>CM038141.1:196046112-196116904 GCA_021437245.1 Aegilops speltoides
GCCATGGTATAAGAAAGGAGTCCTCTTCAGAGGATAAGGGTTCGGCTTTGCTTACACGCGACACAGGTAGCAGTCTGGGATAGTCGGCGATAATAGCCACCAAGGCGCCATCGCAGCTGGCCTGATAAAATGTCCGGTTGACAAGCTCCATAGATATATCCGGATCTTCTTCAAGTCCTCGATCAAGGCCCTTCCGGGTCCTCCGCTGCGGGAGGGGCTGTTGAATCCTTCCACGGTGCTCCTCAGGTCCTTCTAAGAAATATTGAGGTTAATGATTGTGATGAAGGGCGCTAGAAGGAATAGAGTGGGGAAAGAGTGACGACTTACCCAGCTTGGGGGTTGTACATGGAATATCCATCCCATGTTTAATACGGCGAATTCTTCTTCTTCTCCTTTATACAAATTGACAAGATTCTCGCCAGAGCAAAGGGCGGAGTCCGGACCTTTACGACCACAAGGTGCCATCATCTTCCCCGCTGAAGTGCCACATGGGCTACCCCGATATTGAAGTGGCTGCACTTCGTGATTATGCATATTGCTATAACTCGACTATTGTCACCCGATTTGGGCAGCGTTTTATCCCGCTCATCAGAAGTGGACTTCTCTCGTATCTTCCTCTTGGGGCCCATCTTCGGTGGAGTGTTATTGAACTTGATTGATCCGAAGGGGAACGTCATCAACATAAAACCACTCCGAGGGCCAGTTTTCAGATGCCTTCTTGGGAGTACCGGATAGGTATCCGGTCTCGGCAACACGCCATATTTTGGCTCCGCCCACTTGGCATAGGGATTCCCCCTGGTTGCGAGGGACGAGGCAGAACAACTTCTTCCATAACCTGAAGCGCGCCTCGCAGCCCAGGAATAGTTCACAGAGGGCGACGTATCCTGCGATGTGCAGCATGGAGGCGGGGGTGAAGTTGTGCAACTAGAGGCCATAGAACTCCAGGAGCCCGCGAAGGAATGGGTGGATTGGAAACCCGACGCCACTTAGCAAATGTGGGATGAGGCATACTCGCTCTCCCTGAGATGGGCTAGGAAATCTCTCCGCTTGCTCCCGCGATCATAGGTGGCTAGTCCGGCTCGGACGGGGACCATGAACGCCGGTGGAATAAACCCTTGGGTCTGCAACTCTACTAAACGGCTCTGGGGAATAGAACACTCTTCCCAATCACCTGGCTTAGAGCTAAGGGAGCGGGAAGAGGAGCTGCGGCGACCGGCCATGTTGGAATGGTTTTTTTCGGGCGCACTCTATTGGATGCTTGCTCAAGGGAAGAAGGTGAGGTTTGGATCTGAGGATCCCCATCTCTTCAAATAGATGGTTTGCCTGCAGGACCAGGGTGGCAAATGCAAAAATGCTCCGGCTCCTCATATTCGCTCGACACGTGGAGACGGCCATTATTAAAGCATAGAAGCCGAGGAGTACAACATTGATGGCAAGCCGGACACTGTTTGTTACAATAATTACTTTGGATTATTTGGAGATGGAACCCGCCTTGCAATGCCGAAGACAATCTACGCGCCGAACTCAACGTCATTGAATCCTGGTTCAGGGGTTACTGAGGGAGTCCTGGATTAGGGGGTATCCGGATAGCCAGACTATATACTTTGGCCGGATTGTTGGACCGTGAAGATACAAGACTCAAGACTTTGTCCCGTGTCCGGATGGGACTCTCCTTTGCGTGGAAGACAAGCTTGGCGATCTGAATATTAGATCTCCTTCTTTGTAACCGACTCTGTGTAAACCCTAGCCCCTCCAAAGGTCTATATAAACCGGAGGGTTTAGTCCGTAGGAGGACAATCATAATCATCATAGGCTAGCTTCTAGGGTTTAGCCTCTACGATCTCGTGGTAGATCAACTCTTGTAATACTCATATCATCAAGATCAATCAAGCAGGAAGTAGGGTTTTACCTCCATTGAGAGGGCTCGAACCTGGGTAAAACATCATGTGCCTTGGCTCCTATTACCAATAGCCTTAGACGCACAGATCGGGACCCCCTACCCGAGATCCACCGGTTTTGAAACCGACAGTGGGGCCGCAGCCTGACACCTGCCTGCCGCCACCTCTTTAGTCCCGGTTCATGGCACGAACCCGACTAGAGGTTCGCCACAAGTCGGGACTAATGAGCACCGCCGCCTAGCCGTTAGAACCGGCACTGATGTTCACATTAGTGCTGTTTCATTTACAAACCGGGAGTAATGAGCTGAACATTAGTCCTTTTTCTACTAGTGACTGCATAAAGCACACCTCAAACAAAGGCTACTTTGCCTACAGTTAACCAAGGGTGAGGCCACCAAACCCCTGGACAAGTCCTAGGCACCACCATCGCATCCACAACCTTCTGAAAGCGGCTTCATCTCACAATGTGGTCAATAAACATGATATTCCCTTTAGAGCCATGGAAATGCATGAGCATAACCTTCTGTCCTATTCTCCAAGATGGAGGTGCCTTCATTATTTGAGACCACCCAAGAATAATTATCTTTTCACCCAAAGGAAATGGAGTAGGTCGACATAAACATCATGTTGTGACTAAGTTGAAGTCCGACCACCATGGTCAGCATCCAGATAGGAACAATGACGGGAAGTTTCGCTTCAAGAAGAACACAATCAGAAACTGTATAAGCAAGAGTTTATGAAAACATATGTAATGTAAAACAACTCGTACTATAAGTTTCTTGACACAGTTGGACATGTTCAACATGTGCAGCAGTGGCACACATATCCCACATGGCCTTCTACCCTTGGAACACCCCACAAGGACCTCACGATCAATAAAGTGTAGAAACCGTGGATGTCCTCCTACCAACTTTAGTGCGCCAAGAATAAATGAAGTTCTTATAGAATAACAAACGAGTAGCTTGCTTAACTTTGAAATAACCTACACGTGCCACCAATTATAAGAAATATTTGTTAGAAGTAGCATCTTCACGAGAGAAGGGAATCACAAATCATTGCTACTTCTAAA
Source organism: Aegilops speltoides (assembly GCA_021437245.1). NCBI lineage: Eukaryota > Viridiplantae > Streptophyta > Magnoliopsida > Poales > Poaceae > Aegilops > Aegilops speltoides. The sequence goes on from CM038141.1 coordinate 196,049,080, forward strand.
GTTAAATTATGATTAGTTAGACAAAATAGGTGTATTAAGAAGTAATCGAGGCAACAAGCAAGAACCAGATACAAAACAAACATGTTTGAACTACTAGAACAACATCGGGTCGAAGATCACTATGAATATGAGACCAGGTTCTGCTATTTCCATCAACATTCGTGTGCCAACTTTCAGTCTGTAACAATTAAGAATGTTTGTCCAAGCTCGGCCATAAAAATCAGTGATCTTCTTGGTTCGTGAACCCAACTCGGAACTTGTATCCATGGCTTGTCTTCAATGTGACCATTAAACTTGTGTATTCATTTATCAGCCTGACATGTTGAGTACATGTGTTCTCGCAGAGCAAGGAATGCACTGAAAAAAAAGTAATAAGAGAACACAATGTATTCGCTATCCAAATCTAGAAATAATTACCTCCGTCACGCCAGTGTTGACCATGGTACTAGTACCTTTTATCCAAATATATAGCAATCCAAAAGTCCAAATTAGTCGACAGCATGTTCAAAAACCCCCACCCTCCTAGATAGAAAAGAGGAATCTAGGAACATACTCATGCTGCTTTTTAAACTCGTGTTAGGATGAGAAGGAACAAGTGTGGCATCTCGATGAGGATGTAGAAACCCGAGGGTCCTCGCACTTTGGGCACTACAAATGAAACACACTAGATTTAGTAGGAAGAAAATGCATCAACGGCGGCTGCTATCCTAGGATTACTCACGCCAAGGGACTTGGATTTATCGATGATGGATGAAGAATTCAGACTTGGTTCTCCATGAGAAAACCCTATGCAATCGCTAAGAGGGGTTCTCTCCAACAAGGCACGAGAGAGAACGGATTCGTGCCTAGTGAAATATTGTCGCTTCGTCTGCCCATTACCATCGCTAAAGCTAGAGAGGTGGGGTCTTTGTGATTTGATGGCTCATTGGGCATTATCGCAGCTGCTACGATCGGGTGAGTCTATCGTGCGCTTGTGCACTCTAATTTGGTGCATGCCACGGGATCAAGGCTGTCGGATGCTCCACATTTCAAATAAAGGAAGTATAAAGGCAGGAGTATCTAGTTACACATAAACATTATTTTGATAGAGAGTACTTTGTAAAGAAATATAAAAATCTTTTATATCACAACTTTATACATAAGAAATATCAAAGGAATATATATAACAAAATATGGGGTTCTGCTGAGAATATAATACTCATACAGGCTCCCAATTCTGGACTTTGGGCCACAGCCCGGTAGGCATGCATGTTTGGGGGCCCATGTGTTCTAACTCAGCGCATTTCATATTTCAAGCGGTCAATACGGTGCTAGTTTTAGATGCTGCTGCAAGCCAAATACAGAAAATTCAATAAAGCACGACAGCTGTTAGAATGAAATCGAACGACAGTTCCTAACCAACAATCAGAGTTGCAATTCTTTCACAATATCCTATGTGATAAATAATATTGTCATACTATTATACACGCATGACAATTGTTTCACCATGCCATACTATTACATCAAAAGCTCTCATAGGATAGTTTAGTTCGGTAGTTGCATGCTGCTACTAAAGAATTTCAAAGTTGATTTGGAACAGCTCTCCTTGCCGAGAAAGTTAGATTTTGACATCATCCCCTACCGCAAGATTTTATTTAGTTTTGAACCTTGACCATCCTTTAGCATCAATCATCATGCGACCATCCTTTGTACTCACGGTATATTGAGCAGGTTCATTCACACCAAGGTTGCGCATCGTAAGAGAAACTTTGCCACGGTCGCCCGAATTATTGAGCGACTCCCTTGTTGCTCTAGGAATTCTCTATTTAGAAACAAGAAGACATACACAAATAGTTAGATCAACATAGTGAATCATGTGAAACAACATGGAAAGAAAAAAACGAAGCACTTGGGCGGCCAATGCTTACCAAGAAGGTGGAGATGTCGGTTTTTGTTAGGACTTCGGTATATGTAGTGCGAATCGCAGTTTAGTTCTCTGCCGGCAGTAATCGCTGGTTCCGCTGTCGTTGCACGGCCAAGCAGATGCAAGTGCAACTTCAAGTGTTGGTGCCAGAGCCGGAGCCATTGCTGGTGGCCTTGTCGGTGCGACTGGTAGTGCCGCTACTGCTGGCGGAGATGGTGCTCCTTTGTACCGGTGCCGTGTCGAGCATGTGCCTTATCCTCCGTAGATCAACTCGATCCAATGACGCTGTCGGTGCCTACCTCACGTGGATTAGATCAATCGCCGCCGCCGCTGCTAGAGCTAATGTCGTCGGGGAAGGTGCCGATGATCGATCCGATGCTGAAGATGGATGTGCGAGACAACAACGATCATCTCTGGTCCGCTATGATTTCTAACTTGACTAGGCTCCATGACCTTGATCCAGTCTTTTTGTTCATTTCTTTAAATGTGAGAAGGACTAATTCTTGCGTGTTTGTTAAACCAAACTACAGTTCATTATAGGGCTTCAGATTGTACTCAGACAATAGACTGGTCCAATTGTGTCCAGTAATAAAAGTGATCGACAGTGCCTTACTGACACGACATAAGAAGTGAAACTTGCAAAAATAACCATCATGGAGCAAACCAAATAGTTTATTCTGTAATGAATGCCACATGGCAAAAACTTCATAGTAAAATTGCAACAAAAGTAAGAAAATATGACATTAAATCAATAAAATTTACACAATAAATCAATAAGATTTACTTGATGCGACACGGGTGAATCCTTACCAGGAAATCACTATGTTCAAGTTCTAAATAGAAGGTTGATCGTCCAATTACGGTGGCATGCAGGGCCCCCACATACTCCCAATAGTAGGACAGTCCAAAGGTCATCACAAATCATATGGACAAAACATCCATGGGACTGGAAATCCTGGTGGGTGCGATAAACTCTACAATGCATACATATATTGGAGTGTGGCCATAATTGATAAGTTGTCCTCACAAAAAAGATGATATGGATTCTTCAAAACATACACACTGAATTGAGTGGAAAGGCATTAACATAGTCTGTTGTCATGACACACCACACAACAAAAGCGGCAGTACTAAACAATACAGGGTTCACACACACAAATCAAGTAATCGAACAATATTGATTACTACGCATAAGCAAAGTTGCACTAATTAAACTCGCAGACTATTTCTTGCCACCGACCTACGGGATGTACCCCACGTAACTAACTAGGTCATGGACTTCGTGAGTGATGTCTACCAGCACCATCGCCATCTTGTCAACCTTGGAGAACCTAACAGAGTGGTCTTTCCACTCATAAACGTGACAATGAAGACAATCCACATCAGATTTGTCGGGAAGCTTTACAAGAGCCACACCCTTCATAATCGAAGGCACAACTAGGAAATTTTTGTGGTGAAGTACACCATCGAGAACATGCCTGACAACAATGCTACAGGAAAACACTAGTTCACGTCACATGGCGTCAAGGACACATCAGCTGGATAGCTTAGTAGTAGAACTCATCCTCATGTCTTCCGTGATCACACGACATGACTTTGAGAACTTCATCGCCATCATGACCAGTGTTCTAATTCAAATAGAAACTAAATATTTTATTACTACCTCCGCTCGTAAATATAAGATGATTTTCGATATTTTAGTCCATATAATACTACATATATGCACGTAAATGAGTGAACAAAGACACTAGAACATGTTTTCAAAGGCATGAGAGCAGAGGGATTACTTGCAATATCCAGAATACAAGTTTCGAGGCTAATATACTCTCTTCAAAGGCATGAGAGCTAAAATCTTTGTAACGCTCGGATTTCGGCGCGCCATTGTCTACCGCTTATTCGCCGTCGCTGTTATGTCATTTGCTTGCGTGTTGCACTTTGCCATGTCATCATATGCATTTCATATCATGTCGCCATGTGCATCGATTTGCATACGTGTTTGTCTCATGCATCCGAGCTTTTTTTCCGCTGTCTGCTTTTGTAATCCGCACCATGTCCTCCGCGCCTCTTTTACCTCTTTTCGTAGCGGTGTTAAACGTTTTCGAATGGGCCTAGTCTTGCCATGCGGCCTTGGTATAGCACCGTAGACCGCCTATCAAGTTTCGGCCATTTGGAGGTCGTTATACTCCAACGGTTAACCGGTAACCGTAAAAGCCTCTTTGTTTGCAGCCCAACACCCTTCCAAAGTGGCCCAAACCCAGCTAACTCCTTCCATGCTCTTGGTCGCTCGATCACAATCGCGCGCCAAAAACCGCACCTCATTTGGACTCTCCTAACTCCTCTACCTATAAATAGGCCCTCCCTTACATTTTCGCGGATGAAACCCTAGCCCTGCCTCCTCAGGCCACGGACACGTCCGTCACGACGGACATGTCCGCCTGGCCAGAGCCAACCCGTGAGCACCATGTCAACCCGCCTTTCTCCTCGCCGCTGCTGCTGGAGCCCATCCGGGCTCAAGCAGTTCGATCTCGATCTCGCGCTGGGCCTGCTGCTGGCTGGCCGCCACACGCTGCCAAAACCCCGAGCCGCCTGGCCAAGCAGCTCAGAACTCTGGAGCCGCTGCCTCCGCTGTCTCGCTTCTTGCTGCGCTTCGAGGCGGTCACCTCCGGCCAGATCCTCCGCCTCACGCACGCCTGCCGCCTCTCCGCTGCTGCCAAGGATCCGGTCGGACCGACCGATCCGCCGGGCCAACCCATCTCCGCCACCCTCCTCCAACCTCGCGAAGCTCAGCTCACTGGACCTGTGGCAGCCCAGATCCGAACGAGGTTGACTTTTCCCCTTCCCGATTCTCGCTAAGTCCCTGATTTTTTACATTATCATAGCATCATCTTCATAACTCCTCGTGATCCATTTTGTGCGTAATATGTCAAATTGTTCTTCTCAACGAGTACTTCATTTCATTCCATTGCATCATTTTCATTTGAGCTCATCTTGAAGCCCGAAATTCTGTTGGAATAGTGCATGTTGATGTTAATCTGCTGAAACTGCTATAACTTGCTCATTTTTCATTTTTGCCATGATTGATGTGTGCATCCTATGAGGTTGATGTCTACATGTGTTTTGATCTATGCCATGCCATCTTTCCATAGGTGCTACCCATGTATTTTTGTGAGTTGTGTACTGGATGCATCAAGCTTGTTAAGGAGGGTACTTGCTGTTGCTGTTTTCCTGACAGATTCTGTTATATTTTGTTGATATGTAAACCTGCTGCTACAAGTCATTTCGTGCATTATTCTGGAGATGTTCACTAAGGATGTTTTGTTATACATGATATGATCTATACATTCATGCCCCTTGTTGCATTTATAGCCTACTGTAGCTTGTTGTTATCTTGCTCCAAAGTTGCTAAATAATGTTGTCACAACTCGTTAACATGAAGTTCAGCTTTTAGCCATATGCTTTTCTAGTGATCCATGCGCCTCTACAAACTTGTTCTTGCCATGATTAGCTTCATAAACATGTCTTCTTACTGTTGGTTGCCTTGCCATGCCATGTATTGCTCGTGGTGAGTGTTTCAAGCTCACGAACATGCCTACTTATTGTTGTTCCTGCCATGTTTGAATCTGTAATATAACCTGCCATGTTTACATGGGTGCCATCTTATCTTCTGATCCTTTTTGGCTCATGGTCAGTAAGGGACTTTTGTTCTATGCAAATAGTAGATTCATGCCATGCCTTTGTTTGCCATGTAAAGTTCCTGTAACATGTTGTTTGATAGCTCTAAACATTGCAACCTGATATTATTTCTGCAAAGCCTGAAACTGTTATTATTTGCAATCTTACCATGTCCTTTTGAGCATGTTCTAGTTGTTTCTGGAGATAGCTCAGTGTTCATGTTTTGTTGTGCTTTACCTGTACTTCATGCCCATGCCTTTTGTTATTATGTTGGGTTGCTGTAGCTTATTGTTTTGATGCTTGCAATATGCCTAGTTGCTGTTTTGGACAGATTGTTGTTTTGACTTGTATAGAGTGTATGTGTTGAACCGTTGCTCCGTTTTGAGTGTGCTCTATATGAAACTTGCTTGATTTTGCATATAGTTTCATATTAACATGTTGCATCCTTGTTTTGAGGTGTTTGCTTGATGTTTGTATGCATTTTGCATCAATGCCATGTTCAACTTGTTTTGCTCATATCTTCTAGGCCGTAGCTCCGAATCTAATGAACTTTATATGTAACTTGACTAGAATCTCATGTAGAACATATTGGTGCATTTTAACTTGCTGCTTAACAACTTGAACATAAGGTTTATTCAGATCTGGACCAATTTCGAAATTTGCATATGAGGACTTACCGGAATTGTTATATGTTGTTCCCGGCCTCATTTAAACTTGCCTTGATGTGTTGTTCTTGTTTGCATCATCTCTTGCCATGAGTAGCCTCATCTAGCTTTCTCATGCATCATGCTTGTTGTGCATCATGTCTTGCCTATGTGTGGTGTGTTTACCATGTTGTGTGCTTCTTCTCGATAGTTCCTGCTTCGCTATGATCGTGAGGATTCGCTCGCTCACGGTGGTTCGCCTTCGTGGCTTCATCTCCTTCATGGACTTATTCTTATTCCTAGCGGGATTTCGTGCAAGATGACCGCTACCCGGATCTCACTACTATCATTGCTATGCTAGTTGCTTCGTTTCTATCGCTTTGTTGCGCTTACCTATCATTTGCTCTTCAAGCCTCCCAAATTGCCATGAACCTCTAACCTTGACACCCTTCCTAGCAAACCGTTGTTTGGCTATGTTACCGCTTTGCTCAGCCCTCTTATAGCGCTGCTAGTTGCAGGTGAAGTTGAAGATTGCTCCATGGTGGATAGGATTTTGCTGGGATATCACAATATCTCTTATTTAATTAATGCATCTATATACTTGGTAAAGGGTGGAAGGCTCGGCCTTATGCCCGGTGTTTTGTTCCACTCTTGCCGCTCTAGTTTCCGCCATACCGTGTTATGTTCCCGGATTTTGTGTTCCTAACGCGGTCGGGTGATTTATGGGACCCCCGACAGTTCGCTTTGAATAAAACTCCTCTAAGAAGGCCCAACCTTGGTTTTACCATTTGCCTCACCACCACCTACCTTTCCCGGGAGTAATTAACCCAAGGGTCATCTTTATTATAGCCCCCCGCCAATGTTTGTCTAAGTGTTGGTCCAAACTAGAGCACCGCGGGACCATTCCTTGGCAACTTGATTCGCTGGTACCAGACGCTTCGCTTATCCGTGTTGCCTCGAGAACGAGATATGTGCAACTCCTATTGGGATGTCGGCGATCGAGCGGCTTTGCTGGTCTTGTTTTACCATTGTCGAAATGTCTTGTAAACCGATTCCGAGACTAATCGGGTCTTCCCGGAGAAGGAATATCCTTCGTTGATCGCGAGAGCTTATCATGGGCTGTTGGGACACCCCGCAGGGTATAAACTTTCGAGAGCCATGCCCGCAGTTATGTGGCGATGGGAATTTGTTAATGTCCGTTGTAGATAACTTGACACCAGATCCGATTTAAAACGCATCAACCGTGTGTGTAGCCGTGATGGTCTCTTCTCGGCGGAGTCCGGGAAGTGAACACGGTCTTTGGTTTATGTTTGACATAAGTAGGTGTTTAGGATCACCTCTTGATCATTGTTAGCTTCACGACCGTTCCTTTGCTTCTCTTCTCGCTCTTATTTGCGTATGTTAGCCACCATATTTGCTTAGTCGCTGCTGCAACCACACCACTTTACCCCTTCCTTTCCCATTAAGCTTTGCTAGTCTTGATACCCATGGTAATGGGATTGCTGAGTCCTCGTGGCTCACAGATTACTACAACAATAGTTGCAGGTACAGGTTTTGCGATGATCATGACGTGAGAACGATGTTTGCTTGTTTTGGAGTTCCTCTTCTGCTTCTTCTTCGATCAGGGGATAGGTTCTAGGTCGGCAGCCTGGGCTAGCAGGGTGGATGTCGTTTGAGTTTTTGTTTGTGTTTTCATCCGTAGTCGGATGGTGCTCTTATGTAAGATGATGTTGTATTTGTGTGGCATTGTATGCCTTATGTATGTATCCGCATCTATTAGGTAATGTTGATGTAATGATATCCACCTTGCAAAAGCGTTTCAATATGCGGGTCTATCCTTGGTGGGACCTTCAGTTCCTTTTGATAGGGTCGATATTGGGCGTGACAAGTTGGTATCGAGCCTCGACCGACCTTAGGAGCCCCCTTGATTGATCGTAGTTTGGCCCTTGTTGAGTCTAGAAGAAACTGCTTCGGAGTCTAGTTATATCGGAGAGTAGGAATTTTTTTACTTTCGCCCCTTCGTCCGCCTCCGTGAGGAATCTTGACGAGGTGTTTTGAACTACTCCTCTTCCCTTCAAATTTTTCTTTAGGATCACGCTGTTAGTTTTCGCTCGTTGTCCATCCTCTTTGTCCCGCGATTCTCGCAAGTTGAACTGAACTCTCTCTTTGGGAGATCAATCTCACTTCTTTTCGATCGATGTTGTTTCCCTGTCCGAAGTTGTCCTTGTTTTTCCCACCCAACCACCCCTTTTCTTATCGGAGCTAGAGTCTGTAATCGAGTATCCTTCCGACTCGTGTGAAGTCTTTGCTTTCTTTCCTCAATGATTTCAACCGGTGTTTTCTCTTCAAGATATTCGTTGGTTCCCTCTTCCAGTTGCCTATGTTTTCCCGCCCTCCCACCCTCTTCTTCCCGGAGCCTGAATCTATTTCGAGCATCAATTTCATTCGTACGAGTCTCTTCGCCTTCCTCAATCATTTCAACCGGTGATTTCTCTTTGTTTAACATTCTTCATCTCTTTTTCTTTCCGTGGTTTCAATTTGAGTTTTTTCGGGTTGATCATATTCTTTCCTCAGCTTAAGTGTTTTCCTCGTCATTGCCTCTCGCCAGCTTTATCCTTCCGGAGTGCTCAAGACATCTCAGAGATTCATCTGTTCGAATTAATTCGAGGTTGTCACCTCATTCAAATATTTCAATTGTTCCGTGCAACATCTACCTGTTCAACAAACCTTTTTCAATGGTGTTTTTCTTTAGTGGGCCCTAACCCACGTGTCTTTTCCTGTGATCTTACCCGACTCTTCTAATTCACCCGAGTTATTCTCAAATTCTTGTCAATCGTGATGTAAGAATGGATCCCATCACCACATGCCTTCTCCAAGATCTCTTTCAAATTCTTTTCCTTGTTGGCTCAACCCTTCGCTTTCATTCTCCCGAGTATCTCAAGAATTTTGGTGGTGTTTTCCGTCGTCATTTGAAGATCAAGAAGAGTTTTTCCTCTAAATCTTGTCCGCTCCTCGAGATTCATGGTGCTAGCTCGATGTTATCCTATCAAATTGTTTCAAGTCATGCAAATTCTTTTCATCCACCCGAGTATTTCAGAGTTGATTTATGTTTCTTTTCACCGAGGCCATCATTCCAGCTTATCGCTCTCTATTTATCCCGCTGTTTCGCTCAAGTATTCTTCAATCAGTTCATGATCTCTTTGTTCTTTCGCATCTAAATTCCCTCAAGCATATTTGTTCTTCTAATTCTTTCCGGTGATTCATTCTCTTTCGTCAGTCATTTCTGAATTCTTACGGTGGTTCGTTCATGATTCTATTCCTTGTTTATCATATTAATCCATTCATTCTTTTCAATCCTACCGGTGATTCATGAAGAGCTTGTCAAGTTCGCGATATGTCACTTCTCAATCCTTTTCAAGAAGAATAAGTAGTATGCAAAATCCATTGCTTGTCATCAATTCATTTTGATGATGGATAAGCATACAATAAATCTTATTCTTATTTCACCCAAGTGATTAATCCCTTCCTTCGGAGTTTGTTCTTCATGAATAAATTCTAGTTTCAAGTGTTTTCATCTTTTTCTTTTCCGGAGTTCAAATTTTTCCTCGGCCATCTCGTCGGAAGCCCCATCTAAATCATCGCAGGCCTTAATCTTATTCTTTCCATCCTTGAATTCTATCTCATCATCCTTTTGTTTACCGGAGTTCTTCATATGCTTCTTCATGATTTAATTAATTCTTCAAGAGTTCATCAAGATTTTGTTGGTGGAGTTCAAGTATCCTTCTTCTTGCATCTTGAAGTGCAATTAATTCTCCGTATTCTTTGAAGCGGAGTTTTGCATTTCTTCGTCCTTCTAAGCTATCCAATCATTTCCGTTTGTGGCTGGTTATCACCTTATGATCTTGAGATGTTACCTATAAGTCCACGACAAGCTTATTCTTTTCGTTGTTGATTTTCTCAACAACTCCTTTTCAATCCTTCCCTCTAAGTTATTTTCATTCAAGTCTTTCAATTCTTCCGGAGGTTTTGTGTTGTTCTTCTCGTCTAGTGTCATCCCATCTTGTGAAGCTCGTGTTCTATTCCCCCATGTTTCAGCCGAAGTGCTACCTAAATCCTTTCAGTCTTATTCGTTTCTTTTCTCATTCTAACCACTCCGGTTAGAACGAGTCGTTTCATAGTCTATCTGTTTCCGTGAGCTTTGATTCTCGCCATTCTCGCTGCTCTCTCTTCTTCTCGATCGCTTCTCGATTCTTTGTTTCTCTCTTGAGTTCTTGTTTCACCTCACCCCTTTTCCTTCCGCTCGGTCCTAAGATCTCGGACGAGATCTCTTGTTAGTGGAGGAGTGTTGTAACGCCTCGGATTTCGATGCGCCATTGTTCGCCAGCTTATTCACCGTCGCTGCTATGTCATTTGCTTGCGTGTTGCACTTTGCCATGTCATCATATGCATTTCATATCATGTCGCCATGTGCATCGATTTGCATACGTGTTTGTCTCATGCATCCTAGCTTTTTCTCCGCTGTCCGCTTTTGCAATCCGCACTCCAATGTCCTCCGCGCCTCTCTTTACCTCTTTTCATGTGTGGGTGTTAAACGCTCGAATGGACCGAGTCTTGCAAGCTGCCTTGGTATAGCACCGTAGACCGCCTGTCAAGTTTCGTGCCATTTGGAGGTCGCTTATACTCCAACGGTTAACCGGTAACCGTAAAAGCGCCCTTTGTTTGCAGCCCAACACCCTTCCAAAGTGGCCCAAAACCCAGCTAACTCCCTCCATGTTTCGGTCGCTCGATCACGATCGTGGCCGAAAACCGCACCTCATTTGACTCTCCTAGCTCCTCTACCTATAAATAGGCCCTCCCTTCCATTTTCGCGGATGAAACCCTAGCCTCGCCTCCTCAAGGGCACGGACACATCCGCCACGACGGACATGTTCGCCCCACCACCGCAGCTAACCCGTGAGCGCCACGCCAGCCCACCTTCTTCTCTCTCGCTGCCCGCGGAAGCTCATCCGGGCCCAAGGGCCCTATCTCAAGGCCCGCCGCCGCTGCTCGCTGCCGCCGCTTGCGCCGCCGCCATCATGAAACCCCGAGCCTGGCCATCAAGAATCTCGTGAACCCACGGAGCCGCTGCCTCCGCCTGGTCCGCTTCTTGCCACGCCCGAGGACGGTCACCTCCGGCCAGATCCTCCGCCGCCAAGGCTGCCGGCCCTTCCTGCCGCCATTGATCCGATCCGGATCGACCGGATCCGGCCGGGCCAACCCATCTCCGGCCACCTCTCCTCCAACCCTGGTGAGCTCAGCCCACCTCGGGACCCGTGCAGCCCAGATCTGAACGAGGTTGACTTTCCCCCCCCTTTCCCGATTCTCGCTAAGTCCCAGATTTTTTACATTATCATAGCATGTTCATCATATCATAACTCTCTACATATCGCTTCGCTTCAGCGTAATATATCAAATTGTTCGCCTCAACGAGTACTTCATTTCATTCCATTGCATCATTTTCATTTGAGCTCATCTTGATGCCCAAATGTGTTGGAAGAGTGCATGTTGATGTTAATCATAAACCGTTATAACTTGCTCATTTGTCATTTTTGCCATGATTGATGTGTGCATCCTATGAGGTTGATGTCTACATGTGTTTTGATCTATGCTATGCCATCTTTCCAGAGGTGCTACCCATGTATTTTTGTGAGTTGTGTACTGAGTGCATCAAGCTTGTTAAGAAGGGTACTTGCTGTTGCTGTTTTCCTGACAGATTCTGTTATATTTTGTTGCTATGTAAACCTGCTGCTACAAGTCATTTCGTGCATTATTCTGTAGATGTTCACTAAGGATGTTTTGTTATACATGTTATGCTCTATCCATTCATGCCCCTTGTTGCATTTATAGCCTACTGTAGCTTGTTGTTATCTTGCTCCAAAGTTGCTAAATAATGTTGCTGTCAACCTGTTAACATGAAGTTCAGTTTTGGCCATATGCTTTTCTAGTGATCCATGCGCCCTACGAACTTGTTCTTGCCATGCTTAGCTTCATAAACATGTCTTCTTACTGTTTGTTGCCTTGCCATGCCATTTATTGCTCTGTGGTGAGTGGTTCAAGCTCACGAACATGCCTACTTATTGTTGTTCCTGCCATGTTTGAATCTGTAATATAACTTGCCATGGGTGCCATCTTATCTTCTGATCCTTTTTGGCTCATGGTCAGTAAGGGACTTTTGTTCTATGCAAATAGTAGATTCATGCCATGCCTTTGTTTGCCATGTTAAGTTCCTGTAACATGTTGTTTGATAGCACTAAACATTGCAACCTGATGTTATTTCTGCAAAGCCTGAAACTGTTATTATTTGCAATCTTACCATGTCCTTTTTAGCATGTTCTAGTTGTTTCTGGAGATAGCTCAGTGTTCATGTTTTGTTGTGCTTTACCTGTACTTCATGCCCATGCCTTTTTTTGTTATGTTGTTGTGCTGTAGCTTATTGTTTTGTTGCTTGCAATATGCCTAGTTGCTGTTTTGGACAGATTGTTGTTATGACTTGTATAGAGTGTATGTGTTGAACCGTTGCTCCGTTTTGAGTGTGCTCTATATGAAACTTGCTTGATTTTGCATTTAGTTTCATATTATCATGTTGCATCCTTGTTTTGAGGTGTTTGCTTGATGTTTGTATGCATTTTGCATCAATGCCATATTCAACTTGTTTTGCTCATATCTTCTAGGTCGAGTCTCAATCTAATGAACTTTATATGTAACTTGACTAGAATCTCGTGTAGATCATCTTGGTGCATTTTAACTTGCTGCTTAACAACTTGAACATAAGGTTTATTCAGATCTGGACCAATTTCGAAATTTCCATATGAGGACTTACCGGAATTGTTATATGTTGTTCCCGGCCTCATTTAAACTTGCCTTGATGTGTTGTTCTTGTTTGCATCATCTCTTGCCATGAGTAGCCTCATCTAGCTTTCTCATGCATCATGCTTGTTGTGCATCATGTCTTGCCTATGTGTGGTGTGTTTACCATGTTGTGTGCTTCTTCTCGATAGTTCCTGCTTGCTATGATCGTGAGGATTCGCCATGTTCGACAGTCGTCTCTATAAAAATACAATATTTTATGCATAAGCCATGGTATAAGAAAGGAGTCCTCTTCAGAGGATAAGGGTTCGGGTTTGCTTACACGCGACACAGGTAGCAGTCTGGGATAGTCGGCGATAATAGCCACCAAGGCGCCATCGCAGCTGGCCTGATAAAATGTCCGGTTGACAAGCTCCATAGATATATCCGGATCTTCTTCAAGTCCTGGATCGAAGGCCCTTCCGGGGTCCTCTGGCTGCGGGGAGGGGCTGTTGAATCCTTCCACGGTGCTCCTCAGTTCCTTCTAAGAAATATTGAGGTTAATGATTGTGATGACGGGCGCTAGAAGGAATAGAGTGGGGGAAAGAGTGACGACTTACCCAGCTTGGGGGTTGTACATGGAATATCCATCCTGCGGTTTAATACGAAGGAATTCTTCTTCTTCTCCTTTATACAAATTGGGCGATATTCTCGCCCGGAGCGATGGCGAGTCCGGACCTTCACGACCACGATGGGTGCCATCATCTTCCCGTTGAAGTGCCACATGGGCTACCCCGATATTGAAGTGGCTGCACCCCGCATTATGCATATTTCTATAACCTCGACTATTGTCGTACTGATTTGGGCGGCGTCTTTATCTGCTCATCGAAGTGGACTTCTCGGTATCTTCCTCTTGGGGGCCCCAAGGCGCCAACCGGCATGTCTGGAGTGTTATTGAACTCGGGGAGGCCCGTCGGATTGGATCCGGAAGAGCGTCATCAACATAAAACCACTCCGAGGGCGGTTTTGAGATGCCTTCTTGGGAGTACGGATAGGTATCCGGTCTCGGCAACAGCGCCATATTTCGGCTCCGCCCACTTGGCATAAAGGATTCCCCACAGTTGCGAGGGGCGGCGAACAACTTCTTCCAGTAACACGAGCGCGCCTCGCAGCCGAGAATAGTTCCGCGAGAGGCGGCGTATCTGCGATGTGCGGCATGGGCGGGGTGAAGTTGTGCAACTAGAGGCCATAGAACTCCGGAGCCAGCGAAGGAATGGGTGGATTGGAAACCAGCGCCACTTAGCAAATGTGGGATGAGGCATACTCGCTCTCCACGAGATGGGCTAGAAATCTCTCCGCTTGCTCGCGATCATAGGTGGCTAGTCCGGCTCGGGACGGGGACCATGAACGCCGGTGGAATAAACCCTTGGGTCTGCAACTCTACTAAACGGCTCTGGGGAATAGAACACTCTTCCCAATCACCTGGCTTAGAGCTAAGGGAGCGAGAAGAGGAGCTGCGGCGACCGGCCATGTTGGAATGGTTTTTTTCGGGCGCACTCTGTTGGATGCTTGCTCAAGGGAAGAAGGTGAGGTTTGGATCTGAGGATCCCCATCTCTTCAAATAGATGGTTTGCCTGCAGGACCAGGGTGGCAAATGCAAAAATGCTCCGGATCCTCATATTCGCTCGACACGTGGAGACGGCCATTATTAAAGCATAGAAGCCGAGGAGTACAACATTGATGGGAAGCCGGACACTGTTTGTTACAATAATTACTTTGGATTATTCGGAGATGGAACCCACCTTGCAATGCTGAAGACAATCTACGCGCCAGACTCAACGTCATTGAATCCTGGTTCAGGGGTTACTGAGGGAGTCCTGGATTAGGGGGTATCCGGACAGCCGGACTATATACTTTGGCCGGATTGTTGGACCGTGAAGATACAAGACTCAAGACTTTGTCCCGTGTCCGGATGGGACTCTCCTTTGCGTGGAAGACAAGCTTGGCGATCCGGATATTAGAGCTCCTTCTTTGTAACCGACTCTATGTAAACCCTAGCCCCCTCCAGTGTCTATATAAACTGGAGGGTTTAGTCCGTAGGAGGACAATCATAATCATCATAGGCTAGCTTCTAGGGTTTAGCCTCTACGATCTCGTGGTAGATCAACTCTTGTAATACTCATATCATCAAGATCAATCAAGCAGGAAGTAGGGTTTTACCTCCATTGAGAGGGCTCGAACCTGGGTAAAACATCATGTGCCTTGGCTCCTATTACCAATAGCCTTAGATGCACAGATCGGGACCCCCTACCGAGATCCACGGTTTGACACCGGCGGTGGGGCGCGACGACACACTGCCGCCACCTCTTTAGTCCCGGTTCATGGCACGAACCCGGACTAGAGGTTCGCCACAAGTCGGGACTAATGAGCACCGCCTGCCTAGCCGTTAGAACCGGCACTGATGTTCACATTAGTGCTGTTTCATTTACAAACCGGGAGTAATGAGCTGAACATTAGTCCCTTTTTCTACTAGTGACTGTACAAAGCACACCTCAAACAGTGCTACTTTGCCTACAGTTAACCAAGGGTGAGGCCACCAAACCCCAGGACAAGTCCTAGGCACCACCATCGCATCCACAACCTTCTGAAAGCGGCTTCATCTCACAATGTGGTCAATAAACATGATATTCCCTTTAGAGCCATGGAAATGCATGAGCATAACCTTCTGTCCTATTCTCCAAGATGGAGGTGCCTTCATTATTTGAGACCACCCAAGAATAATTATCTTTTCACCTCCAAGGGAAATGGAGTAGGTCGACATAAACATCATGTTGTGACCAAGCGCAAGTCTGACCTGACCATGGTCAGGCATCTGTATAGGAACAGTCAGACTGGGAAGTTTCTGTTTCAAGAAGAACACAACTGTAAAACTGTGTATAAGCAAGAGTTTATGAAAAACATATGTAACAGAAAACAACTCGTACCATAAGTTTCTTGACACAGTTGGACATGTTCAACATGTGCAGCAGTGGCACACATATCCCACATGGCCTTCTACCCTTGGAACACCCCACAAGGACCTCACGATGATCAATAAAGTGTAGAAACTGGTGGATGTCCTCCCAGTCAACTTTAGTGCGGCGATGTGATCGAGTTCTTATAGAATAACAAGCGAGTAGCTTGCTTAACTTTGAAATAACCTACACGTGCCACCAATTATAAGAAATATTTGTTAGAAGTAGCATCTTCACGAGAGAAGGGAATCACAAATCATTGCTACTTCTAAAGTTAAATTATGATTAGTTAGACAAAATAGGTGTATTAAGAAGTAATCGAGGCAACAAGCAAGAACCAGATACAAAACAAACATGTTTGAACTACTAGAACAACGTCGGGTCGAAGATCACTATGAATATGAGACCAGGTTCTGCTATTTCCATCAACATTCGTGTGCCAACTTTCAGTCTGTAACAATTAACAATGTTTGTCCAAGCTCGGCCATAAAAATCAGTGATCTTCTTGGTTCGTGAACCAACTCGGAACTTGTATCCATGGCTTGTCTTCAATGTGACCATTAAACTTGTGTATTCAGTTATCAGCCTGACATGTTGAGTACATGTGTTCTCGCAGAGCAAGGAATGCACTGAAAAAAAGTAATAAGAGAACACAATGTATTCGCTATCCAAATCTAGAAATAATTACCTCCGTCACGCCAGTGTTGACCATGGTACTAGTACCTTTTATCCAAATATATAGCAATCCAAAAGTCCAAATTAGTCGACAGCATGTTAAAAAACCCCCACCCTCCTAGATAGAAAAGAGGAATCTAGGAACATACTGTGCGCGTTTTTAAATCCTGTGTTAGGATGAGAAGGAACAAGTGTGGCATCTCGACGAGGATGTAGAAACCTGTAGGGTCCTCGCACTTTGGGCACTACAAATGAAACACACTAGATTTAGTAGGAAGAAAAATGCATCAACGGCGGCGGCTGCTATCCTAGGATTACTCGCGACCAAGGGACTTGGATTTATCGATGATGGATGAAGAATTCGTACTTGGTTCTCCATGAGAAAACCCTATGCAATCGCCAGAGGGGTTCTCTACGAACAAGCGAGCGAGAGAGAGCAGGATTGGGCCTAGTGAAATATTGCTGCCGTCCGTCGACTTCTTGCTAAAGCTAGAGGTGGGGTCTTTTGTGATTTGATGGCTCATTGGGCATTCTTTGCGGCGTTACGATCGGGGTGAGTCTATCGTGCGATTGTGCACTCTAATTTAGTGCATGCCACGTGGACGCGTTGCCGGATGCTCCACATTTCAGCGAAAGGAAGTATAAAGGCAGGAGTATCTAGTTACACATAAACATTATTTTGATAGAGAGTACTCCCTTTGTAAAGAAATATAAAAATCTTTTATATCACAACTTTATACATAAGAAATATCAAAGGGAATATATATAACAAAATATGGGGGTTCTGCTGAGAATATAATACTCATACAGGCTCCCAATTCTGGACTTTGGGCCACAGCCCGGTAGGCATGCATGTTTGGGGGCCCATGTGTTCTATCTCAGCGCATTTCATATTTCAAGCGGTCAATCTGATTGCTAGTTTTGAATCTTTGTTGCAAGCCAAATCTGAAAATTCAATAAAACACGGCAATTTGTTAGAATGAAATCGAGCAGCAGGTTCTAACCAACAATCGAGTTGCAATTCTTTCACAATATCCTATGTGATAAATAATATTGTCATACTATTATACCGCATGACAATTGTTTCACCATGCCATACTATTACATCAAAAGCTCTCATAGGATAGTTTAGTTCGGTGGTTGCATCTGCTACTAAAGAATTTCAAAGTTGATTTGGAACAGCTCTCCTTGAGAAAGTTAGATTTTGACATCATCCCCTACATAAGATTTGATTTAGTTTTGAACCTTGACCATCCTTTAGCATCAATCATCATCGACCATCCTTTGTACTCACGGTATATTGAGCAGGTTCATTCACACCAAGGTTGCGCATCGTAAGAGAAACTTTGCCACGGTCGCCCGAATTATTGAGCGACTCCCTTGTTGCTCTAGGAATTCTCTATTTAGAAACAAGAAGACATACACAAATAGTTAGATCAACATAGTGAATCATGTGAAACAACATGGAAAGAAAAAAAACGAAGCACTTGGGCGGCCAATGCTTACCAAGAAGGTGGAGATGTCGGTTTTTGTTAGGACTTCGGTATATGTAGTGCGAACTGTAGCCTAGTCTGTTGCCGGTGCAACTGCTGGTTCCGTTGCTGTTGCACGGGCCGAAGCAGATGCAAGTGCAACTTCAAGTGTTGGTGCCAGAGCCGGAGCCATTGCTGGTGGCCTTGTCGGTGCGACTGGTAGTGCCGCTACTGCTGGCGGAGATGGTGCTCCTTTTGCAGCTGGTGCCGGTGTCAGAGCATGTGCCTTATCCTCCGGTAGATCAACCTGATCCAATGACGCGGTCGGTGCCTACTCCTCACGTGGATTAGACTGAACTGCTGCCGCTGTCAGTGCTAGAGCTAATGTCGTCGGGGAAGGTGCCGATGCTCGATCCGATGCTGAAGATGGATGTGCGAGACAACAGCGATCGTCTCTGGTCCGCTATGATTTCTAACTTGACTAGGCTCCATGACCTTGATCCAGTCTTTTTGTTCATTTCTTTAAATGTGAGAAGGACTAATTCTTGCGTGTTTGTTAAACCAAACTACAGTTCATTATAGGGCTTCAGATTGTACTCAGACAATGGACTGGTCCAATTGTGTCCAGTAATAAAAGTGATCGACAGTGCCTTACTGACACGACATAAGAAGTGAAACTTGCAAAAATAACCATCATGGAGCAAACCAAACAGTTTATTCTGTAATGAATGCCACATGGCAAAAACTTCATAGTAAAATTGCAGCAAAAGTAAGAAAATATGACATTAAATCAATAAAATTTACACAATAAATCAATAAGATTTACTTGATGCGACACGGGTGAATCCTTACCAGGAAATCACTATGTTCAAGTTCTAAATAGAAGGTTGATCGTCCAATTACGGTGGCATGCAGGGCCCCCACATACTCCCAATAGTAGGACAGTCCAAAGGTCATCACAAATCATATGGACAAAACATCCATGGGACTGGAAATCCTGGTGGGTGCGATAAACTCTACAATGCATACATATATTGGAGTGTGGCCATAATTGATAAGTTGTCCTCACAAAAAAGATGATATGGATTCTTCAAAACATACACACTGAATTGAGTGGAAAGGCATTAACATAGTCTGTTGTCATGACACACCACACAACAAAAGCGGCAGTACTAAACAATACAGGGTTCACACACACAAATCAAGTACTGAACAATATTGATTACTACAGACAAGCAAAGTTGCACTAATTAAACTCTGCAGACTATTTCTTGCCACCGACCTACGGGATGTACCCCACGTAACTAACTAGGTCACGGACTTCGTGAGTGATGTCTACCAGCACCATCGCCATCTTGTCAACCTTGGAGAACCTAACAGAGTGGTCTTTCCACTCATAAACGTGACAATGAAGACAATCCACATCAGATTTGTCGGGAAGCTTTACAAGAACCACACCCTTCATAATCGAAGGCACAACTAGGAAATTTTTGTGGTGAAGTACACCATAGAGAACATGCCTGACAACAATGCTACAGGAAAACACTAGTTCACGTCACATGGCGTCAAGGACACATCAGCTGGATAGTTTAGTAGTAGAACTCATCCTCATGTCTTCCAGATCACACGACATGACTTTGAGAACTTCATCGCCACTGCGGACCAGGTTCTAATTCAAATAGAAACTAAATATTTTATTACTACCTCCGTTCAGAAATATAAGATGATTTTCGATATTTTAGTCCATATAATACTACATATATGCACAGAAATGAGTGAACAAAGACACTAGAACATGTTTTCAAAGGCATGAGAGCAGAGGGATTACTTGCAATATCCGTAACACAAGTTTCTGAGGCTAATATACTCTCTTCAAAGGCATGAGAGCTAAAATCTTTGTAACGCCCCGGATTTCGATGCGCCAGTTGTCTACCAGTTATTCGCCGTCGTTGCCATGTCATTTGCTTGCGTGTTGCACTTTGCCATGTCATCATATGCATTTCATATCATGTCGTCATGTGCATCGCATTTGCATACGTGTTTGTCTCATGCATCCGAGCTTTTTTTCCGTTGTCCGTTTTGCAATCCGGCACTCCGATGTCCTTCGGCGCCCTCTTTTACCTCTTTTCGTGTGCGGGTGTTAAACGTTCTCGGAATGGGCCTAGTCTTGCCAAGCGGCCTTGGTATAGCACCGGTAGACCGCCTGTCAAGTTTCGTGCCATTTGGAGGTCGTTTGGTACTCAACAGTTAACAGGTAACAAGTAAAAGCCTCTTTTGTTTGCAGCCCAACACCCCTTCCAAAGTGGCCCAAAACCCAGCTAACTCCTCTCCATGCTCTCGGTCGTTCGATCACAATCGCGCGGCAAAAACCCACCTCATTTGGACTCTCCTAACTCCCTCTACCTATAAATAGGCCCTCCCCTTACATTTTCGCGGATGAAACCCTAGCCCCGCTCCTCCCCGCGCCGCCGGACACGTCCGTTCGCCGACGGACATGTCCGCCCCGCCGCCGCAGCCAACCCGTGAGCACCATGTCAACCCGCCTCTCTCTCCTCCGCCGCGCCGCATGGCCCATCCGAGACCTGCGCGAGCCCGATCCTGCGTCGCCGCCGCCCGTAGCGCCGCCGCCGTTCGCCGCCCGCCGCGAAACCCGAGCCGCCCGCCGCGCAGCACTGCAACCAGCGGAGCCGCCGGCCTCCGCCGTCCGCCCTTACCGCGCGCGAGGCGGTCACCTCCGGTCGCATCCCTCCGCCCCGCGCCGCCGGCTCCCTCCGTCCCGCCGCGGATCCGGTCGGACCGGACCGGATCCGGCCGGGCCAACCCATCTCCGGCCACCTCTCCTCCAACCCTGGCGAGCTCAGCCCGCCTCGGGACCCGTGCAGCCCAGATCTGAACGAGGTTGACTTTTCCCCCCTTCCCCGATTCTGCTGTCCCAGATTTTTTACATTATCATAGCATGTTCATCGTTTCATAACTCCCTGCATACTGCTCCATTTTGTGCGTGTAATATGTCAAATTGTTCTTCTCAACGAGTACTTCATTTCATTCCATTGCATCATTTTCATTTGAGCTCATCTTGAAGCCCGAAATTCTGTTGGAATAGTGCATGTTGATGTTAATCTGCTGAAACTGCTATAACTTGCTCATTTTTCATTTTTGCCATGATTGATGTGTGCATCCTATGAGGTTGATGTCTACATGTGTTTTGATCTATGCCATGCCATCTTTCCATAGGTGCTACCCATGTATTTTTGTGAGTTGTGTACTGGATGCATCAAGCTTGTTAAGGAGGTACTTCTTTGTTCTTTGTTTTCTGACAGATTACTGTTATATTTTGTTGATATGTAAACTTCTTTGCTACAAGTCATTTCGTGCATTATTCTGGAGATGTTCACTAAGGATGTTTTGTTATACATGATATGATCTATACATTCATGCCCCTTGTTGCATTTATAGCCTACTGTAGCTTGTTGTTATATTGCTCCAAAGTTGCTAAATAATGTTGCTGTCAACCTGTTAACATGAAGTTCAGTTTTAGCCATATGCTTTTCTAGTGATCCATGCGCCCTACAAACTTGTTCTTGCCATGATTAGCTTCATAAACATGTCTTCTTACTGTTGGTTGCCTTGCCATGCCATGTATTGCTCTGTGGTGAGTGTTTCAAGCTCACGAACATGCCTACTTATTGTTGTTCCTGCCATGTTTGAATCTGTAATATAACTTGCCATGTTTACATGGGTGCCATCTTATCTTCTGATCCTTTTTGGCTCATGGTCAGTAAGGGACTTTTGTTCTATGCAAATAGTAGATTCATGCAATGCCTTTGTTTGCCATGTAAAGTTCCTGTAACATGTTGTTTGATAGCTCTAAACATTGCAACTTTGATGTTATTTACGCAAAGCACTGGCTGTTATTATTTGCAATCTTACCATGTCCTTTTGAGCATGTTCTAGTTGTTTCTGGAGATAGCTCAGTGTTCATATTTTGTTGTGCTTTACCTGTACTTCATGCCCATGCCTTTTGTTATTATGTTGGGTTGCTGTAGCTTATTGTTTTGATGCTTGCAATATGCCTAGTTGCTGTTTTGGACAGATTGTTGTTATGACTTGTATAGAGTGTATGTGTTGAACCGTTGCTCCGTTTTGAGTGTGCTCTATATGAAACTTGCTTGATTTTGCATGTAGTTTCATATTAACATGTTGCATCCTTGTTTTGAGGTGTTTGCTTGATGTTTGTATGCATTTTGCATCAATGCCATGTTCAACTTGTTTTGCTCATATCTTCTAGGCCGTAGCTCCGAATCTAATGAACTTTATATGTAACTTGACTAGAATCTCGTGTAGATCATGTTGGTGCATTTTAACTTGCTGCTTAACAACTTGAACATAAGGTTTATTCAGATCTGGACCAATTTCGAAATTTGCATATGAGGACTTACCGGAATTGTTATATGTTGTTCCCGGCCTCATTTAAACTTGCCTTGATGTGTTGTTCTTGTTTGCATCATCTCTTGCCATGAGTAGCCTCATCTAGCTTTCTCATGCATCATGCTTGTTGTGCATCATGTCTTGCCTATGTGTGGTGTGTTTACCATGTTGTGTGCTTCTTCTCGATAGTTCCCGTTTCGTTGCGATCGTGAGGATTCGTTCGTCTACGTGTGGTTCGTCTTCGTGGCTTCATCTCCTTCATGGACTTATTCTTATTCCTAGCGGGATTTCAGGCAAGATGACCGCTACCCTGGATCTCACTACTATCATTGCTATGCTAGTTGCTTCGTTCTATCGCTTTGCTGCGCTACCTATCATTTGCTCTTCAAGCCTCCCAAATTGCCATGAACCTCTAACCTTTGACACCCTTCCTAGCAAACCGTTGCTTGGCTATGTTACCGCTTTGCTCAGCCCCTCTTATAGCGTTGCTAGTTGCAGGTGAAGTTGAAGATTGCTCCATGGTGGATAGGATTTTGGTTGGGATATCACAATATCTCTTATTTAATTAATGCATCTATATACTTGGTAAAGGGTGGAAGGCTCGGCCTTATGCCTGGTGTTTTGTTACACTCTTGCCGCCCTAGTTTCCGTCATACCGGTGTTATGTTCCCGGATTTTGCGTTCCTAACGCGGTCGGGTGATTTATGGGACCCCCCTGACAGTTCGCTTTGAATAAAACTCCTCTAGCAAGGCCCAACCTTGGTTTTACCATTTGCCTCACCACCACCTACCTTTCCCCTGGGAGTAATTAACCCAAGGGTCATCTTTATTATAGCCCCCCCGGGCCAATGTTTGTCTAAGTGTTGGTCCAAACTAGAGCACCGTCTTGGGACCATTCCTTGGCAACTTGGATTCGTTGGTACTGTGCGCTTCGCTTATCCGGTGTTGCCACGAGAGCGAGATATGTGCAACTCCTATCGGGATGTCGGCGCATCGAGCGGCTTTGCTGGTCTTGTTTTACCATTGTCGAAATGTCTTGTAAACCGGGATTCCGAGACTGATCGGGTCTTCTGGGAGAAGAATATCCTTCGTTGATCGCGAGAGCTTATCATGGGCTAAGTTGGGACACCCTGCAGGGTATAAACTTTCGAGAGCCGTGCCGCGGTTTATGTGGCAGATGGGAATTTGTTAATGTCGGTTGTAGATAACTTGACACGGATCCGATTTAAAATGCATCAACCGTGTGTGTAGCGTGATGGTCTCTTCTCGGTGGTCCGGAAGTGAACACGGTCTTTGGTTTATGTTTGACGTAAGTAGGTGTTTAGGATCACCTCTTGATCATTGTTAGCTTCACGACCGTTCCTTTGCTTCTCTTCTCGCTCTTATTTGCGTATGTTAGCCACCATATTTGCTTAGTCGCTGCTGCAACCTCACCACTTTACACCTTCCTTTCCCATTAAGCTTGGCTAGTCTTGATACCCATGGTAATGGGATTCTTTGAGTCCTCGTGGCTCCTGATTACTACAACAATAGTTGCGGTGCAGGTTTTGCGATGATCATGGCGTGAGAATGATGTTTGCTTGTTTTGGAGTTCCTCTTACGCTTCTTCTTGATCGGGGATAGGTTCTAGGTCGGCAGCCTGGGCTAGCAGGGTGGATGTCGTTTGAGTTTCTGTTTGTGTTTTCATCCGTAGTCGGATGGTGCTCTTATGTAAGATGATGTTGTATTTGTGTGGCATTGTATGCCTTATGTATGTATCCCCATCTATTAGGTAATGTTGATGTAATGATATCCACCTTGCAAAAGCGTTTCAATATGCGGGTCTATCCTTGGTGGGACCTTCGAATTCCTTTTGGATAGGGTCGCATATTGGGGCATGACAAGGTCGTGACCGACCTTAGGAGCCCCCCTTGATTGATCGTGTAGTTTGGCCCTTGTTGAGTCTAGAAGAAACTGTTTCGGGAGTCTAGTTATATCGGAGAGTAGGAATTCTTTTTACTTCATGCCTTAAATCGCTCTGGTGAGGAATCTTGACGTAGGTGTTTTGAACTACTCCTCTTCCCCTTCAAATTTTTCTTTAGGATCACGCTGTTAGTTTTCGTTCGTTGTCCATCCTCTTTTGTCCGGCGCATTCCTCGTCAAGCTGAACTGAACCTCTCTCTCTTTGGGAGATCAATCCTCAGCTCTTTTCGATCGATGTTGTTTCCCTGTCCGAAGTTGTCCTTGTTTTTCCCACCCAACCACCCCTTTTCTTATCGGAGCTAGAGTCTGTAATCGAGTATCCTTCCGACTCGTGTGAAGTCTTTGCTTTCTTTCCTCAATGATTTCAACCGGTGTTTTCTCTTCAAGATATTCGTTGGTTCCCTCTTCCAGTTGCCTATGTTTTCCCGCCCTCCCACCCTCTTCTTCCCGGAGCCTGAATCTCTTTCGAGCATCAATTTCATTCGTACGGAGTCTCTTCAGTCTTCCCTCAATCATTTCAACGGTGATTTCTCTTTTGTTTAACATTCTTCATCTCTTTTTCTTTCCGGTGGTTTCAATTTGAGTTTTTTCGGGTTGATCATATTCTTTTCCTCAGCTCAAGTGTTTTCCCTGCTCGCTCGTCTCTCGCCAGTTTATCCTTCCGGAGTGCTCAAGACATCTCAGGAGATTCATCTGTGTTCCAATTAATTCGAGGTTGTCACCTCATTCAAATATTTCAATTGTTCCGGTGCAACATCTACCTGTTCAACAATCCTTTTTCAATGGTGTTTTTCTCTTTAGTGGGCCCTAACCCACTGGTCTTTTCCCAGGATCTTACCTGACTCTTCTAATTCCCCCGGAGTTATTCTCAAATTCTTGTCAATCGTGATGTAAGAATGGATCCCATCAGTCACATGCCTTCTCCAAGATCTCTTTCAAATTCTTTTCCTTGTTGGCTCAACCCCTTCGCTTTTCATTCTCCCGGAGTATCTCAGTAATTTTGGTGGTGTTTTCCGTCGTCATTTGAAGATCGAAGAAGAGTTTTCTCCTCTAAATCTTGTCCGTTCCCCGGAGATTCATGGTGCTAGCTCGATGTTATCCTATCAAATTGTTTCAAGTCATGCAAATTCTTTTCATCCACCCGGAGTATTTCAGGAGTTGATTTATGTTTCTTTTCACCGGAGGCCATCATTCCAGTTATCGTTCTCTATTTATCCCGTTGCTTCGTTCAAGTATTCTTCAATCAGTTCGCGATCTCTTTGTTCTTTCGCATCTAAATTCCCTCAAGCATATTTGTTCTTCTAATTCTTTCCGGTGATTCATTCTCTTTCGTCAGTCATTTCTGAATTCTTACGGTGGTTCGTTCAAGATTCTTTTCCTTGTTTTTCATATTAATCCATTCATTCTTTTCAATCCTACCGGTGATTCATGAAGACCTTGTCAAGTTCGCGATATGTCACTTCTCAATCCTTTTCAATAAGAATAAGTAGTATGCAAAATCCAGTGCTTGTCATCAATTCATTTTGATGAAGGATAAGCATACAATAAATCTTATTCTTATTTCACCCAAGTGATTAATCCCTTCCTTCGGAGTTTGTTCTTCATGAATAAATTCTAGTTTCAAGTGTTTTCATCTTTTTCTTTTCCGGAGTTCAAATTTTTCCTCGGCCATCTCGTCGGAAGCCCCATCTAAATCATCGCAGGGCCTTAATCTTATTCTTTCCATCCTTGAATTCTATCTCATCATCCTTTTGTTTACCGGAGTTCTTCATGGCGTTCTTCATGATTTAATTCATTCTTCAAGAGTTCATCAAGATTTTGTTGGTGGAGTTCAAGTATCCTTCTTCTTGCATCTCGAAGTGCAATTAATTCTCCGTATTCTTTGAAGCGGAGTTTTGCATTTCTTCGTCCTTCTAAGCTATCCAATCATTTGCGTTTGTGGCCGGTTATCACCTTATGATCTTGAGGTGTTACCTATAAGTCCACGACAAGCTTATTCTTTTCGTTGTTGATTTTCTCAACAACTCCTTTTCAATCCTTCCCTCTAAGTTATTTTCATTCAAGTCTTTCAATTCTTCCGGAGGTTTTGTGTTGTTCATCTCGTCTAGTGTCATCCCATCTTGTGAAGCTCGTGTTCTATTCCCCCATGTTTCAGCCGAAGTGCTACCTAAATCCTTTCAGTCTTATTCGTTTCTTTTCTCATTCTAACCACTCCGGTTAGAACGAGTCGTTTCATAGTCTATCTGTTTCCGTGAGCTTTCGATTCTCGTCATTCTCGTCGTTCCTCTCTTCTTCTCGACTGCTCTCGATTCTTTGTTTCCTCTCTTGAGTTCTTGTTTCACCTCATCCCTTTTCCCTTCCGTCTCGGTCCTAAGATCTCGGGACGAGATCTCTTGTTAGTGGAGGAGTGTTTATGCGCCCGGTTTCGATCGCCGGTTATGCGCGATTATTCACCGTCGTTGCCATGTCATTTGCTTGCGTGTTGCACTTTGCCATGTCATCATATGCATTTCATATCATGTCGTCATGTGCATCGCATTTGCATACGTGTTTGTCTCATGCATCCTAGCTTTTTCTCCGTTGTCCGTTTTGCAATCCGGCACTCTGATGTCCTCCGGCGCCCTCTTTTACCTCTTTTCATGTGTGGGTGTTAAACGTTCTCGGAATGGACCGAGTCTTGCCAAGCGGCCTTGGTATAGCACCGGTAGACCGCCTGTCAAGTTTCGTGCCATTTGGAGGTCGTTTGGTACTCCAACGGTTAACCGGGTAGCCGTAAAAGCCTCCTTTGTTTGCAGCCCAACACCCCTTCCAAAGTGGCCCAAAACCCAGCTAACTCCCCTCCATGCTCTCGGTCGTTCGATCACGATCGTGTGGCCGAAAACCGCACCTCATTTGGACTCTCCTAGCTCCCTCTACCTATAAATAGGCCCTCCCCTTCCATTTTCGCGGATGAAACCCTAGCCCCGCTCCTCCCCGCGCCGCCGGACACGTCCGCCCGCCGACGGACATGTCCGCCCCGCCACCGCAGCCAACCCGTGAGCGCCACGTCAGCCCGCCTCTCTCTCCTCCGCCGCGCGCGTGAAGCTTCATCCAGGGGCAGCGCAGGCCTATCCCGCCGCCCGCCGCCGCCGCCGTTCGCCGCCGCCGCCTTGCGCCGCCGCCACCGCGAAACCCGAGCCGCCCGCCACGCAACACTGCAACCCATGGGCCGCCCGGCCTCCGCCGTCCGCCCTGCCGCGCCGAGGGCGGTCACCTCCGGTCGCATCCCTCCGCCCCGCGCCGCCGGCTCCTTCCGCCCCGCCGCCGTCGCCGCGGATCCGGTCGGACCGGACCGGATCCGGCCGGGCCAAACCATCTCCGGCCACCTCTCCTCCAACCCTGGTGAGCTCAGCCCACCTCGGGACCCGTGCAGCCCAGATCTGAACGAGGTTGACTTTTCCCCCCTTCCCCGATTCTGCAAAGTCCCAGATTTTTTACATTATCATAGCATGTTCATCATATCATAACTCTCTACATACTGCTCCGTTTGTGCGTGTAATATATCAAATTGTTTGCCTCAACGAGTACTTCATTTCATTCCACTGCATCATTTTCATTTGAGCTCATCTTGATGCCCGAAATGCTGTTGGAAGAGTGCATGTTGATGTTAATCTCTTTGGCTGTTATAACTTGCTCATTTGTCATTTTGCCATGATTGATGTGTGCATCCTATGAGGTTGATGTCTACATGTGTTTTGATCTATGCCATGCCATCTTTCGGAGGTGCTACCCATGTATTTTTGTGAGTTGTGTCTTGAGTGCATCAAGCTTGTTAAGAAGGGTACTTACTTGTGCTTGTTTTCTGACAGATTCTGTTATATTTTGTTGCTATGTAAACTCTTTGCTACAAGTCATTTAGTGCATTATTACGTAGATGTTCACTAAGGATGTTTTGTTATACATGTTATACTCTATCCATTCATGCCTTGTTGCATTTATAGCCTCTGTAGCTTGTTGTTATCTTGCTCCAAAGTTGCTAAATAATGTTCTTTGTCAACTGTTAACATGAAGTTCAGTTTTGGCCATATGCTTTTCTAGTGATCCATGCGCCCTACGAACTTGTTCTTGCCATGCTTAGCTTCATAAACATGTCTTCTTACTGTTGGTTGCCTTGCCATGCCATTTATTGCTCTGTGGTGAGTGGTTCAAGCTCACGAACATGCCTACTTATTGTTGTTCCTGCCATGTTTGAATCTGTAATATAACTTGCCATGGGTGCCATCTTATCTTCTGATCCTTTTTGGCTCATGGTCAGTAAGGGACTTTTGTTCTATGCAAATAGTATATTCATGCCATGCCTTTGTTTGCCATGTTAAGTTCCTGTAACATGTTGTTTGATAGCACTAAACATTGCAACCTGATGTTATTTCTGCAAAGCCTGAAACTGTTATTATTTGCAATCTTACCATGTCCTTTTGAGCATGTTCTAGTTGTTTCTGGAGATAGCTCTGTGTTCATGTTTTGTTGTGCTTTACCTGTACTTCATGCCCATGCCTTTTTTTGTTATGTTGGGGTGCTGTAGCTTATTTTTTTGATGCTTGCAATATGCCTAGTTGCTGTTTTGGACAGATTGTTGTTATGACTTGTATAGAGTGTATGTGTTGAACCGTTGCTCCGTTTTGAGTGTGCTCTATATGAAACTTGCTTGATTTTGCATTTAGTTTCATATTATCATGTTGCATCCTTGTTTTGAGGTGTTTGCTTGATGTTTGTATGCATTTTGCATCAATGCCATATTCAACTTGTTTTGCTCATATCTTCTAGGTCGTAGCTCCGAATCTAATGAACTTTATATGTAACTTGACTAGAATCTCGTGTAGATCATCTTGGTGCATTTTAATTTGCTGCATAAGAACTTGAACATAAGGTTTATTCAGATCTGGACCAATTTCGAAATTTGCATATGAGGACTTACCGGAATTGTTATATGTTGTTCCCGGCCTCATTTAAACTTGCCTCGATGTGTTGTTCTTGTTTGCATCATCTCTTGCCATGAGTAGCCTCATCTAGCTTTCTCATGCATCATGCTTGTTGTGCATCATGTCTTGCCTATGTGTGGTGTGTTTACCATGTTGTGTGCTTCTTCTCGATAGTTCCGCATTTGCTTGAAATATTAACTTCAACTCCGAACATCTCATATGCTCCATGACGCTCAAAACGCCGTTGAAGACCCGGTTCTAAGCCGTAAGCATGGCACATCGAACTATCGAGTAGTCATCAGCTTTGCTTCGCCAGACGCTCTAACGCCGCCGCAGATCAAGAGCAGGTTCGCACCCAGCGGTGCTTCCAGACGTAACTTTTTGTGCAGCAATGAGGATAATCCTCGTGTTACGGACCGAGTCCTGTAATTGCTACCATCATCTTTCAACTTTCCTTTCTCAAGGACCGCATTAAAATTCAACGAAACAACAGCACGAGCCATCTATCTACAAACAAACATAGACAAGCAAAATACTATCGTACTAAGTTCATGATAAATTTAAGTTCAATTAACATATTACTTAAGAACTCCCACTTAGAGACATCTCTCTAGTCATCTAAGTGATCACGTGATCCAAATCAACTAAACCATGTCCGATCATCACGCCGATGGAGTAGTTTCAATGGTGAACATCCTATGTTGATCATATCTACTATATGATTCACGCCGACCTTTCCATCTCCGTGTTCCGAGGCCATATCAGATATGCTAGGCTCGCAAGTATAACCTGAGTATTCCGTGTGCAACTATTTTGCACCCGCTGTATTTGAACGTAGAGCCTATCACACCCGATCATCACGTGGTGTCTCAAAGACGAAGAACTTTCGCAACGGTGCATACTCGTGGAGAACACTTTTGATATTTAGTGAGAGATCATCTTAAAATGCTACCGCAATCAAAGCAAGATAAGATGCATAAAGGATAAACATCACATGCAATCAATATAAGTGATATGATATGGCCATCATCATCTTGTGCTTGTGATTCCATCTTCGGCACCGCCATGATCACCATCATCACCGGCGCGACACCTTGATCTCCATTGTACCATCGTTGTCATTACGCCATCTATTGCTTCTACGATTATCGCTACCGCTTAGTGATAAAGTAAAGCAATCAACAAACAAGACAAGGGTTTAGAAAGCTTTGGGCCCCGGGAAACATCATCCGGTAATAGCCCTACATGTTGTTTGTGGCTAGGTCTCATTATGCTCATGAGATAGTTGTTGTATAAGCCTGATCCCCTTTGTTGTATCTAGCCTTCGAGATTATCTTCTTCTTCTTCTTGGGGTGCCCTGCCCCTCCTTATATAAATTGGAGGGGCGGGTTACATGTGGAGTCCCAATAGGATTAGGACGAGTCTATCTTCTAATACAAGACGGGTACAAGTCCAGGTCTTGATTCCTTGTTAGGGAAATATTCCTCATGCCTTTCCTCTTAAGCCGGCCCTACCATAACATGAGCCGGCCTTCTGGGCCTTGGGCCTTGACATCCGTCAGACCCGCCTACCAGGTCTCCAATCAGCCGTAAACAGCCAGGTCCGGGTGGGTCGCCAGTGAGTCACAATGTTCCAGCCGGGTTATACATCCGATGGGTAACACCGCGGGGTATATCCCCGACAGCCTTCCCTTGTTCATACTTTTCTCTCACAAGATAAACTACTCGTACAAATGCATCTTGATGTTCCGTGCAACGCACATGCATCTTGCTAGTATTATTAAAAACAAAGTCGTTTAATTGATCTACAGGGCGCCCACGGTGGATCACGGACAACCCTGGGATTTTGGGTCGACCCGTGCCCCGATTCCTCTTTGTTCTGCTACGCTTCCGAGCCAGGTTTTATGCGTTGATGTTATATGCACGAGTAGAACACAAGTGAGTTGTGGGCGATACAAGTCATACTGCTTACCAGCATGTCATACTTTGGCTCAGCGATATTGTGAGATGAAGCGGCGAAGACCGACATTACGCGTACGCTTACGCGAGACTGGTTTCACCATTAGGAGCACTCGTGCTTAAAGGTGGCTGGCGGGTGTCTGTCTCTCTCACTTTAGCTGAATCGAGTGTGGCTACGCCCGGTCCTTGCGAAGGTTAAAACAGCACCAACTTGATGAACTATCATTGTGGTTTTGATGCGTAGGTAAGAACGGTTCTTGCTAAGCCCGTAGCAGCCACGTAAAATTTGCAACAACAAAGTAGAGGACGTCTAACTTGTTTTTGCAGGGCATGTTGTGATGTGATATGGTCAAGACGTGATGCTATATTTTATTGTATGAGATGATCATGTTTTGTAACCGGTTATCGGCAATCGGCAGGAGCCATATGGTTGTCGCTTATTGTATGAAATGCAACGCATCTGTAATTGCATTACTTTATCACTAAGCGGTAGCGATAGTCGAGAAGCAATAGATGGCGAATGACAACGATGCTACGATGGAGATCAAGGTGTCGCGCCGGTGACGATGGTGATCAAGACGGTGCTTCGAAGATGGAGATCACAAGCACAAGATGATGATGGCCATATCATATCACTTATATTGATTGCATGTGATGTTTATCCTTTATGCATCTTATCTTGCTTTGATTGACGGTAGCATTTTAAGATGATCTCTCACTAACTAATCAAGAAGTGTTCTCCCTGAGTATGCACCATTGCGAAAGTTCTTCGTGCTGAGACACAACATGATGATCGGGTGTGATAGGCTCTACGTTCAAATACAACGGGTGCAAAACAGTTGCACATGCGGAATACTCAGGTCATACTTGACGAGCCTAGCATATATAGATATGGCCTTGGAACACGGAGACCGAAAGGTCGAACGTGAATCATATAGTAGATATGATCAACATAGTGAAGTTCACCATTGAAACTACTCCATCTCACGTGATGATCGGACAATGTTTAGTTGATTTGGATCACGTGATCACTTAGATGACTAGAGAGATGTCTGTCTAAGTGGGAGTTCTTAAGTAATATGATTAATTGAACTTTAATTTATCATGAACTTAGTCCTGGTAGTATTTTGCAAATTATGTTGTAGATCAATAGCTTGCGTTGTTGCTTTCATATGTTTATTTTGATATGTTCCTAGAGAAAACTTTGTTGAAAGATGTTAGTAGCAATGATGCGGATTGGATTCGTGATCTGAGGTTTATCCTCATTGCTGCACAGAAGAATTATGTCCTTGATGCACCGCTAGGTGATGACCTATTGCAGGAGCGTATGCGACGTTATGAACGTTTGGCTAGCTCAATATGATGACTACTTGATAGTTTTGTGCACCATGCTTTATGGCTTAGAATCGGGACTTCAAAGACGTTTTGAACGTCATAGACCATATGAGATGTTCCAGGAATTGAAGTTAATATTTCAAGCAAATACCCGAGTTGAGAGATATGAAGTCTCCAACGAGTTCTATAGCTAAAAGATGGAGGAGAATCGCTCAACTAGTGAGCATGTACTTAGATTGTCTGGGTACTTCAATCGCTTGAATCAAGTGGGAGTTAATCTTCCAGATAAGATAGTGATTGATAGAATTCTCTAGTCACCATCACTAAGTTACTAGAACTTTGTGATGAACTATAGTATGCAAGGGATGACGTAAACGATTCCCAAGTTCTTCGTGATGTTGAAATCAACGAAGGTAGAAATCAAGAAAGAGCATCAAGTGTTGATGATTGACAAGACCACTAGTTTCAAGAGAAGGGCAAAGGGAAAGAAAGGGAACTTCAAGTGGAAAGACAAGCAAGTTGTCACTCCCGTGAAGAAGACCAAATCTGGACCAAAGCCTGAAACTGAGTGCTTACATCGCAAAGGAAATGGTCACCGAAGCGGAAATGCCCTAAATATTTGGTGGATAACAAGGATGGCAAAGTGAACAAGGGTATATTTGATATACAGGTGTTTGATGTGTGCCTTACTAGTGTTTATAGTAGCCCCTGAGTATTTGATACTTGTTCGGTTGCTAAGATTAGTAACTCGAAACAAGAGTTACAGAATAAAAAGAGACTAGTTGAGGGTGAAGTGACGATGAGTGTTGGAAGTAGTTCCAAGATTGATATGATCATCATCGCACACTCCCTATACTTTCGGGATTAGTGTTAAACCTAAATAAATGTTATTTGGCGTTTGCGTTGAGCATGAATATGATTTGATCATGTTTATTGCGATACGGTTATTCATTTAAAGTTAGAGAATAAATTGTTATTCATTTACATGAATAAGGCCTTCGATGGTGATACACCCAATGAACATAGTTTGTTGGATCTCGATCGTAGTGATACACATATTCATAATATTGATGCCAAAAGATGCAAAGTTAATAATGATAGTGCAACTTATTTGTGGCAATCGCCGCTTGGGTCATATCGGTGTAAAGCGCATGAAGAAACTCCATAAAGATGGATTTTCGAATCACTTGGTTATGAATCATTTGATGCTTGCAAACCGTGCCTTTTGGGCAAGATGACTAAAACTCCGCTGCGGAACAATGGAACAAGCTACCGACTTATTGAAATAATACATACCGATGTATGCGATCCAATGAGTGTTGATGCTCGTGGCAAGTATCGTTATTTTTCGACCTTCACAAGATGATTTGAGCAGATATGGGTATATCTACTTGATGAAACATAAGTCTGAAATAGTTGAAAGGTTCAAAGAATTTCAGAGTGAAGTGGAAAAATCATCGTAACAAGAAAACAAAGTTTCTGCGATCTGATCACGAAGACGAATATTTGAGTTACGAGTTTGGTCTTCAATTAAAAGAATGTGGAATAGTTTCACAGCTCACGCCACCTGGAACACCACAACGTTATGGTGTGTCCGAACGTCGTAACCGCACTTTATTGGATATGGTGCGATCTATGATGTCTCTTATTGACTTACCATTGTCGTTTTAGGGTTATGCATTAGAGACAGCTGCATTCACGTTAAAAGGGCACCATCTAAATCCGTTGAGACGACACCATATGAACTGTGGTTAAGCAAGAAACCCAAGTTGTCGTTTCTTAAAGTTTGGGGCTACGATGCTTATGTGAAAAAGTTTCATCCTAATAAGCTCAAACCCAAATCGGAGAAGTGCGTCTTCATAGAATACCCAAAGGAAACTGTTGGGTACACCTTCTATCACAGATCCGAAGGCAAGATATTCGCTGCTAAAAATGGATCCTTTCTAGAGAAGGAGTTTCTCTCGAAAGAAGTGAGTGGGAGGAAAGTAGAACTTGATGAGGTAATTGTACCTTCTCTTGAATTGGAAAATAGTTCATCACTGAAATCAGTTCCAATGATTCCTACACCAATTACTGAGGAAGCTAATGATGATGATCATGAAACTTCAGATCAAGTTACTACAGAACCTCGTATGTCTTCCAGAGTACGGTCCGCACCAGAGTGGTACAGTAATCCTGTTCCGAAAGTCATGTTACTAGAGCATGATAAACCTACGAACTATGAGGAAGCGATGATGAGCCCAAATTCCGCGAAATGGCTGGAGGCCATGAAATCTGAGATAGGATCCATGTATGAGAACAAAGTGTGGACTTTGGTGGACTTGCCCGATGATCGGCAAGCCATAGAAAATAAATGGATCTTCAAGAGGAAGACGGACATTGATAGTAGTGTTACTATCTACATAGCTCGACTTGTCACAAAAGGTTTTTGACAAGTTCAAGGTGTTGACTACAATGAGATTTTCTCAATCAGTAGCGATGCTTAAGTCTGTCCGAATCATGTTAGCAATTGCCACATTTTATGAAATCGGCAAATGGATGTCAAAACTGCATTCCTTAATGGATTTATTAAAGAAGAGTTGTATATGATGCAACCGAAGGTTTTGTCAATCCTAAAGATGCTAAAAAGTGTGCAAGCTCCAGCAATCCATCAATGGACTGGTGCAAGCATCTCGGAGTTGGAATATACGCTTTGATAGTATGATCAAAGCATATGGTTTTATCTGCACTCAAGAAGCTTGCTGAGGAGTCTGGACTAGGGGTATCCGGACAACCGGACTATCAATATCCGCGGACTCCTGCACTCACGAAGATAGAAGATTGAAGACTCGGCTCGTGTCCAGGAAGGTACTTTCCTTGGCGTGGAAGGCAAGCTTGGCGATACGGATATGTAGATCTCCTACCATTGTAACCGACTCTGTGTAACCCTAGCCTCTCCGGTGTCTATATAAATCGGAGGGCCTTAGTCCGTAGGACACAACATTACATCTCAACAATCATACCATAGGCTAGCTTATAGGGTTTAGCCTCCTTGATCTCGTGGTAGATCTACTCTTGTACTACCCATATCATCAATATTAATCAAGCAAGACGTAGGGTATTACCTCCATCGAGAGGGCCTGAACACAGGTAAAAACATTGTGTCCCTCGCTTCTGTTACCATCCGCCTAGACGCACAGTTCGGGACCCCTACCCGAGATCCGCCGGTTTTGACACCGACATTGGTGCTTTCATTGAGAGTTCCTCGTGTCGCCACCGATAGGCTCGATGGCATCTTCGACCATCAACGCTGTCCAGGGTGAGACTTTTCTCCCCAGACAGATCTTCATATTTGGCGGCTTTGCACTGCGGGCCAATTCCCTTGGCCATCTGGAGCAGTTCGAAAGCTACGCCCCGCCGTCAGTCGATTCGAAGTTTAAACTTCACGGCCGATGACGCGGAGACTTGATCTTCGACAGACTCGAGCCACACCAAGCGCCGCCAGACCGCAACGATGGGCATGATCTAGCTCTGCCACGGACAAGACTTTGGTGGTCAGATTAACCCGCCCGCTATTAGCCCGGAGCCGATTGCCCATGACGAGGGCCGGTGGATAGACGCCGCCCTGGGGGCTTCAACATCTACGGCGATGGAGGCGAATACCAATCTTGTCCCCTGCGAAACTCATGATCCCGAGGCGCCGGACTCCTCGCCGGACTCCGAGCCTCCCGCGCCCCCGC
This sequence comes from Aegilops speltoides, assembly GCA_021437245.1. Classification (NCBI taxonomy): domain Eukaryota; kingdom Viridiplantae; phylum Streptophyta; class Magnoliopsida; order Poales; family Poaceae; genus Aegilops; species Aegilops speltoides. The sequence goes on from CM038141.1 coordinate 196,085,645, forward strand.
AAATTAAGCCAGATTGGATGCCGGTTATGGAATTCACCGCAGCGGACATCTTTCAACACTCGCCTTTTGGCGATATCCTAAATTCTCTGAAGCATCTCTCGCTATCAGGAGAATCCTGGCCGGACTATGGCCAGGACGGTTGGAGTTCGGATGACGAAGAAATTCGGAGCCCACCCACCACCCACTTTATAGCCACTGTCGAGGATCTAACCGACATGCTAGACTACGACTCCGAGGACATCGACGCTATGGACGATGATGCCGGAGACGATCAGGACCCAGCGCCCACGGGACACTGGAAGGCCACCTCGTCATACGACGTCTACATGGTGGATACCCCAAAAGAAGGGGATGGCGAAAAAGCAGCGGAGGAAGATTCTCTAAAGAAGCAGCCTAAACGCTGGCGTCAGCGGCGCCGCTCTAAATCCCGCCACAACAAGAATGGTGGTTCCGGCGCGGGAGATAATAACACTCCGGAGAGTGCCGAAGACAAACCCCTCCAGCAAGACTCAGCGCAGAAGGATGAAGAAGCAAGCCCTCATGAAAGGGCGGCAGAAGAAAAGGTCGAGGATCACAACTATATACCTCCCTCCGAAGACGAAACAAGACCCAATGACGACAAACTCGAGGAGCCCATCGAACAAGAGCTTTTCAAACCCAGGCTCGTCGCTACAGCAAGAAGCCTGAAGAAAGAAAAACGGAAGCTCAACACAGCGGAAGACGCGCTCCGAATAAGATGGAGCAAAGTACTCAAAACCGCAGACAAACACGGCAACGGCCACCAATCGAAGAGCTACCCGAAGCACAAGCTGCTCCCAGAATTCGACGAGGAGGCCATAAAGCCCCCACCGTCCAATGGCCCGGCCAGGTCCATCTACGGACCCAAAAAGACAGCCCCAATAAGCAAAAGGATGTATCAAGCGTCTGACGATAGCGGCACGCACAAGTATAGGGGCACCGCACACCCATTATGCTTCACCGACGAGGTGCTGGATCATGAATTCCCAGCAGGGTTTAAACCCATAAACATAGAAGCCTATGATGGAACAATGACACTCAGAGTGCGGATAGAAGACTATATATCGCACATACACATGGCGGAGGAGATGATCTCCACGCCATAAAATATCTACCCTCAAGCTCAAAGGGCCAGCCCGTCATTGGCTCAAAAGCCTCCCAGAAAATACTGTTGGAAGTTGGGAAGAGCTCGAGGAGGCGTTTAGAGCAAATTTTCAAGGGACTTACGTCCGGCCTCCGGATGCAGATGACCTAAGTCACATAAACCAACAGCCCGGAGAGTCAGCATGAAATTCGGAACAGGTTCCTTACCAAAAGAACCAAATAGTCGACTGTCCGGACGCCGAAGCCTTAGCAGCTTTTAAACACAATGTCCGAGAAGAATGGCTCGCCAGACACCTCGGTCAAGAGAAACCGAGGACAATGACCGCATTGACAAGCCTCATGACCCGCTTCTGTGAAGGAGAGGATAGCTGGCTGGCAAGATGCAGCACCAGCGACCCGAGTACATCCGAGATAAGAGATGGAAATGGAAAATCACGGCGCAGAAAAGATCAGCGCCGGAATAAAGAGAAAAGCCCAAAGAGCACGACAGTCAACGCCGGATTTAAAGGCTCACGCCAAATAGCAAAGCTCAGCCCTCAAGGATGACAGCGACGAACCTGTCTAACCTACACAAAATCTTGGGTCGGATATGTCAAATCCACAAAGACTTCGGAAGGCCCGCAAATCACACCCACAGGATTGTTGGGTTTTCAAACAGTCCGCCGATTAAACGCCGAACACAAGGGGCTCGACGCGTCAGTTTAAGAAGATAAACCCCGCCAGCAGGCACCGAAAACAAAAACTTTTCCCCAAGGGGTCAAAGCATAAACTCACTTTATGTGAGGATACGGAGAAACAGTGCGGCACTTCCTAAAAAGAGCCCCAAACGGTCCAATCAAGCAGACCGAAGAGATTGGATATCAAAACCAATCACTTTCGACCACCTGGACTACTCCAGAAGCGTTCGAAAAGTGGGAAGGATTCCCCTGATTTTGAATCCGATCATAGACGGATTGCAATTCACAAACGTCCTAATGGACGGAGGCAGTGACTTAAACCTGCTATATTCAAACACAATCCGTTGGATGGGGATAGACCCTACCAAAATTTGACACAGCCGCACTTCCTTCAAAGGAGTGACGCCAGGCCCTTACGCCAGGTGCATAGGCTCGATACTACTCGACGTTGTGTTCGGATCGCCGAACAATTTTTGACGCGAAAAGTTAATTTTCCATATCGTCCCATTTAAAAGCGAACATCAAGCACTATTGGGACGAAAGGCTTTTGTCCGCTTCAACGCCATACCGCATTACGCGTCTCTTACACTTAAGATGCCCGGTCCACATGGCACCATTTCAGCGCGAGGGTCACTTAAAGACCCCGGACTTGGATAGACGAATCGGACTAAGCAGGCTAGGGGCTCCCTAGCCGCACACCCTTTCACAAGGGGCTGCGCGCACAACTAACATCGGTTTCATATAAACCTAGCTGTAATTATTTACACTTATTCTTTTGCATTATTTTCGCACGAACTATTTTTAAAATGTTCCTCTCTTTCCTACAGATGAACAACGTGCGTGCCTGGCCCGTGATAACGCACAACAGAGACCTGGCGCAGACGTGCGGAGGGACCCGTCGCAAGGATTCTTTTGATTAAGACCCTACGTAGACCTTTTATTATTGTCTCTTGTTGCTAAATCGCCTCGCTTCTTCCTATAGCCGAGGCGGAGCCGACGCTTTGGCATTGGCCGCGTCGAGAAGACAATGCCCGATACACGGACACAAGGGGCTTAGGGCATAATTCTGCCCGTTATCATAAAGTCCAACACCTTAGGGAGTGTTCGCATCTCAAGTTGGGCACTATATGCATCAGCTCGAATCATGTCTTTGGTCAAATGTTGGGTTTGCGGCTCCGTGTTTTGCTGCCTTACGCTCAGATCACCCGCTAACGCGACACCGGAGAACTATCGCGATTGTGCCCCAGTTTGGTGGGCGAGCACCTCGAGAGAGAAAGCCAAAACCGATCGTCATGATATAGCGAGAGTGGTCACCACTTGATCGACTACGGAATGTTTAGAATTCCCGCTTTGACGAAGGGCGCTTCGGTCAGCACATACGCACCGAATCCGGAGATGTGCGGTGCCATTAGGGCTATATCGTAGCCCCACCCTCGAGTTCCATTGGCTAAGTGAAAGAGATAAAGCATTATAGTCCGGATTGCCTCGTTCGCTACGCTACCACCTCCTTATAACAGGACCGAGACATCGGATTAAAGTGTGAAAAAGCGCTATTTTGCGAACACCCCAAAGCACCTTGTGCAAGAAATCAAGTCAAGATCGCATCTTCGGGTTATACACAAGTATACTTAAACGGCCGCAAGGAGAAGTATTACTACTTGGAAGCACAAGTATAAAAAGCATTCATACTATAATCATTGATAAACAAGTTAATGCGCTCAATTGAACGTTACATTCTTCGAGCATCGCGACTCTATTATACTGGCGCCGCGCATAACTTCCCGAAATAATGTTGGCAGAAGCCGTTCCCATCCGAACCTCGGGCAGAACAGCGGTGGCATCCATCTCCGGATATCGCGCTTTACACGGGCGAGCCATCCGCGCCCTCGATGCAGGCCGACCGCTTCATCTCCTTGATATGCGGCACCGCCCCAAGGAACCGCTGCAGAAGGCGAAGTAGCTCGTCGCTTGGACCTCTCTCGCCACACATGGGCCACGATGTCACCATAGCCAGCCCGGACAGTCTATTCAGTTCAGCCCATTCGGCCAACCTGTCCGACAGCGGAAGAGGGCGATCCGGACTGTGGAATTGAGTCCAATATAACTCTTCCACCTCGTGACCCCTGGCTCCGGAAGTGCTTAATGGCGTCAACCACACTCGCAGCCAAGTCCATATACGGATCCTCCAAACTCCACTGCCGCTCAAATTCAGCGTACTTGGCATCATAAACCGGCGACGCATAAGAAACGGCTTGCCAGCCGTGATTTCTCCGGCTTGGCGTAGCTCCTCCTTCATAGCCCGCATTGCAGAACGGGCATCCTTGGCTTCGGCGGTGGCCTTCTTCAGGTCTTCCCACTCCGATAGGCGCTCCTTTTCAAGAGCTTCGCTACGGTCGGTAGAAACCTTTAAACTCTTTGCCACTTCGGCCACCTCCGCCCTGCTTAGGCAGTGCGCAGCCTTTTCGGCCTTCAACTCTTCGGCCGCCCTCGCGGCAGCCGCATCACTCCTTCGGGCTTGCTCCATAGCTTGTGCAAGCTCGGCCCGAAGTCTCTCCACAGCAGCAGCACTGTTTGTATAAACAGCATATAACTTATCAGAGGAGGGCTTTAACCCACTTAATAAAGCGGCTGTGGAGAATTTATTTACCTTGCGACTCGTCAAGTCGCTGATTGACAAGTGCGATGTCAGCATCTGCCATGTCCAGTTGTCGACTCAGTTTGGCAAAATGATCAGTCCGGCTGGCCCCCGGACTATCCGCCACCTGTATCAGAACGACGGTATTCATTACCTGAGATATTTAGATTTTCGATCCTCGGCACGCTGTCGTCTTCGACAACCTACCGAGTCTCAGGGGCTACTATCTATACAGGCGATTTTTATATGCACAACTGTTAAAAACAAAGGGTACGCTATTTTCAAGATACCTCAAATCCCGCTTGACAAGCTCATGGCAGATCACGCAATCCGCTTTCAGCGGACGAAATTCTTCCAATCACCATACGCATTAACGCACGGTGATCTTCGAAATGGACGCCTCTCAAGCAAACTCTTCGATTCTCGGCCGGCTCGTGGGTGTTGAACTCTCTGGCCCCTCGGACTCGGGATGCCCTCCGTGGCGACACTTCAGGCTCGCTCGCCTTATCCGGCATACAAGCGCACGGAGGCGACGCTTCCATTATCTCCGGAAGAAGATCCCGAGGATGAACTCATCTCGAGACGGCTGCAGATCCGAACTGCGATATAAATATTTCGTTACCTCTGAAGCGTCTGAAGGTACTTTCTTATTAAACTTCTTCTTTCATACTCACGGCTCGTTGGAGGGCTGGTCCTTGGCGATGATTGCGCGTCCGGATTCTCTCCGGACGCGGACCAGTGGGGATTTCTTCCCACGCTTAGGGACTGGGACCTCCGGATCTTGAGGCGGTCCTCTTCTCCCTCTGAAGGAGGGATCCTTGGTTCCCTCCTCTTGATCGCCTTTGGACGAAGTATTAGCTCTTTTATCTCCCCGTCGCCGCCTCTATGGGCGCAACCTCCAACATTCGACCAAAGACGGGCTCTAGTACGGTCTTCGGGAGGGGGGCGGACACCTTATCAGCCTTGATTGCGCCACCCATTCCTATAAAGAATAAAGGGTCGAGACGATCTCATAGAAGGCATACAAATAGAATGTCCGGCTTGAGCTATTTACCCGAGTATCCGGCGATCGCGGCTTAGTCCAAGATCTCGGCGAATCCGACACGCCACCGCGGTCCAAGAACAGCTCATACATCTCCGAGGGTGTCGCACCCATGAAATCTGGAGGATACGAGGTCCTCCGGATTGAACTCCCATAAACGGAGAGGACGACGTTTGCGTGGTAGGAGGTGCCCAGATTAGCATGACTCGCATCACCTTGACCAGGTCAATTTCCCTTGTTTGGAGGTCTCGAATCCGGCCTGCAGGCGGGCACGCCCTGGACGGCCCCTAGTTGAGCTCCTTGGTTGACCCACGACATCACTGCCGTGGAGGTCCCGGCTAAAAGCGGGCGGCGGCTTTTGCTTGCGCCCCTAGGAACGATGATGTAAAACCACTCCTGCTGCCACAGTCCTGTTCCTCTTGAAGGAACCTTCGAGCCACGGGCATCGACCTTCCTGCTTATGGTCGCCCCGCCGCACTCCGCTTGGCGCCCCCCGATCATCTTCGGCTCCACCTTAAATGTTTTCAGCCACAGGCCGAAGTGGGGAATGACGCGGAGAAAGGCTTCGCAGACAATGATAAATGCGGAGATATGGAGGATGGACTCCGGAGCCAAGTCGTGGAAGTCCAGCCCGTAGTAAAACAGAAGCCCCCTCATGAAAGGATCCGTCGGGAAGCCCAATCCCCGACGGAGGTGAGGTGCGAAGACGACGTATTCGCCGGGCTCGGGGGCTGGCACGGCCTGCCCCGGGCAGCAACCTGTCGAAACCGTGAGGCCGGTACTTGGCCTCACGCAACTTCAATATGTCCTCCTCCGTGACGGAGGAGGGCATCCACCGGCCCTGGAGGTCGGAGCGGGACATGATTGTGGATCCGAAGCGCTCGAATATGAAGCTCTAGGTGTTGGAACTGGGAGCGGAAGAAAGATTCGATGCGAGGTTGAAAGACAAGGACAGGCCTTGGTTCTCTTATAAAGAGGGGAGAAATACTAAGGGCCGTCTCCGTGACAATTTGGGATTCCCCTTCGATAGAGGAGGCGTGGCGACGGGAATGGTTGGGTTACCCACGCACGTATTGATGAGGATCCCGGAATAAAGGGGAACACGATCTCTGCTTCGACGGGACGTGCCAAGGAAACCACTTCGCTAAACGTGCTGAGAAGGAATAATAAAAACAATTCAAGACGAAGGCTTGGCTGCGGTGTGATGTCACGCCGCATAAATACGTCAGCAGATTGGATTAGTATATGTGTTTTATTCTCCCTGCGTTGGAATGTGGAATTTATTTTGCAGAGCCGAACACTATCCTGGTGTTCATTATCTCCTCCGGATTATTCAAGGGAGGAACCCGCCTTGCAATGCCGAACATTATGCACGCCGGACTTATCGTCATTGAAGACTGGTTCAGGGGCTACTGAGGGAGTCCTGGACTAGGGGGTATCCGGACAGCCGGACTATCAATATCTGCCGGACTCCCAGACTACGAAGATAGAAGATTGAAGACTCCGGCTCGTGTCCGGAAGGTACTTTCCTTGGCGTGGAAGGCAATCTTGGCGATACGGATATGTAGATCTCCTACCATTGTAACCGACTCTGTGTAACCCTAGCCTCTCCGGTGTCTATATAAACCGGAGGGCCTTAGTCCGTAGGACACAACATTACATCTCAACAATCATACCATAGGCTAGCTTATAGGGTTTAGCCTCCTTGATCTCGTGGTAGATCTACTCTTGTACTACCCATATCATCACTATTAATCAAGCAGGACGTAGGGTATTACCTCCATCGAGAGGGCTCGAACACAGGTAAAAACATTGTGTCCCTCGTTTCCTGTTACCATCCGCCTAGACGCACAGTTCGGGACCCCCTACCCGAGATCCGCCGGTTTTGACACCGACACTTGTATTTACAAGAATGTGAGTGGGAGCACTACAGCATTTCTGATAAGTATATGTGAATCGGAAATAATGTAGAATTATTCTGCAAAGCATAAAGGAGTGTTTGACTGGAGTTTTTCAAAGAAAGACTCAGTGAAGCTGCTTACACATTGAGCATCAAAATCTATATAGATAGATCAGGACGCTTGATAAGAATTTTCAATGAGTACATACCTTGATAAATTTTTGAATAATTCAATATGGAACAGTCAAAGAAGGAGTTCTTGTCTGTGATGCAAAGGTGTGAAGTTGAGTAAGACTCAAGACCCGACCATGGCAGAAAATAGAAAAAGAATGAAAAGTCATTCCCTATGCCTCAGTCATAGGTTCTATAAAGTATGCTATGCTGTGAACCAGACATATTGTATACCTTGCTCTGAGTTTGACAAAGGAATACAATTTCGATCTAAGAGTAGATCTTTGGATAGCGGTCAAGAATATCCTTAGTGAAAACTCGGGAGACGTTTTCGATTATGGAGGTGATAAAGAGCCCGTCGTAAAAAGTTACAACGATGCAAGTTTTACACCAATCCAGATGACTCTAAGTCTCAATCTGGATACATATTGAAAGTGGGAGCAATTAGCTAGAGTAGCTCCGCAAGAGCATTGTGGACATAGAATAGTTGCAAAATACATACGGCTCAATATGACAGTCCGCTGACTAAAGTTCTCTCACAAGCAAAACATGATCATACCTTAGTACTCTTTGGGTGTTAATCACATAGCAATGTGAACTAGATTATTGACTCTAGTAAACCCTTTGGGTGTTGATCACAGGCTGATGTGAACTATGGGTACTAATCACATACAGATGTGAATATTGGTGTTAAATCACATGGCGAAGTGAACTAGATTATTGACTCTAGTGCAAGTGGGAGACTGATGGAAATATGCCCTAGAGGCAATAATAAAGTTATTATTTATTTCCTTATATCATGATAAATGTTTATTATTCATACTAGAATTGTATTAACCGGAAACATAATACATGTGTGAATACATAGACAAACATAGTGTCACTAGTATGCCTCCACTTGACTAGCTCGTTTATCAATGATGGTTATGTTTCCTAGCCATGGACAAAAGAGTTGTCATTTGATTAAAGAGATCACATCATTAGGTGAATGATGTGATTGACATGACCCATTCCGTTAGCCTAGCACTTGATCGTTTAGTACGTTGCTATTGCTTTCTTCATAACTTATACATGTTCCTGTAACTATGAGATTATGCAACTCCCGTTTACCGGAGGAACACTTTGGGTACTACCAAATGTCACAACGTAACTGGGTGATTATAAATGAGTACTACAGGTGTCTCCGAAGGTACATGTTGAGTTGGCGTATTTCGAGATTAGGTTTTGTCACTCCAATTGTCGGAGAGGTATCTCTGGGCCCTCTCAGTAATGCACACCAGTATAAGCCTTGCAAGCAATGTAGCTAATGAGTTAGTTACGGAATGATGTATTACGTAATGAGTAAAGAGACTTGCCGGTAACGAGGTTGAACTAGGTATTGGATACCGACGATCAAATCTCGGGCAAGTAACATACCGATGACAAAGGGAACAACGTATGTTGTTATGCGGTTTGACCGATAAAGATCTTTGTAGAATATGTAGGAACCAATATGGGCATCCAGGTCCCGCTATTGGTTATTGACCGAGAATGGTTCTAGGTCATGTCTACATAGTTCTCGAACCCGTAGGGTCCGCACGCTTAACGTTTCGATGACAGTTTTATTATGAGTTTATAAGTTTTGATGTACGAAGTTTGTTCGAGTCCCGGATGTGATCACGACATGACGAGGAGTCTCAAATGGTCGAGACATAAAGATTGATATATTGGAAGCCTATGTTTGACATCGGAATGGTTCCGTGAAATCGTCATTTTACCGAGTACCGGAGGTTACGGAACCCGGGGTTATTGGGCTTACATGGGCCTCGAGGGAGAAGAGGGAAGGAGGCAGGGGGGCCGCGCGCCTCCCTTCCTAGTCCGAATAGGACAAGGGAAGGGGCGCCCCTTTCCTTCTCCTCTTCCTCCTCTCCCCTTCTCCTACTCCTACTTGAAAGAGGGAGTCCTACTCCGGTGGGAGTAGGACTCCCCTGGCGCGCCCTCCTTGGCCGGGCGGCCTCCTCCCCTGGCTCCTTTATATACGGGGCGGGGGCACCCCATAGACACACAAGTTGATCTACGAATCGTTCCTTTAGCGTGTGCGGTGCCCCCTCCACCATATTCCACCTCGGTCATATCATCGCAGAGCTTAGGCGAAGCCTGCGTCGTAGAACATCATCATCGCCACCACGCCGTCGTCCGTGAAACTCATCTCCGGAGCTCATTTGGATCGGAGGCCGGAGATCGCCATCGAGCTGAACGTGTGCTGAACTCGGAGGCCCCGTGACGCTCGGTGCTTGGATCGGTCGGATCGTGAAGACGATGACTACATCAACGCGTACAGTTAACGCTTCCGCTTACGGTATACGAGGTTACGTTGACGAACACTCTCCCCTCTCATTGCTATATCATCACCATGATCTTGCGTGTGCGTAGGAAATTTTTTGAAATTACTACGTTCCCCAACACTACCTACCACAACGGCGACTTGCCATCCCCAGACGTCATGCCTCTAGGAGTAGACACTTGACTAACAGGAGGTCAGGAGCTGCTCGCGCAATAGCGTCACCGCTGCCCGGGCACGCCGTCGTGCCTACCTTCCCAGTCCATTCAGGGCCTGATGTCTGCTAGAACTATGTCGGTATTTCCCCAATGAGGAAGGGATGATGCAGTATAGCGACGGTAGGTACTTTCCTCAGTGATGAGACCAAGGTTATCAGACCAGTAGGAGAACCTCCTCACACCACGTAACCAACACCTGCACACAAATAACAAATACTCACATCCCGACGTGTTAAAGGGGTTGTCAATCCCTTTCGGGTACGACGCCTCAAGATAGGCAAATAACATGAGGCAAATAATGTGAGTTAAAAGAGGTAGATAGGAACAAATAAATGGCAGTAAGGTATTTTTGTATTTTTCATTTAATAGATCTGAAAATAAATGCAAAGGAAAGTAAATCGCAAAGTCAAATATGATGAAAAGAGACCCGGGGGCCGTAGGTTTCACTAGTGGCTTCTCTCGACAAAAATAGCAAATGGTGGGAAAACAATTACTGTTAGGCAATTGATAGAACCTCCAATAATCATGACGATATCCAGGCAATGATCTTTATATAGGCATCACGTCCAATATTAGGATACCGACTCCTGCCTGCATCTACTACTATTACTCCACACATCAACCGCTATCCAGCATGCATCTAGTGTATTAAGTTCATGGAGAAACAAAGTAATGCAATAAGAATGATGACTTGATCCAAGATCTATTTATTTAGAAATAGACCTCATCTTATTATCCTTAATAGCAACGATACATACGTGTCGTTTCCCTTTCTATCACTGGGATCAAGCACCGTAAGATCGAACCAATCACAAAGCACCTCTTCCCATTGCAAGATAAATAAATCAAGTTGGCCAAACAAAACCCAAATATTGGAGAAAAAATGGGAGGCTATAATCAATCACGCATATAAGAGATCAAAGAAGACTCAAATAACTTCCATGGATAAAAACATAGATCTGATCATAAACTCAATGTTCATCAGATCCCAACAAACACACCACAGAAAGACTTACATCATATGGATCTCGAAGAGAACATTGTATTGATAATCAAGAGAGAGAGAGAGAGAGGAAGCCATCTAGCTACTAACTACGGACCCGTAGGACTACAAAGAACTACTCATGCACCCCTCCGAGATGGTGTGTAGATTGGATCTTGTGTTTCTGGACTCTGCGGCGGATGGAATTGATTTTCTTCGACTTCCCTAGGGTTTCTAGAATATTGGGGTATTTATAGAGCAAAGAGGCGGTTCAGGGGGCACCTGAGGTGAGCACAACCCACCTGGGCGTGCCTGGGCATCGAGGCGTGCCCTTGTGGGTTGGGCTCCCCTCGGAGCATCCCTAGGTGCTTTCCTGGCCCACTGGATGTCTTCTGGCAAAAAAAAATCTTCAAGAAGTTTCGCTGCGTTTGGCTCCGTTTGGTATTGATTTCCTGTGATGTAAAAAACATGCAGAAAACAACAACTTGCACTGGGCACTATGTCCATAGGTTAGTACCAAAAAATTATATAAAATGATTGTAAAACATCTAAGAACGATAATATAACAGCATGTAACAATCAAAAATTATAGATACATTAGAGACGTATCAGCATCCCCAAGGTTAATTCCTGGTCGTCCTCGAGTTGGTAAATGATAAAAACAGAATTTTTGATGTGGAATGCTGCCTAACATGTTCATCACATTTCTTTTCTTTATAGCATGGACATTTGGACTTCTATATAATTCAAAGAAATAGTCTAGTTTTGACATGAGGACTTTAATACTCAAGCATACCAACAAGCAACTATGTCTTTCAAAATATCAACACTAAAGCAAGTTATCCCTAGCCCATTATGCTCAATCATTGATCCATTCATGAAACACACTCGAATATTAGCTACACCCAATGCTCAAATACGATCATAGTGCCCCTTAGTTGGTGCTTTAAATGAGAAGATGGAGACTCAAATTCAAAATAAAAATTACATAAGTAAAAGAAAGGCCCTTCGCGAAGGGAAGTAGGGATTTGTAGAGGTGCCAGAGCTCAAAGCTTAAATTGAGAGATAAAAACATTTTTGAGAGGCATACTTTTCCCACTAGCGAAAATGACTTAGAGTTCCCAACACTTTCCATGCTAGATACATCATAGGCGGTTCCCAAATAGAAAATAAAGTTTATTCCTTTTTCCACCATTACTTTCACTTCCCATGGCTAACCGTATCCACGGGTTCCCTCCATACCAACACTTTCCAAGGAATTTATTATTTGACAACATAAAGTAAATTCATTTTTCATTTCTGGACTGGGCATCCCTAATACCATTGTCGTACTCTCGTGCAATGACAAGTGAATAAACACACATCATGCGAATAACACATCTGGCATGGAAAATATTGGCCACCTTTCACCGCCTCACGAGCGGTAGAGCACACAAAAGAGAAATTTATTTTGAAAATTAGAGATGGCACATGCAAATTTGCTTAGAATAGCATGGAAATACCGCATATAGGTAGATATAGTGGACTCATTTGGCAAAACTGCTTTAAAGGGTTTTGGATGCACAAGTAGTGATCATACTTAGTGCAAAATGAAGGCTAGCAAAAAGATTGAGAAGCGACCAACCAAAAAGCGAATAATCTCGTACCCAAGCATTAAGCATAAGTAATACCGCAAGTAGGATATAAATTTCATTGCATAACTATTGACTTTCGTGCTTGCATAGGGAATCATAATCCTTAACATCAATATTCTTACTAAAGCACAATTACTCATCAACATGACTCACATATCATATCGTCATATCTCAAAACCATTAATAAGAATCATGTTTATTTTGTCCAGTAATCTCCATGAAAGTGTTTATTATATCCTCCTTGGATATCAATCACTTTGGGACTATCTTCATATGTTGCCTTTGATAAGAAAAAACAAATATAAGTGAAGAACATGAGCATAATTTTTCTTTCTCTCAAAATAATATAACTGAAGCAAGAGAGAATTTCTGAAAATTTTACTAACTTTCAAATAAATCTAAATGAAGCATGAGAGCATTTATTCAAGTAATAAGCACACCGTGCTCAAAAAGATATAAGTGAAGCACTAGAGCAAATCCATGACTCTAAAAATTAAAGTGAAGCATAGGAGCAAGCATAGCATAATTTTTGGCTCTCTCAAAAAGGTGTGTCCAGCAAGGATTCAAGACCTAGAACACAAAGCAAAACAAGAAAACACTCATATCCTACAAGACGCTCCATCCAAAACTCATAATATGTGACGAATAAAATAATATAGCTTCAAGTAAAATACCGATGGTTGTTAGAAGAAAGCGGGGATGCCACTCAGGGGCATCCCCAAGCTTAGTTGCTTGCTACTTCTTGAATATTATCTTGGGGTGCCACGGGCATCCCCAAGCTTAGCCTTTTGCTAATCCTTATTCCTTCATCCATCGTAATATCACCCAAAACGTGAAAACTTCAATCACACAAAATCAACAAAACCTTCGTGAGATCTGTTAGTATAAAAAAGCAAACCACTACTATAAGTACTGTTGCAAACCTATTCATATTTTGTTTTTGCATTATATCTACTGTACTCCAACTTTTGTATGGCAAAAACTCATCAAAGAAAACCATAGAATCATCAAAACAAGAACACAACGCAAAGAAAACAGAATCTGCGAAAAACAGAATAGTCTGTAACAATCTGACTATTTTGAATACTTCTGTAATTCCACAATTCTGAAACAATTAGGTTGACGTGAGAAATTTGTCTATTAATCTTATGCAAAAATAAACAACTCAAAATCACTCTTATGTTAAAAATGATAAATAATCTTGTGAGTGCAAAAGTTTATGTTTTTCAGCAAGATCAAATCAACTTTTACCCAACTAATTTAAACCATAAAAACACGTCTAACCAGAGTTATAATTGGGTATTTTATGGAAAATGACAAGAAAACCAAAAAGCAAAAACATACAAGTTGAGTTGCCTCCCAACGAGTGCTATCGTTTTACGCCCCTAGCTAGGCATAATGCGTTGGATCTATGTTTTGTCATCTTTGGTTCTAGATCCATAAGATGCCCTCATGAATGATTCATAAGGTGGCCTAATTCTTATTCTAGGGAAGTGTGACATTCCCTTGCTTAGTGGAAATTGAAATTTAATATTACCTTCTTTCATATCAATCACGGCACCAATAGTACATAAAAATGGTCTACCAAGAATAATTGGACAAGACGGATTGTAATCAATATCAAGAACAATAAAATCTATGGGGACATTATTCCTATTTGCAATTAAAAGAACATCACTAATTCTGCCCATAGGCATTTTAATAGTAGTATCCACCAAGTGCAAATTTAAAGATCATTCTTCAGTATTGGTAAGACCAGGCACATCACATAAAGATTTTGGAATTCTAGAAACACTAGCACCCAAGTCACATAAAGCAAAACACTCATAATTTTTAATCTTGAATTTGATAGTAGGTTCCCACACATCATGCAATTTTATAGGTATTAAAACTTCTAATTCCAACTTTTCCTCAAAAGCATTCATCATGCCATCAACCATATGTTTAGTAAAAGCTTTATTTTGTTCATAAGCATCACTACAAGAAAAGACAAACCCATGAAATTTTGGGCCGAACGATTTTATTATGTCATGCTTATGACACTTCTTTGACGATAACTGTGACAACACCCGGTATCATCATAGATGTGGTGGGCTCCTACTTCTATGACAAAAAATGGGCTTTTCATCCTGAGCGGGCCGGAGACGCAGCTGCATGACATTCTTTGGGATGTCCATGATGGAAAAAACCGTGGTAGAAGCGAGTGTGAGGAAAATTTCGGGGAGTTCCCGATTACGGTGGGTGGCCGTTTCAACCGTGGTAGGCCCCGTTTCGATCGGCTATTCCGTCCAAGCCGGTTGGCTCCCAATGAACACGACGTGTTTCGTCGCCTCCCGATGAACACGACGCATTTCTTTGCCTCCCCATGAACATGAGAATGACGCAGTTTCTCCGTTTTGACCCAGCCATGCACTCGAGCCCTGGCCGTACGTATGCGCTAGTAGGCGTTCGAGACCCCGCCCGTATGTATGTACATGGCCGTATTTACTTTCTTGCAGCCTGGCCGCTATACGTCGTGTACATGCTACGTGCGCGCTGCTACTACGACACATGCCCTTCCTTCCTTGGACGACCATGTTTCATCGTTAAAGCATGTAGACAGACCGATCAACCAGTATGTATGTACACGTTCGTGACCAGAATGACAACGCTACGTACGCTTCGACCAGGTGGGTCCCGACTGTTAGGCACTTCCTTGCGTGCGAAGATGTAGATGGTGTGTCCTAGCAGTCAGGGGGCGAATCTTTTTTTTGCCGGACGCACTTCCTTGCGTGCGAAGATGTAGATGGCGGGTCCGAGCAGTCACGGGGGAAATGTTTTTTTTGCAAAATACGGTGGCCCGTCCGATGGGTCCCTGCTGTCAGGTGGAGGAATAATTATTTTGCGCATAATAAGGAGGCACTTCCTTGCAGCTGCCGTGGACCCAGCTGTCAGTCTTTCCATGTAGAGTACTCTTCTGATGGAAGTCGTTCCTTGACCACGTTGACCACGCCGTGCCAAGAGCACCAGGGAAGTGGACGACGGCGAGGCCTAGGAAGGGGATGACGTGGAGCCGGTGAAGACGCGGCAGTGGAAGCCCAAGCGGAGAGGAGTAGGAGGGTTCACTGGTTCGGATGCTGTGTGAGGCTATCATCGCCGTAGAATAACAGGGGTGTGGGTGAGGCCTCCACGGCATCACAGCCGCCACGGGAGGCAGGAGCACGCGGCACGACCGACGGTGGTTTGGGCGGCTGGAGCAACAAGACCAGAGGTTGAAGAAGCACTACGGCCGTTGGATGGACATCGTACGGTCACTGGATCTAGAATAGTTCATATTGACTAAGATGACAAAGCCCTCCATCCCCGTCAACTTAGTAGGCCCACAAGTCAGCCTCCCACTATGGTGGGTCCCAGCTGGTAGGGGGGTATTCATTTTTTGTGCGCAATAAGGAGGCACTTCCTTGCGTGTAAAGATATAGCTTGTGGGTCCGACCTATCAGCGGGGGGGGGAGGGACGTTTTTTTCGCAAAATACAGAGGCCCTTCCAGTGTGTCCCAGATGTCAGGTGGAGGAATCATCATTTTGCGCGTAATAAGGATGCATTTCCTTGTGTGCGGCCGTGGACCCAGCTGTCAGCCTCTCCATGTATAGTCCACTTCCGATGATGTCGTTCGTTGACCACATTGATCATGCCGCGCCAAGAGCACCAGGGTGGTGGACGACAGCGAGTCCTACGAAGGGAATGACATGGAGCCGAGGAAGACACGACAGTGGCTGCCCACGCGGTGGGGAGTACGAGAGTTGACTGGTTCAGCTGCCATCGCCGGAAAATAACAGGAGGAGTGGGTGCGTAGAGGGATAGACAGGCCAGGGATGCGGGTATGGTGGGGCTGTGAGGCCTGCCCGACAGCACAATCGGCCACGGGAGGCGGGAGCAGGCGGTTCTGACGGCGCTAGTTTGGGTGGCTGGAGCAGGAAGATCAGAGACTGGAGAAGCACGATTGCTGTTAGATTGACATCTAACGGTCTAACGCTGGCAGAGTCGATTGTTGACTAAGTTTCTTTTTTTGAGAAACTGTAGGATCGTTGAAGGCAAGAGTGTCTAGAGGGGGGGTGATTAGACTACTCGACAACTTAAAAGTTTAGCCTTTTGATTAGGGCAAGTTTTTAGCAAGTTCACAATGAAGATCAAGTCAAGCATTATGCAAACAAGTCGAGCAACATACTACACATGCAATTCTAGAGTATGGGCAGCGGAAAGTAAATTGCATAAATAGTAAAGAAGGGATTGTGAAGAGCAAACGCAATTTGGAGACACGGAGATTTTTCTCGTGGTTCTGATAGGTGGTGCTATCGTCAATCCACGTTGATGGAGACTTCAACCCACGGAGGGTAACGGCTGCGAGAGTCCACGGAGGGCTCCACCCACGAAGGGTCCACGAAGAAGCAACCTTGTCTATGCCATCATGGCCTACGTCCACGGAGGACTAGCCTTACTCGGGGTAGATCTTCACGAAGTAGGCGATCTCCTTGCCCTTACAAACTTCTTGGTTCAACTCCACATCTTGACGGAGGCTCCCAAGCGACACCTAACCAATCTAGGAGGCACCACCTCCAAAAGGTAATAGATGGTGTTGGTGATGATGAACTCCTTGCTCTTGTGCTTCAAATGATAATCTCCCCAACACTCAACTCTCCTCACTGATTTGGCTGTGGTGGAAGAAAGGATTGAGTGGAAAGCAACTTGGGAAGGCTAGAAATCAAGTTTCATATGGTGGGAGTGGAGCAACTTGATCTCAACACAAGGGTAGGTAGTTTTCTTCTCGAAATGTAAGGTAGGAGTGGTAGTTCTTTTCGATGGCTCTCTCCACGAATGAAGAGGAGGTGGAGGGTATTTATAGCCTCCACACAAAATCCAACTGCTACACACATTTGACCAATCTCGGTCGGACCGAAGTTGACAACTCGGTGAGACCGAAAGTTCAAATCTTGTGAACGTTGGGATTTTCGTGGGACCGAAAATACAATCTCGGTTAGTCCGATTCTTCCAAAGTCTAGGGTTTGCCAATCTCGGTGGGACCGACTTTCTCATCTCGGTGACACCGATTTGAGTACGTATGTTCTGAAGCTTGGCAACACCAATTTCGTAAGACCGAGTTTGGAATCGGAAAATCCAAATTATCGTGGTTTGGCTATATGGCTGAGGTGGTTCATCTCGGTGTGACTGAGTTTATGGAATCGGTGGGACCGAGATTACTTATGAGTATATGTTGGAATGAAAGATTGCTGATAGTTTGAGAGATAAATCACTAAGCACTTTGAGCAACCAGATCATCATCATAACCTCATCCCCTTTTAATAGTATTGGCTTTCCTATGGACTCAATGTGATCTTGGATCACTAAACCAAAAATGGAGTCTTGAGCTTTTGCCAATGCTTTCCTTAGCATTCTAGGGGTCCACCTTTCTAGTCCTTTTGCCATGCCAGAGTGATTGACTTTCCTGAAACATACTTGATGAAAGCATTAGTCCAACCACAAAGTATGTTGTCATTAATTACCAAAACCACCTAGGGAGCAAATGTGCTTTCAGAAACCTTGTGTACGCATGAACTTCGTAGGCCCACAAGTCAGCCTCCAAATCTGTGGCAGGCAACATAGAGCATTAGAGCCCATTTGCTATTTTTTTAATAATTTGTAGCCATTTGCTAATTCGTTAGTAATTTACTATAGCCCATTTTCTACCCAGGACCACGGTCAAAAGGTTCAACCTTATTTTGCATATTTTGGCGGAGTCCAAACCCTTGTAATCCCGAAATGATAAACATTTTTAAGAACTTATTGATTTGCCAAAAAAATCGTTTTGTTTTTGTAAGCAAATAAGACATGGGACAATTCAGTTGGTTTAAGGGAAAACCAGTGGCAAAAAAATCAGCGTTGGGAGGAAAACAACAACAAAAATAAGGATGTAAATATGAAAAGAGAATTTTATTTATTTTCAATATAATGATATGTGTATACGAACTAGTAAAACTATAGGTAGAGATAAGAAAATGGATGTAGGACATGGCGTTTCAAGAGGAAAAAAGAAATGGGTGTGTGTTTGATTCAGTAAAAAACTGTACCTGCGGATGTTGTAAGACAAATTATAACTAACGCAGGCGGGCCAGAGGCTAGTAGGTACCTGCTGGATCTTTGTGCCCCGTTGTCGTCATGGGCTGGGCCTATTAAAAACAAAACCAAGCCTGGGCAGTCTACAACCCAGTTGAAACTTGCTCGACCTGAAAAAACAATATACCTGCTCAATAAACGAGAGAATTCTACAAGTACAGACTAATAACTGGGATGCAGCAAGTATATTGTTTTTTCATCATGATATAAGTGCATGCACTTGTTTCGAAAAATGTGGAGAACTTGTAATTCGAACGACAGGTGCTTATGCTACCCATCAAATAAAAATAAGGTGCCTGAAAATTCGTTTCGAAACAAATGATTCAGCTTTATATCCACGTCGACCCTCGGCATGATGGTTGAAAGCAAATGCCAAGTTCATACCGAAAGATTGTTAACAACAATACCAACTTGCGGACGACAAGGTAGTACAAGTACCAATACCAAACTAACTTATAATGTTTTTACTCCTCGCCCTAGTGTTCTTCTTGTAGAAAATCTTGCAGAGGACTAGCTCCTGCTCCTTTTCTTGCTCTAGGTCCCCGAGGTGGTACTGGTGCATCACCTAGTTGGTCCTCTGCTGGTCGAAGTTCTTGTTGGTGTGCAGCACCAAAACCTTTTTGCTGCCCGTCTGTCGGCCGTTAACCATCACCGGCAAGGTATTGCCGCTCTTGTGCCACACCGCATGCATGCCACACTCCGAATGTATCTTGCGACGTGTCCACGTGCCCCTTTTGAATGCCCCGGAATTGCGCTGGAAGAAATGCTTGCTTAGGCCACTCAGTGTGATACCTGCAGTATTGTCGAATACAGGTTTTAGTGTACGTAGTTGGCATTTTCATAACATCTTTGGCATGTTGCAGTCACTTGTTTCACTTTTTATTAATTGTCAAATTGTAATTGCTTCACTAGGCCTGCGTCTAAAAAGAAATATAGAGCTATAAACAAAGGAATATGTTCGTGCAAGTAGACGGCCGATCGGTGTCCTACCTAGAAGTTTCTCAGGATGGGTGTAGAATATGTCGTGCTCGCTATCGATGGTTTCTATGAACAAATCAATGAGAGGGTGAGATCTCGTGCTGTCAGCACTCACTTTGTTCTCAAGGTGCTCGAACAGCTCCTGATCCGTGGGATCGAACTCGACGCCAGCGAGCAACACCGGCCAATCCTTCTTGGACTTGCATCTGTTAATTCTAGTTATATGGTACTCAATGTATGATCAATCAATTGTTTTAAGTGAATGATGAAAGATTTTGAAAAATAAGTGGTACTCCAATCTGAAGTCTAGAATACCCAAACACACCCCTGGGATTTTTGTGTCACCTCACGTGCAGTGTGTTGTCACGTCAATTCAATGTGTGGGCATGATGAATAATTTGACCGACGTATACAAGTACTGCTACTTTACTACTTACTAGTCATTTTTAGTGTCACATTTTAACCATAGGTTTAACTAATAAATACGCACTTCAAGCCTAATTGATATATATATATATATATATATATATATATATATATATATATATATATATATATATATATATATATATATATATAGTAAAAGGCCCGTGCGTTGCAACGGGAAAAAAAATAAATCCTCTTATATCTCTAGCTGGGTCAGTTGGACAAACTGAGAGTTGCCGATTGACAGGTTATAAGATCGAACAATTTTATTTTTTGCCAGTTCTCTTGACCTGGGCCAGAGTGCGCCGCCAGGTGGGCTTCCTATGTTGGGCCAAAACAGGTGCGAAATAACGTATGTGAAATTTATTAAAGCGGGACCAAACAAAGCGAGACGAAACCAAGAATATCACCTCCCTTTAATAGTAGGTATAGATATAGATTATTATTATTATTATTATTATTATTATTATTATTATTATTATTATTATGTGGGGGAGGACTCCCTAATGTATTTTTCATGGAATCGTTCATCTATAATAACTGTATAATTTCTCAAAAAAAATCTAGTTACTAAAGGACATGGGTGCGTGGAAGCTTGCTATTCATGTGCCAGAGCCATGAGTTGGTTGCGAGATCTTATGATTTTCACCTCTAGCCTACCCTAACTTGTTTGGGACTAAAGGCTTTGTTGTTGTTGTTGTTGTTGTATCAATTTCCAAAAAAGATATATCTAATGGACAATTTTGTTAGTTTTGGAGTGGGTTCTGATGTATTTTTCATCTAATGGCAGTAATAAATAAATAAATAAAGGAGAGATCGCATGGAGAATTTTGATAGTGATGTTCTCTGTTGTTGTTGTTGTAAAGGAGAGATCAATTTCCAAAAAAGATATATATCTAATGGACAATTTTGTTAGTTCTGATGTAAATAAAGGAGAGATCGCATGGATATATTCTTTCCTTCTCTCTTCCCTCCTATGCACCTCGTATAGCTCCTTCCTTATTTTTGTTTATGTCGCCTCTAATTAGCCTATCTTTCCTTCTTTTATTTAATATATGCACATGTTTCCCTCTTTCCCTCTTAGTGAGGGGATCGCATGAAGATATATAGCCCCTCTCTCTCTCTTTTCTTCCTTATTTCTGTCCACGTCACACCCTCTTTCCTTCCTTATTTCTGTCGATGTTGCCCCTCTTTCCTTCTTGTCCCTCTCATGTTGCCCCTCTGAGTAATAATTAGCCTCTCTTTCCTTCTTTATTTCTCATGTAATCAGCCTCTTTGTTTGTTCTGGACTTGCTGATATTTCATGTAATTTGCAAAGTATATAAACGCGTAGGAATAACTCCAAGGTAGCGAGGTGGTACTATTCAACGTTCGTACAGTAGCCTAGTTGGTTGACCGTCTCAAAAAATAGGTGAGGTCTTGAGTTCGACCTCACGCATAATAAATAATTTTTGTCTGCTCCATTATTGTCTTAGAATAAGAGGTGTTGCAGGCCTATGTTGGGGCAGACGAAGCATCTTTGCGTGGTGGTATTGCTTCGGATGTGTACATTGGAGGTCGTGGGTTCGACTCAGAAGGCCATAATTTTTTGAACTCCACTTATTCGGCTCATTGCCCAAATTTTTAGGAAACATAGGCTAACGACGAAGAAAAGCCCATATGTTGACTTATTGTTCGGCCCAGTATAGCGACGAACAAAAACGTCAACGTACGATAAATCCACCCTGAATTAGTACCACCTTGGATTTCGGAAAAATATGGATTGAAAGCGTAAATTCACGGGAAGTAGCGTATTATGACGGTGAACCCGGAGACCCAATCCGTGCTTTATTATTAGGGAGATATATATATATATATATATATATATATATATATATATATAGACACACACACACATCTCCATCATCATTATCAGTACATCCTACGTAGGTGAGTTACGACGCACTTGATCCCAGAAAGGTATCTATCCTTCAAACCAAAGGAGTGCTTCAAACTAACAACAGTACATAATATCCAACAAAAGAGGGTCGTGCTATAGCAGCAGAATACATGGCTCAGTCTAGATATCAGTATGAATCAAGTTGTGCATATTTGCTATTGGCATGAACCACATCGCCGCATGTCGGGTTTGCAAAAGCCATCCATCGCATGGAAGCTTGATGCCTTTCCACACTGAATATTATCTGGCAACAAGCTGTGTTGAAGAATCTCTGGATATGGTGATTCATGAAACCCATGGTATGATGTGTAAACATAGTCCCCCCTGGCGAATAGAAGTTACGTAGCACGGTAATCATCGCCGATGATATGATCGATGATTGGTTGGATGATCGTATGATTGAGCCCGAGGAACATGGAGTGGTTGTCGAGGCTGTAAACCCGCCTCCAGTTGAATGCAACAGAGCTGGGATCTTTCTCGAACATGAAGCAGCCATAGCCATCAACGTCATGAACGCCCCTGGCATTGTACTGCATGTGGTTTGATGTAATGGTTTGCCAATTTGCTATGTGCGAATGAGCATCAAATGACCGCCGTCAGCTGAGCAAGCGACAAACCACCACCCATCGGCTGGTATGATTCTAGGTCCTGGAATCATGAAGGCCAGCGCATTTGCATCTACTGCAACAATTCAAATTGGACACCAAAAGCACAAAAATAAACAATCATGTTCAGAGTATGTGTGGAATTAAGATTATTATTACAGTGACACATATCATAGACAGAGAATTGCAACGTCGTGGTCATAATTATACCCAAGTTAAAAAATAAGCCAATGGCTTTCATATTCTAGCAATATATCATGGTTCAAAATCATGTAACAATGAGAGGAAAACAGCTATGCAGGGCCTACTCATATTCTACCATAGCAGTTACTATTGTTCTCATATCAACTCTAAGAAATAACATGTGTTGTTATAAAAATCTTGGAAACGAGAGTAACATATGGCAATCAAGAGGTTATGCTCATAATATCTATTCTAACAATCATTAGATGCCAATTGTTCTCATATCAATTCTAATAATAACATGTGTGGTCATAAAAATCTAGGAAATCAGAGGAACATATAGCAATGATGTGGTTATAGACATACTATCTATTCTAAATTTGTAACAATGAACAAGCAATCGTATTCATAAGGTAAAGATGAGATGACATAGAACAATTACACGACGATAGATTCCACTAGTATAGGAAGCCGATGTGTGCATCGACCGCGTAAATGATGCCATCATGCACTATAGCATTAGACAGAAAGGTTGCCTCAACAGATTGACGATGAGCCATAACCATGTATGGCGACCGGATTCCAGATAGACTAATCCCATGTTGAACAAGACAATGAGCTTGTAACCCATGTAGTCTTCTGATGGTGTGGGCACTTCGCATATTACATCTTTCAAAAACAGAGGTCGAGCCAAAAGCTTGATGCGTCTCGTGCGTAGTAGGCAGGAGTGTCCGGCGGGCCGCGAGGCTCGATGGCGGCGGTATCCAACGATGGAAGGGCGCTGGGTGTAGATATCCACAAGACGCCACGGACTACCGGATTGCTAGATGAGGATGATCCAGTTGGCCTTCATTCCTGCCCAGTAGTGGTCGCGCATGAAGGACATGTGGACGGGTAGTGGTAGCATGTCGAGGGGCACCACAGCAACCTCCGTAGGATCATTAAGTCGGTGTCTCGGCCACCTGCGAGGATCGGGCATCGCAAGCAGGGTGTCTTGAAAAGAGCTGATCGGTTGCAGAAGAGTAGATGGTACAAAGACACCGAACATGCGGCCAGATGGACGCTACTGAATAGATCCATAAGATTACAGATATGCTCGAAGAGAACATCGGGGAGGGAATTCCAATCGCGGCTCTGCGTGTCAGTCAGTTCTGCCATTGGGGTTTTCGGTGCCTACGAACCAGCGGGGAAGTGGATTCGGGCGGGCGAGCGAATAAGCTTCTCCTTGTCTGGCCGAGCAGTGCACGGGGGGATATGGTACGCGCAAGCTACTAAGGAAGATGACGTGGGCAGGCGAGCAGTAAGCGGGGGGAAATGATGTGCGGCCGACGATGGGGAAGAGAGGAGGAAGAAGAAGAGAGGAGGAAGAAAGGTGAAAGATGGGGAAGAAAGTGCATTAAATCTCAATTCTACTAGTACTACTACCAGGATATACCGTCCTTCGGAGTGTAAATAGTTACACCGATGACATGTGGGTCTACCTCAAGAGGGCCCATATGTCAGTTAATGGAGGAGAGAGGTGCGTAGGCGTATTTGCGGAAGCGTGTTCTACTGGCAAACATGATGGCAGTACTGGGTAAGGCTGATTTAGTAGCACCAACACGCAAGTTCAGCTTATTAATTAAGTGTCCCATCTGCTGCTGCGTGTATTGTCACTTCACTGTGAAGGCTAGTTGAATAGTTCTCTCTGACTGCGATGGGGAATAATGGATCATGAAGAGTTCCTATCTACAGTATCGCTATGGCTCTACGCTCACTTCACTCATTTTGCTCTGTACGTAGTCACTTGTTGAAATCTCTAGAAAGACAAATACTACATATTTGGGAACAGAGGGAGGCTTTACTCCGTATTTGGGAATAGAGGGAGTATCACCATATGGAGGGAACAAAGGAAGCTTGAAATATGAACATGTCAATGGGAGGGAGTAAAAGCCTCATGCATGCATGCATGCATGCATGCATGCAACATGCAACACTCACACCTACACATGGACGCACGCAACACTCACGCACCCATGCGGCACACAACACACGACGCAACACACACGCTCACACTCAAGTGCTCAACCTACTCCCTACGTCCGTGAAAGAATCTCATTTAGAGAATTACACATTGACCAGGGCACAATTAACGCCCAGAAGTAGCAGACTTATGTGAGCATGCGACCATTGTGAGAAGAAGAATAAATGAAGGTTGTTGCATGCTGTAATTAAGGATAGACATGTAGCCTATACCTAGAGCACAAGTTGGTGCATTAGTCAATCAATATCGATTTAGATTAAAGGCTAAATGCATTGGAAGTGTAGATGTACACTCTTTGTTTTTTATCCGATGTACACTCTTTGTTAGAAGACCGAGGGAGTACACATGCATGCACTCACATACACAGCTAGGGTGGTTCGCGCGCAAGGGTTGGACTCCTGTCACGCCTGCGTAAAGTCTTGTTTCATTGATTTCTTTGCTCTGCCAACTAACTGGTGCGACCCAGAAACTAGGTGACAATTTAACTAGTCAACAAAAGTGCCACGTCGACTATGCGGCCAGTCAGTAGGGTGCAATACGGTGCTCTACGATGAGCTAGTTATTGTATATTCACCACAAAACTATATATAGTGACCGTAAAGAGCGTATTGTTACATACATTGACCGCCTGTGTATTTTTCTTGTTTCAAATTAAGCCATATTAACCGGAAATGACACAGTATGGACTAGTACTAGTACTACTTTGAAGTGTCCCATCAACTTGCGGAACGAGGAGAAGCTTTCTTACGCCTCTCCCTCGCCCATGCACGCGGTGGCTCACAGGACGAGGAGAGGGTTTTGATTATAGCGCCCTCTCCCTCTCCCTCTCCCTCTCCCTCGCCCTCACGATGGACGTGTAGCAGTTTAATCAGTGTCAAATTGCCAGAAGCATATTGTACTATAGTATCATCATTGTTGGACCTTTTGAAGAGGCAAAGAGCCAAGTGCAAGGTTCACACAAGTACGAACTGTTTAACCTCCCAAGAGACAAAGATCCAAGCGCAAGGTTTTATAGGAGTTTTCATCCTAGTAGGAGTATACTACAACAATAGTGAACGATGCTACTGTATGATGCCGCCACGTCACCTATATCCAAAGTTGTGCCACCTTTTTTTCTCAAAGAATGTGTTGAAGCCCGTGCAGCAACCACACAAGTTGCAGGTACACATAACACATTTACTAGTAATAAATTCTAAAGGACAAATGCCAATATGCCACACAAGTTCATCTCCAATTCATGTGATAAATTTGTGCATGACTAGTCTACATATATTCACAATTTACCATACTCCATTTACACGTTATAGATGGGCTACATGTCCTCCTCCAGGTTCCAGTCCCAGGTGTTCTTCATGGATGGCACGATCCATAGCGGTGGGCAACGGGAATCATTATCGCAGCTTTCTAGTCCGGTTCCACACGATGGAGACTCATCCAAGCTGAAGCGGCATAAATCAGGGATAGTGTGTCCCAGCATGTCGTTCATCCGGGGGTGCGCACTGAAGACACAACCATGCTTCATGTACGGCAGGCCTTCGGTGTCGTGCACGGAAGGTGGCATCCACTTCACAATGGGGTAGCTGTCCGCAATGAAAAGCGAGTACTCTCCAAGAGTGGTCCTCGGCACCCACGTAGCATCACGGGGGTCTAACTCAGCGCCGTTATTCATCTCGTACACGCGGCATCTCAGATCTTGACAAATGGTGACGTACATAGTCAAGGTCCATGCATAATAATGTTGTGCTCAAATATGGCGGTCAGTAATACTGTGCAGCAATTAGTACTACTCCGGTACAGAGGAAGTAAAATAACATGCTTGTTATATATAACCACTCTTGGCTACATGGATGAGATAGTAAGACATGGAAAAACAAAAATGGTGGCAGCTAGTGGGTTCAAGTCTTCAAGGGATTAGCTAGCTATACGCGTCCTCCAAGGTAAAAAGTTCTCCTACTAGTACTAGTAAGTAGTACAACAATGAAAGAGAAGGCGAGAGGGTTAAAAAATATAATACTAAATGTAATACTGGGTAGATGGTGACGGTACGATCATGGTAGATTGTGTGACCATGTTGCACATTAGTGGTACCATGGGTAACGACTAATAAGATAGTTGATCCTAATATGCCAAAGTTAGCTACAAGGTTGCAGGTTATACTGAATCGTGGATGCAAATGCACATCCAGGATCGGTGATCTTATTTTCATCGGGGGATGACTAGTCCATGCAAAATAATGGAGTACCGTTAGGGATGCAAATGATGGTTAGTGCATTCCGTTTGTAATCTCCCGTATCGTAGGATGGCAACCAGATGAAACAAGTCCCTTGGCTTGTCACCGCGAAGATGCGTCCTAGATGCCGCACGGCGTCATCGAACGTGTAGGGGTACAAATCTGCCGCCGCCAACATACGCCAGCCTCTGACGTTACTGCCTCTTGCATTGATGGCAATTCTTATGTCGAACATCATGATGAGATAGTAATCATCATAACCGCGCCGCTTTGTCGGCGGGTCCGCAATTGCTATCTTCTTCAATCTCATGTAGGCATCATCATACGTATTCAAGCCCATCCAGTCCGGAAGGCCGATCCAATTGCGGAGAAGGGGTCTACGAGAACGGTCGCACTGCCGTGGATGTTGTGCAAAATGGTGGTGGTATCCGGCCAAAGGTATGCAAGCCAATCTTCGTCGGCACAGACCCAGACCTATATATAAGACGGTAGGCAACAGAGAAATTACGGGATGGAAATGGAATAACTAAGTTCTACATGATCAAACTCCATGACTGACCTGCTCATCGAACAAAATCTGATTACCTCTCAACGTCGGCAACTCTAGCGGAGTCAACGTGCAACCATGGCCAGGGAGCGGTGGACTATTCAAAGGATTGTCCCATAGAAGAACCTTCTCCTCGAGGACGCATGGAAGACCAACAAGCATGGCCTTTTCCCAATCCTGTTTAAGTACCGTCTTGAAAAAGTTGGTGCAGGAAGCACCGAGTCTTGCGGCGGTGAGGACGTCAGAGCGGCATGCGATTTCTCCCAGAGGACCGTCATCCACGGTCTCCTAGCCCCAACGAGGAGGAGAACCGCCTGGCGAATCCATGGGAGCAGCGACGAACTGCCTTCTCTTCGGGGGGAGAGTAACTGGCGAGGAGGAGATAAGAGCGTAGTAACCACAGGGCCTTGTCCCTTCCAACTGTAGCTCCTCGATCGTTCCTTAGCGAAGGGGTGAGGCTATTATTTACTACATACTCATACTGCAGCAGTACTAGTACTACTTTCTCAACTAGTAGTGCGATGTACTGTACTTCTAGTATAGTGCACCAGTTTTGAACTCTGGAATCTCATGGCCAAGGAGCTACAGCTGGAAGTAGAGGGAACTATTGTTCTCTAGAACCATCGTGGTACTATCAATGCAGGGAAAGTACACTGCGTAGTCGGTAATCTCGGTGCTTTATTCAAGCGCGTAGCTGGCCTACTCAGCCGCTCCTCCCATGCACACACTAGCAGCTTGTTTATCAGCGATGGTTATTGTGGGGGCGGAACATTTGAGTTATTTGATACAGCGAGACTAGGCTTTTCGCTTCCATTTGTGGAGGTGTAATGGATCTCGTCAAACTTTGTTAGTAGTTCCTTCTTTATAAATGAGATGAGGCACAACTTTTGCCTCCGTTCCAAAAAAAATCACGTCAAGGAATTTCTTTTATAGAGCCGATAATGGAGTGAACTCCATGCATGCAACGCCACAAGCCACAGAGTAGTAGAGTACTAGTAGCACTTTACATACAAAGCCATATTGCACAGTTCCCTATGCTCCACCACGCTTTTTCTGGCTCCTCGGTCTTAATTGGGAGGCGCTAGTTTAAATATGCTACTAGCTGATGAGGAAGCTGCAAGCAAGGTGCGGCTAGGGCGAGCACGCGAGCCACGACATGATGGGAAGGAAATCCCATTCACGTGGCTAGGCTATGCAGTGCACCCACATTGTGGTGCCGCACGTCCGTTTGACTTCAAAACTCAAACTACCCGTGTACAATATTGGCTCGCAGCAAAGTTACTATTTAAAAAAGGCCGCCGTGCGTGATTGAACCCACAAAACGAGGTATACACTCCCACGACCACTAGTATTACTTGTTGGAGTACAAAGCAACCTAGAATCGCCTATTGTCGCCAATAGTACATTGTTCCTTACAAGAAACCACTAATAATGCCAAGAAACCACTGATAGTGCCAAGAAACCACTACCACTTGCATACGTGGCAGACTTAAGATAAGACTACCTTATGAACCATTGTACCTGCCCTTACCAACCAGCCCTACCAAGAAACTACTACTCTACAAAGTGTCGTTATAGGCACGTTTCAGCCCATGTCGCCCTTAAGTCAACGCCTTCAATTCGACCGAAAAGTTAGGCGTTATGACTTGTGGGACCTACATGTCAGTTTGCGCAAAAATCCCCGAGTGACCTCCTACCTCCAGCCCGTCCACCTAGTCATCCTCGGCCATGGGACGCAACTACCACCACCGGCAGAAGGCGAGGTCAAAACCGCCGGTGGTGCGGAGCCCATCTTGCGGCAGCCCGGATGCCAACTCCGTCCCGCGCTTGTGGCAGCCCAGATGCCAGCTCCGTCCCGCGCTCGCGGCCACTAGCTAGCCAAGATAGCTCCATCCAGCTGCTGGTCTGCAATGTTTGCTAGCTAGATTGGCTCGGCGGCGCGGCGCATTACTCGCGCGCTCCACACTAAGGCCAGCCATCTGGCTCGAGTGAAGGCCAGCGCGGCAGCTTGCTCGCTCATGAGTCACGCTCGGGCCAGCCTGCCAACCCGTGCAGAGGCCAGTGCGGCGTTCCCGTCCGGCGGAGTGGCGGCCAACTCGCTCATCGCCGGCGCCACCGACAAACACGCATCAGTACTGTTTGAAGTAATGTTCAGGAAAAATAATGATTTGATGGGGAATAATAGGATAGAAGGTTAGATGTGGGTCCCTCGTGTCAACGGTCAAACAAAATGTGTTGGTTTAAGCTGCCTCGTCAGCACGGACGTGTGGGCCAACCCTGTCATAAACGGGTTTAAACGAGCCTAATCGGCACTGGGTAGTAGCTTTTGGCGTGGATTAAGAAATTTTGGGTATGTTTTTGTTATTTTTTGTACAATAGTTTCTTCCTAGGGCTGGTTGAAAGTGGTAGTTTTTTGTTAAATACTCTACATATTGTAAGTAGGAGTGAAAGTTAAGATTTGGAAGCCAATAAGCAAGGCTAGTTACATAGTGCATATGTCTACGTGATTGAAAGTAAATATCAACCATGAGTGACTAATATCTTGATGGAAAACTCGAAACTATGGAAATACTTGTAATTTTTTTGCATGGTTGGAAATACTAGCAATGTTCATGTGCGTTGCAACGGATCATAATTAGAATAATACTTATTCACAAACTTGATACAAAACACTCTAATTTTGATATACATATATCACTAGAGATATATTATGTTTCAATCAGAATATATTCCTTGGGCTGTTTTGGTGAGGTGAGGGAGGGATGTGGTTGGTTTTAACATACTAATTATGGGTTTTTCTACAAATTGGTAGAGAAGTGGGATGTTGGTGATAAAAGCCAACTACTTACCTCACAGTCATTAGATGTAGATCTAATGGTCAGAAATGACGGATAGCAGACACACCATCATCACCAACTTAGTCTTCTATAGGAGTACTAGCCAGATGTCTCTGCATTGCATGGAACATCAAGATGCATTTTTTTATAAAACACTTGTTGTGATTGACCCATGCGGGAGTAATCCCATGTGTAAAAACTAATGATATCTCGAGTGATAGGAGATAAGGTGAAGAGGAGTGGGGCGTGGTGGTGATTGGTGGTCGGACTGAGCGGAGGCATGGGGATGGACGACGCCGGCAGCGGCCACCAGGACAATTTGTTCCAAAGGCTTCCTTTTTTAATTGCTCAAGAATGAGGTTGTTGGAGATAAGTATGAAATAGGGAAGGCCTTGTCTGCAAATGTGGAGAGAGGTGCGGGTATCTTTTAGTTTAATTTCCATCCGCCAGATTTAGATTGGACGTTCTATATTATAAGATGGCACGCATACCATCATCACCAACTCGGATTTTTATAAGAGAATAAATATAAGTATGAAGATACAAACGTATTATTGATACTTGTTTCCGTAAACTAGGATCTATATTCTATTCAACGCCTCAGGATGTGGGGCCTTAGCACAATGACTTCTCGACTATGTAA
>CM038141.1:196117004-196440727 GCA_021437245.1 Aegilops speltoides
GTAAATAAAGGTGATTGTTTATCATACGGGTAAGGTTGGATGAAGGTGGTAGGAACAAATGCTTCGCCTAGAGCATGTGTGTGTGAGATCGAGTCTTAGTGTGTGGTGTGTGTGTGTGAGAGAGAGAGAGAGAGAGAGAGAGAGAGAGAGAGAGAGAGAGAGAGAGAGAGAGAGAGAGATGGAGTCTTAGTTTGTGTGTGAGAGAGAGAGAGAGAGATGGAGTCTAAGTGTGTGTGGGGTGTGTGTGTGTGTGTTGTGTGTGTGTGTGAGAGAGAGAGAGATGGAGTCTTAGTGTGTGTGGGGGGGTGCATGCGTGTGTGTGTGTGTCCCGGTCCTCTCAGAAGCGGATGTAATTTAAGTGTGCATGGCTTCATCAGAGAGAGGTGATGTGTATGGCAGAGGCCACCAACGATGGGGTGCGAGAGAGAAAATACCGTGAGGAGGGAAGAGAAGGTGCGTCTTGCTGTGAGAGGAGTCGACATCGAGAGAACGTGTTTGTTCCGAGACACCACGGAAGACTACTATATATCGATGGTGCATGTAGGCGGAATTAAACAAAGGGATGGTCTTATTGGTTTCGGGGATATAGGGAAGAGTGAGAGGCACGCTGGGTGGGGGGTAGCTGTAGGAGATTGTTAAGTGTGAGTGTGTTTTGCCCATCCAAAGGAAGTTATGTGCACAAGAGGAGAACGATTTGATGTATGTTAGGATTGAGGGTAATTAACTACGATGGAGACATAGAGACCTTGAACATGCATGTGTGAGAGGTATACATGTATACGTGGATGTGTGTGTGTGTGCACAAGATGATCGAGATAAAAGAAACAAGACATAAGTCCTAAGATCAGCGACATGGGAGAGACGGATCGGTATGACAATATGCATGCATGTGAGAATGCAGGGAAGAAGGCCCGACAATTGAGCATGTGTTTTTGTTTTTAAGAGATAGTGGCGTGGGATGGAGGATGCATCTATGGCGAGCAGAGGGGGTGAGGCGCAACGATTGTGCAAAAGAGATCAATCTATAAATGCATATGTATGGATAGACATTTATAGTGTGGGTGATAGGAAGCAAGACTCCGTGCGAGAAAGAAATGTTGACGGAGAAATACAGATAGATACAGAGATGGAGATGCTAGCTAGAGAGACATCCGTTAGTTTGGGTGTCGGAGATGACCGTCGGGTGGTTCAAAGGGTGAAGTTATATATGTGTGTGAGAGGGCACTTGACTGCATGCATGTAGAGAGAAACATATGTAGTGTGCGTGATAGGAATCAAGAGTGAGGGCGAGAAAGAAGGTTGATGGAGAAACAGATAAATAGAAAGATAAAGATGCTAGCTAGTGTGCGCTAGAGATAGGAGTCGAGTGGATCAGAAGGCTGGGTTATGTGTGTGGGTGTGAGAGGGATAGAGAGAGGGTGCATGTGAGTCACATACAAACAAATATCAGAGAGAAATGAGATCTAGAGAGATGGAGTTTTGTGTCTGCGAGAGAGAAAGATATTTCACAACGAGAGTGATAGCTAGAGAGACATATGAGGGAACGCAAGATATCTCTAGGGAGAGAGGGTGTGTTTGAGCGACATACAAGAGAACGATGGAGAAATATGAAACCCTGGGAGACGGAGTTTGTGTTTGTGTGTGAGAAAGAGATATTGAAGAGGGAGAGTCATAGGTTCTCATATCTAAGGAGCGAAAGACATCTCAGATGAGGCAAAAAGTGAAAGTGACACACATGGGAATAGTTGAGAGAAATGAGACCCCGGGAGACAAAGTTTTGTGTTTGTGTGAGAGAAAGAGATTCCACATGGAGAATCATAGCTAGAGACACATAGCAGGGAGCGAGATATACTTAGAGAGAGAGAGAGATAGAGTGATGAAGGTCGATGGAGAGAGTACCGCAGCAGTGTTACTAAGATAAAAGATCATTGTCGACATACGTGTAGCACGAGAGATGCCCGAGAGACGATGAACGCAGATAGGTCCAGAGAGATAGTCCTATATAAGCATGAGTGATAGCTATATGAGACTTAATATCCGGATTAAAGGATTCAAATATTTAAACCGGAGATCACGACATCGATAATATCATAATGCAAATTGGTGTATCAAACATGCATATTCATTTGAATTTGGGCACACGGTAATGCTATATAGTTTATCAATATTGGTGATCCATAGATTCTTCAATTACAAACAATGCATGGTTTATATGCAATTAGTGTCTAAACGGGATTACACTATATGTTATGTGTGTGAAACACATTATACATGTTTGAGAAGTTAAAAAACCGCATGAAACACGCATTAATTGGAGACAATTAGCGACGAATGCATACATTGGATTTCAACATAAAGTGGTTTCAAATATTTGGAAATCCAAATTGATGGATACAACCTTATGAATTTGAGATCATGCCATTTGTAAACCATATTTATGTATAAATGGTGTCGTGCTTTTGAAAGTATATATGTAAAAAATGATGTATATAGAATGTAATTCCAATTGAAAATGGATCCCGCCTGAAAAAAAAATAGTAAAATACAAACGGATTCGATTGAGTTGGCACGGTAAACGCATTTGTGCAAAATTTGAACAAAGCGGGAAAGTCGCGAAGAATCGCCTCAAACCAAAATCATGCGAGATGGAAGTCACTATCGCCTATCCTCGCCAAGCAAAGCCTATCTCGCTGGATTTCTATAGGTTTCGATAGGGTAGGTTTGTAATTTCACCCAAACGTGACGTAACCGCCTCACCCAGATTCATACGGTGGGCGCTAAAACACAAGTGTGCCCTCGCCAAAATCGACTCCTCCCCGATTCATATTCATACACGGTGGGCGCTAAAATCAAACTCTCGTCGGCAAATATTCGTGTATGCGAGATTACCGCCCTATCCCCGACCGACTAATGTTGCTGTGATGTAGTAGAAATTTGAAACGGGGCTAAGTTTGTAAATTCCTCACATTGGACACAAGCGCCTCGACTACATGGTTCCCTTCTCTCTACCTCCCTTTTCCCGTTCAGATTGTGGGCGCCAAAACACCCTCTCCACCCAACCCTCCTCCGTGGCGCCGTCCGCCACCCCATCCACCGCCGTTTTCCTCCACCATGCCGGAGTCGATACCCGACACCGCCGTCCATTACAAGAGATCGACCTCTCATCCACGCTTTTGACCGGATCCTGCATCCCGCCTCTTCGCTTCATCCCCGCCGCCGTCCACCTTGCCGGGCGCCGCTTCCTACGACTGGCTCTCATCCACCGCACCCGCCGCCACCGCCTACCCTCCTAGATTTGCTTCCACGCTGCCGACAGCCATCGCTACCGCAAAGACCGTTAAATTCTCACCAGATGCGACACG
This sequence comes from Aegilops speltoides, assembly GCA_021437245.1. Taxonomy (NCBI): domain Eukaryota; kingdom Viridiplantae; phylum Streptophyta; class Magnoliopsida; order Poales; family Poaceae; genus Aegilops; species Aegilops speltoides. The sequence goes on from CM038141.1 coordinate 196,120,367, forward strand.
GCGCCAGAAAGGCAGGTGGTACTTTTCAGATTCGCTCAACTTATTTATCGCAGAAGAAAATAGATCGCCAACGCTTTACTCGATTTCTTGTCTTGATCATGGTTGCCTTTGTCCGGTTTGCACCTTCAGATCCGCCATGGCACGCCAACACTATACTCCCAATGCTTATGGTTTTCCCTTTATATTCCACACTAGTTAAATCACAGTAGACTAAATTTCAAAATTGGGTCAGTCGATTTTTCAGAGGACGCCGGAGTTCGCCGGGCGATCCAAGGCTCGGGTGGTTGTGGGGCCTCACGAACAAAGAGAACTCGACGCTGGTGGGGGGTGGGGTGGCGGAGGAACATAGGCGGTGGGGGCGGTGGTCCGCCCCGGCGTCTGCGGCGGTGTTCTCAGATGGGAAGAATCACAGACGAGGAAGAAGAAGGGTTGGGAGACGAGGATCTTCATCCAACCACCGAAATGGTCGAGAGAGTGGGAGTTGCATTCTTAATGCGCCTCGTTCATCATGTGGGCACCGCGCAACCAACATTTTATTATCCAAAATCTGCTTGCTCTTCTTTACCATGTTCGATAGTGCCGGGCTCAGACGTGATCGATAGGCTTTCAATTACTAGCGGCAATACAACACCATATTTTCAAGCCAGTTCCACTTTCCTGATTTATATATCGTGGTTGTGGTGTACACCTATTATGTACACTATGATCTGCCTAGTTGCTGTGTGCTCTTGTTATCATGGTTTGGCAATAAACTATCTATACAATATATTATGAACCTATCATCTGCCAGCCATCCTTACTTCTGGAGCCTATATTTTTGTATACTTGTGCCAGATTATATAAATGCACGCACGATATTACAACACACATGAGCTCTCTCATCAGAATCCAGTGGTAGCACATAAGTGTTTACAGGGGCACCCCTATATTAGAATATCATCTGCATTACAAAGATAATCTCACAACTATTTATGTTTTCATGGTTCTCAGATATTATACGCAATTACAGTGAATATCAGAATCCGTGCATCAGAAGAATATTGTGGAACACTGCAATGACTTACAAAATTGGCACCAAGGCATTGAGTGCCATTTTGGAAGCAATGAAACTCGTACGCTCCCCACCTGTTGATTCTTGTTCAAAATATCATTCTAATGACTATTCTAATCTCGAGGATTCAAAGGCAGATGGCCTGTCCTGTTCACCCATCAAGGTGCCTGTTCTAATTTGGCAAGGTTTTATTGATTGCGCGTATCTTGCATATGTTGTCTTGCATTTCTTCTACTTTGTTGCACCACCATCTGCTTAGTTTACTCATCATATAACTCGAGATGATATGACCATCCATTATCAATACATATTCCATCTGTCGTCATACCATGTTTTTCCACTCAAATGTTGTTCTTGTGCATTAGACATCAAAAAGTAAGAGGGTGATTGCCGAACCTGAAGGAGCACCAGCAAAGTCCTTGAAAAACGTGGTGGTGCCGGAGAAATCACACAAATACCCCACTTATATTGGTTGTACAACCAAGGACACAAAACACAGGATGACTCAAAGCAGACTATACCCATACTTCATCGCCACACCACTAGCCCCACCACACGGGCCCTGACTCCAAATGAAAGGTATACCGATTTCATTTGCTATAGCACCACCGCATTCACGTAAAAATCCTACTCCAAAAAAAAGTAGAAGAAGTCCACCGCCAAGGCCTATCCCAACCGCAGAGACGGCCAATTCCTGCAGATTGGAACCCCTTTCCATTTATTCCCAGTTTAAAAGACAATGCTTTCAATGTTGTTAGGGACTACGTGCATATATTCCCATCATTGGAAGATTATAGTGAAGACAAACACCATTTTCACGTCTTCCTGTCCAACTTACGTGTAAGTGCTATAATTCATGGTTATTATTTTCCCATTTTCTGCTGATCGAACACATCAATGATTTACATTACATTGTTGTAACTAGGTGAGGATCAATCTGGATAGTCATGACGAGCAAAGATTGCTTGTGCTTTTCAAGGAAGCATTGCAAAGAAGATTGGTGTTACCCGAGGAAATCACACTTTGATGGCAAGTCTATAAACGAATTTCCGTGAAGTCTCCGTATAAATTTAGAAGACATTGAATGGAAAACCTTGTTATGCATCGGTCTCGCTTCTGTGATGAGGTATTGTCTATGAAATCATATGACAATTTGAACTTCTACTTTTCTCGCATGTGCCTTACGGATCTTTTTGCGTGAAATCAGCTCAAGAAGAATTCGGTTTGAAAAGAACAACAGACATCGCAAATATGTTGCCTGCCGCTTTGCTCTTGTTAGTACCTGTTGTCTCAGATCACTGCATTTGCATACATACCGGTTCATTATGTGACAAAAAGATGCATGATAGCTTGCTTATCAATTGTTTGCTCCAAATTATCTAATCTGTATGAATGGTTACATTAGTGTATGAATGGTTACATTAGTGTACTTATATTGACAGGTAGTTGTTCATGTACCATCACTCTGCAGCTTATTTTCCTTTGCCCTCCATTTTCTACACATCAGATCTATATTTACTCTTACCATAAGGTTGGTACCAAGAAGTTTAGCTGCATTGCTCTTGGTCAGTGTTTTTGCTCAGTATCGCTGCACATACATTTATAGCTACTTGGTTATGTAGCATCACTCTTCATCTTATCTTAAATATTCTCCATTTTTTGTATATTATCACATCTATATTTACTCTTAACAAAATGTAGAATAAAGGCAATGCTTATGAAGAACATTCTGTGCTAAACTTCTTGAATTGCCCCCCCCCCATCAGCATGGACAAGGGATTTATAGAGCATGTCTTCACCAATAATGTAAGTTTGTCCTTCTCAAGCCTTCAAACTTTGTTGTGTATATTTGGTTAGCCATGAATGCAACAGCTATTTATTTTTGGTGTTTGCATCAAATTGCATGTTTAAAGTTTCTTATGTAGTTCATAAACAAAAGTTTGTCCTTCTCAATTTAAGTTTTCAGTTGTACAACCAAGTTCCTTCTTCATACCATGTAAATTAAACTATATAGAGAAAGTGATCTTCTTTTGCACTGCATGTATGCTTCTGTTCTTCATCCGTAATCCAGTGGTGTGGTGAACCTACCCACTACAGCACAATGTCATATTCTGCAATGTCTTAACTATGAACAATGTCATATCATTCTACTATTATTTAAACCGCCTCTTTATTTGCCAATCTGAAATGGGATAAATTGGCAGCACACTAACCATTGATACTTATGAGTTCTTGATCTATAATCCAGTGGTGTCGTGAAGCTCCCAACTCCTTCACAATGTCAATTCCTGCCATGTCTTGACCTGAACAATACCATATTGTGTTAATGCAATTTTAAACTGTGTCACTTTATTCGTTAGTAAGAAATGTGATGAATTGTCAGCACTGATACTTTTATGTGCAAAACCTGTCATATGTCTGCTTGTTTATCTTTCAGAGTGAGGAAGATATAAGTGTTGAACAAGCGCAATCTCATCATCTTGCTCAACTGCTTGCGCTACAGCTCCCCAGCAGGGCTAACCTTTCTTGAACCCTATTGAAGTGCTGTCGGTTTTGTATATTATTTTTTCGGCGTGTTTATTTGCACTGGTGGCGATCTTTGATGCCCAGTGTATGTAATCTGTTCGCTTGTGCTTTATTATCATAGTGGCTAACTTTGATGCCCAAGTGGATGTAATATGCCGTAATTTCTTTATTGCATAGTCTAGGTTTTTTCTTATTCATGATGCTGCAGCTTATTTTATCAGATATATATCCCGTCTTTGCAAAGAACCGCCAAACCATAAAATTACGGACATAATCGGGCTGTCATGCAATCACGATGTATGATCCGCATCATGGGCCCCGCCAAACCGCCCACTAGTAGATTCGGCCTTTAATAGGCCGAGTAACCCCCGGCCCTCTTTTCGCAAGAAAACTCAATGGGCTTTTAGGAGGCTGAGAAGTAGGCTGGGCCTGAAACGTGCCGAATGGCTCACGGGCCGGTGGCAGCCCGAAATGGACACCGGCTCATGATTGTGCGAATCAATTCACGGGCTTTAACAGCCAAAGTTGTCTCGTCCTTGTTTGGCCCGATCAGATATCGTACATGAAAGCAGATCGGATGCAGATCGGGCCGTAGTTAGCCCAACTATATGACGGGCTTTTAACAGGCCGAAATTAATATAGGGCCGAAATGTTAAATGGGCACTTAACATGCCGAAACTAATATCAGGCCGAATTACTAAATGGGCCTTTAGCAAGTGGGCCCAAAAGCATAGCGTCCAGTCAATAGGCTGAATCTGATATGGGCCATAATTGAGCCCAAAGCCTCTTAAAGGGCCGGACCTGATCTTGGCCGTGATTTGGCCCAGAAAGTGGGAGGCTTTTAACAAGCCGGATCTTATATGGGCCATTACTAGGCCCGGAACGTGGCAGGCCATTAATGGACCGGATCAATTATGGGACGGCATTTGGCCCAAAACATGGCAGCCGCTAATGGGCCGCCTACTAGGGTCCTCAAAATCTTGTGGGCTTCACAAATGGGCCGCCCATTAATGTCGGCGAAATCTCATGGGTTTTAGTGGGCCGCCCATTATGATCCGCAAGAATTTTGTGGGTTTTACTGGCCAGCCCATTATGGCACACAAAAATCTTGTGGGCCTTTACCTGGGCCGGCCTATTATGGCTCGCGAAATCTTGTGGGCCTTTAGCTGGGCCAGCCCATTATAGTCCGCAAAATCTCGTGGGCCTTTAACTAGGCTGGCCCATTATGGCCCGCCAAATCTTGTGGGCCTTTAGTTAGGTCGGCCCATTTAAACTTGATTGGCCGTGCCACATGTCGACATATCATAGGCGCCTTCTGTCCAATGAGTGGATGACATCTGTCCCAACGATGAGCCGACACATGTTTCCTCCAGCCAATGATGATTTTACACGTGGAAAATCCCCATTGGTCGGGGCTGTTAACGGGTTATCGGATCCAAAACCCGAACCGATAGATTAACGGCGTCTGCTACGGTGGATGCCACGGTCGGTCACTTTTGACGTAAAGCACTTCGGACGCGCGATTTATCGTCATGGAAGTGGACACTTCCGTGATGATAATTTTGGTAATGTCATCGAACACTTCTACGACAAAGACAGTATGACCGCTGTGTCAAACCGCGGATCTCGGGTAGGGGGTCCTTAACTGTGCGTCTAGGCGGATGGTAACAGGAGACGAGGGACACAATGTTTTTACCTGTGTTCGGGCCCTCTCGATGGAGGTAAAACCCACGCCCCGCTTGATTAATATTGATGATATGGGTAGTACAAGAGTGGATCTACCACGAGATCAAGGAGGCTAAACCCTAGAAGCTAGCCTATGGTATGATTGTTGAGATGTAATGTTCGCCCCACGGATTAAGGCCCTCCGGTTTATATAGACACCGAGAGGCTAGGGTTACACAGTAGTCGGTTACAATGGTAGGAGATCTACATATCCAGTATTGCAAGCTTGCCTTCCACGCCAAGGAAAGTACCTTCCTGACACGAGTCTGAGTCTTCAATCTTCTATCTTCATAGTATGGGAGTCCGGCGGATATTGATAGTCCGCTATCCGGACACCCCTAGTCCAGACTCCTCAAGAGTCTCCTTAACCAAAGCTTCAATGACGATAAGTCCAATAAGTGCTTGTAGTCTTGGCGTTGCAAGGCGGGTTCTCCTTCAAATTCCATGTACCCGGCCGAATAGTGTCCGGCTTCATCTAGAATATCGTGGTCCTCGGCTTCCACGCCAAATTATGGCCCTCTTCCACGATCGCATTTAATGCGAAAAGCCGTGGTGTTTTTTACATTTTACCCCCAATTGTGCGAAGTCATCCACCTATAAGAAAGGCAAGGATCCAGATCCAAACCACACCACCTTCCTCCCCACAGATACTCCATCGGCGCCTCGACCTAGAAATCCATTCCACCATGGATCGTCAACGCGCTCTTCCTCACGCGCTCCTAGCCCACCGCCAGGATTGGAGGAGGTGCTCTATTTCGCACAATGAGCTAGTGAAGCTCCAAACGGAGGGATTTCTTCCTCCGGCCTTCATGGTTCCAATCCGAGCCGGATGGTTACTTATCGAGGTGGGAGGCGGTGGAGGACACCCCAAGCCCCAACAAGGGGAGCGAGTGTGTTTCGGCCCCTATCTCGATAAGGGGCTCGGATTTCCAATACATCCGCTCCTCCGCTGGCTCCTAAAGTTCTACTTGACTCAGCTCCACCACCTCACGCCCGCCTCTATGCTGCATATCGCGGCTACGAGCTCTTTTGAGCTATTCCGGGCATCGAGCCCCATTTTGCATTGTGGAAGAGGTTGTTTCGCTTTGTACCCCGCTCTCACCAGGGGTCCATATATCAAGTGGGTGGTGCCAAATATGGTGCATCGCCGACCGGATACCTATCCGCACTTCTAAGAGGGCGTCCAAGACCGCCCTGAGTGGTTTTATATAGTAGACGCTTGTTGCTCGACCCAGTCCGGATCGGCCTCCGGAGTTTGATATCGCTTCCCTTGAAGAACGCCTCGGTGGCGCTCATGAGCCCCTGCTTGGAGGAGGACAAGAACGCCCATTACTTGATGGGCCGGATAAGATTAATGGCTCATTCCGCTTGACCATGATTGAGTCATGGCGACGCAGCATCAGCGGGGTGCAGCCACGCAATCTGAGGCCACCCCATGTGGGATTTCAACGGGAGGACGATGTTATTCGGCACGACGGCCAAGAAGGGCCGGGTCGATCAAGATCCGTGAAGATCCCGTCCGGTCTCAGATAAGGGAGAGAAGGAGGACTTCTTCGCTCGAACCCTTTGGACGGGTTTTCCATGATCAACCCAAGAGGATGGGTGTTTAATACCTCTAAGGATTCCACCCGTGCTTTCAAGTTTAAGCTTACATTATGTCTTGGCGCAGGTCTACGCCGACCGTGGAGGACATGGTGAGTCCCGCTCCACAACCCGAGGATCCGGAAGGATCCTCGGGTCCGCTTCAAGAGGATCCGGACATCGAGGTGGAGCTGATCGACGGGTGTATCACCGGCTCAAGATCGACAATGCTTTGGTCGCCATTACGGCGACTACCCGGCTAAGCCCGCTTCTCGTGACTACGATCAAGTCCGGACACCGTTATCTTATCCTGCCTATTTCGACCTTCGCGAACGATGGTGTTTTGCAGAAGCGCCGTTACGGCAGAAGCCGAGTCTGGGCGGCCGACCGACCCAGAGGTCATCCGAACTAGCAGGAGAGAAAAGGAGCGCCGGCGGACGGAAACGTCGCCCGCAAAGGTATAGCTCATGTTTGATCTTTTCGAGCAACGCCCGAGGAAACGCCTAAATGCTCATGATCGCTATAGAGAAAAAGCGCCACCGGATCATGCGAGCAGTGGATTGCCGACCCAACCAACAACAGCCAGCTCCAGCGCCCGAGGGAGGGGAGGCAAGCAAGAAGACGCGAATCGGATCCTCGCCCCAATGGAGGATATCGGCGGATCGTCCGCCACCAAGTCGAGGTGGAGAGCGCTATGAATCATAGACGCCACGACAGCTTTTTCAAGAAGTGCTTTTTCGAGGCATTGGATGCCTTTAACGCAGGGGACGCGATCTCCGTCTGCTCAAAATGGTTTTACTAAAGCGACGGAGCAAGATGCTAAAGACATACGGGTAAGGGAATTTTAATGGTAGTATACACCAAGAGCCCTCGAGACTTAAATTGGTTCAAAACTGATTTAAGGATCATTTGAAATTTCGTGCTCTTAACGAGAAGAATGCCCACTGTCTCGAACTGCAAGATTGCAAGGCCCAACTTGAGGTCAAGACTTGCTGCCGCAGGAGGAGACGGAAAGACCCTCTGGTGACACATTTGTATAAATTAATATAAGCGCTGCATGCGGCGGCGCTGAAGTCTAATAATGACATTGCGGTGCCGCGAACTAGATCCGGACAGTAAGATATCTGCGCCCGACTAAAGGTCGGCGAGAATGTCTTGAATAGGGTTCAGCAGAAAGGAACAAGCTCCAAGATGCCAATGCCAAGCTCGGGAGGAGCTGAAGGCGCAGCAGCCGAGCTGTCCAGCTCCGTCAAGGAGAATCAACGGCTTCGTCGCGGCATATATAGTAAGTGCCTTGAGCGAACTTTTTAAGAAAGAAGAGTTGGCGAGGAAGTAATTTGACATAATATGTCTTGTAGGTATACTCACGGGTCGTCTGCGGAGGAGATGCCCGATCAATGGGTGATCAACTTCCCGAACTATTGCAGCTACTCGAACGAAGTTCGGCAGGCAATGAGTGGCGCCAGACAGCTTTATGGCCATCCTCACCCCGCCCGAGGGGCTCAGGAGCTTGCAGAGAAGCTGCAAGGAGTACGGCAGCGCCTGCTTGTGGAAGGTTTCGCTTGCCGCCAAGGTGCCAGGAGGCTTGGGCCATGGTGAAGACGGGTATAAGAAGGCGGATCCCAACCATATGGCCAAGTTGGACGGTGGGGCCTGATGGGAAGGAGATCCCTGTGAGTTTAGTGTACGGCCAAGTAGAACTGGCTGCTAAATTTTCCCAACGGGACTGTAAACTAGACAGCCTGTTAGACGGGATCGAGGAGGAATACAATCAATAAATTTGACAATGTATGTTATCCTTTGAAATGACATGTGAAATGCCTTCTAGCCGGATTGTAGATCGTTTGTCTTTGCCGACCTTTTCGCTTCGACCTCGGGACCCTAGAGTCCGAGTGTGTCCGAATACCTTTTGGTTAAGAAACAACCGTGGTATGCATGGAGACCAAAGCGTAGGGTCATTAGTGCTTTATCATACAAGTGCCCAACTAGTTATGTTATATTACATGGTTAGTAAGAAACATCTTCCAGGGAGAATAGTTCCGTTAAGGGTTCCTTTCGCTAGGGAGGCATGCCCTAAAGTGCATTGCCGGACTGCAAAGAAAGGTGAAAACATCTGGGGCGATGGAAAATAGTTAAGAAATCATCTTTTAAATCACCGACCGAATATTCCCTTAAGAACGCTTAGCTTTCGGCTTCACCTACCGAGGTACACATCCGGTGACCAGCAAGAATAATCGCAGAGGTGCTCCTTTACCTCCTAGCCGAACAATCGGGAACGAGGGTAAGCACAGAGCCAGCAACCCAGCTTGGCCAAAACTTAAGTCATATCGATGCATATAATGGCGAGTAAAAGGTACATGTGGAAGCTTGACACATGTGTTGGGTATAAAACCCGTATAATTAAGCTTCTGTAAAAGAAGCCCCCAGGAATAATGAGTACGAATGGCACATCGTGCATATATAGAAAATACGAAAATAAGCCCCGAAGGGCTTTTAAATTAAAAGGATAAAAAGAGAAACAAAAGACAGCCGGAATATAAAAGGTTAGATGAGGGAAGGGAACGAACTCTTAGTCCGGCGCTAGGCATAGAATCGTCGTAGTCGGGCTGCGTTCCATGGGTTCGGCTCGAGTCGGTTGTCCGACGCATTTCGTAGACGGTATGCTCCGTCGGTCAGTACTTGATCAATAATGAAGGGGCCTTCCCATCTGGGCTTGAGCTTGTCCTTTTTCTTGTCCGCAGCGAGAACTAGTTCGCCAACGTTGTAAGTCTTGGCCCGTACATCTACGCTTTGGTATCTTGGCCTGTTGTCGATAAAATGCGAACGAGCCTTCGCGACGCCACGTTCTTCCTCCAATGTGTCCAAGCTGTCCCGCCGATCCAACTCGGCTTCTCTTTCCTCATACATGCGCACTCGAGGTGAGTCATGAATAATGTCGCAGGCAAACCGCCTCTGCCAGATACCATAAAAATGGTGTGAATCCGGTAGTACGGTTAGGCGTTGTCCGCAGCCCCAGAGTACGGAGTCGAGCTCCTCGACCCATTAGGTGTCTCGATTTAGTGAGTGACCTCACTAGTCCGGGTTTGATGCCGCCATTATTAGACCGCTTGCTTTTTCCACTTGACCGCTGGTTTGAGGATGATAGATCGACGATAGTCGAGCTTAATGCCCATATTTTTGCACCATGACTTGACCTCATCGGCCGTGAAGTTCGTCTTTGTTGTCGGTGATGATCTTGTGGGGACTCCATAACGTGTACCACCTCTAATATAAAGTCTATCACTGGTCCGGACTCTGCCGTTTTGACCGGTTTGGCCTCTATCCATTTGGTGAACTTATCCACCATGACCAATAGGTACTTTTTCTTGTGGGTTCCCCTTTAAGGGGTCCAACCATGTCAAGCCCCTGCACCGTGAACGGCCGGTAATGGGTATGGTTTTGAGGGTGGGTGGCATATGGCTCGATTAGCAAAGAGTTGACAACCGACGATCGCCGACCAAGTCCTGTGCATCCGCCCGAGCCGTCGGCCAATAAAATCCTCAGACGGAATGCCTTTCCTACTAGGGCCCGGCTGCTGCGTGGTGTCCGCCTAGTCCGGCGTGGATTTCAGCCAGAGGTTTCGCCTTCTTCTTCGGAGATACACCTTTGAAGGACTCGGTAGTACTTTTCTTGTAAAGTTCTCCTCATGGACCTTGTAGGCCTTCGATCACGGACTATGCAAATGGGCCTCATTTTGGTCTTCGAAGTTCGTGCCTAAGTAAGTAGGCTAGGAAAGGTTCTGGCCCACGCGGCGACATCGCCATTATAACTTGGGCGAGGGTGTTATGTCATCTCGCTGAATCAACGGTTGGTGCGGTTTTCTCCGGTTTGTCGCTACCGGGCTCCTCTTCCCATAGTACGGATGGCTTGAAGAGCCGCTCCAGAAGATATTTGAGGACGGCATCACGCTTCGCACCGATGCGTGCGGTGACGTCGGTCGCTTTGTTATTATCTCTGCTATGTGATGAAATTCGAGTCCTTCAAACCGAAGCCGACATTTTCAGGACAGCATTGCGATATGCTGCCATTTTCGGATCCTTGGCGCCAAAGTCTCCATTTATTTGGGATATTGCGAGGTTTGAATCCTCGCGCACCTCTAGGCGTTGAATGCCCATGGAGACCGCCATCCGGAGACCATGTAATAGGGCCTCAGATTCGCCACGTTGTTGGAGTCCGTACATTATTTGAAGTACATATTGATCAGATTCCGTGGGGACGCCGACGACTTGACCCCAATCCGCCAACATTTTGAACTGTCTGGCGCATAGTCCATTGAGTATGCGCCGTACTTTTAGGAGTTCGCTTCATCCATTCGGCAACGGTCACCAAAACTTGTGACTTTATGGCTCGCCGAGGTTTGTAAGTTATGTCGAATGGCAAGAGCTCAATCGCCCATTTTGCGATCCCGCCTGTTGCGTCGCGGTTATTTATAATGTCATTTAGTGGTACTTGAGGCCATCGTTATCGAACACTCTTGAAAGTAGTGCCGAGCTTCCGAGACGCCATGAACACCGCATATGCTATCTTCTCGATAGTGCGGTAACGGATTTGCAGGGGTTAACACGGTGGATACGTAATACACCGGTTTTGAAGAGGGATTTATGCCCTTCGCCGCTCGCTCGACGACGAGGACAGCGCTTACAACTTGATGTGTTGCTGCGATATATAACAACATTGGTTCGCCTGAGTGGGCGCAGCCAGATCGGATTTGTTGCCAATATGGCCTTTATTTCTTCGAAGTCCAAGAAGGACGGCATCCGCCCACTCGAAGTGTTCGGCGCCTTAGGAGGCAATAAAGGGCAACGCCTTCTCTCCTAAACGGGAGATAAAACGGCTTAAAGCTGCCACACATCCCGTTAATTTTGTATTTGCTTGAGGTCCTTTGGAATATCCAAGCGTGTGAGCCCGGATTTTGGCCGGATTTGCTTCAATTCCTCTACCGGATACGATGAAGCCCAGCTTTTCGGCTGGTATACCAAAACACATTTTTCCGGATTCAACTTGATGTCGTATGCTCTAAGGTTGTCGAATGTGAGCCTCAAATCGCCTACTAAAGTTTCGACGAGTTTTGTTTTGACGACCACGCCGTCTCACGATGCCTCGATCGCTTTTGCTCATCTGGGTGGCCGACATGTTTGAATCATGCGCCGATATGTTGTGCCGCATTTTTAAGTCCGAAGGGCATCGTGTTGAAGCGAATGGTCCGTATGGAGTGATGAATGCCGCTGCGGCTTGATTCGCTTCCGCCATCTTGATTTGATGATAGCGGAGTATGCATCCGTGAAGCACAACGAATCGTGTCCTCGCTGTGGCATCGATGATTTGATCGATGCGGGAGGGGAAAGGATCCTTTGGGCAAGCCTTATTAAGGTCTTTGAAGTCGACTACGAGGCGCCAGATTTATCCTTCTTGGTACCATCACCAAATTTGCTAGCCCACCGGATGTTTGATATCTCTCGATGAATCCGGCCTCCAATAACTTGGCTAGCTCTTCTCCCATTACTCGTCTTTTGGGCTCGGAAAATTGTCGAAGAGCCTGTTTGACCGCTTAAATCCTTTTAGGATGTTTAGGCTGTGTTTCGCCAACTGCGAGCGATTCCGGGCATGTCCGGAAGGATGCCAGCGAAGATGTCCCAATTTTCCCGGGAATTGCAGAAGAAGATCTTGGCGCCAACTTCGGGTTCAACTGCGCCCCGATGGAAGCCGTCTTTGTTGGGTCCGCGGTGGACCTGAAATTTTATTATCTCGTCTGCTGGTTTGAAGGAGGTGGACTTGGATCTTTTATCAAGTATCACATCGCCCCTGTTTACCGAGAGCGCAGTGCGGTGAGTTCCTCTGCCGCTAAGGTTTTGATAGCGCCGAGGGCTGGTGCGGTCGTTTTATATTCGCACGGAGTGCTATGTCCGGATCACTAACGAGAGTGATTATTCCATTGGGGCCTGCATTTTAAGCTTCATGTACCCGTAATGAGGTATTGCTTGAAAGATTGTGAATGCCTCTCGCCCTAATATGGCGTGATAGCTGCTGCTGAACGGGCCACCGAACGTGACTTCTTCAGATCTGTAATTGTCCGGAGAGCCAACACCACATCGAAAGTGTGATTTTCCCGGTGCGTAGCGCTTCCGGCTAGGGATTATTCCTCTGAATGTTGTGCTTTGCTTCGCTCAATACGGCTCCAATCGATTTCCATTTTCCGCAGAGTTTCCTCAGAATGAGGTTTAGTCCATCGCCGCCATCCATGAGGACTTTTGTCACCGAAGCCGCCCACTATGGGACTAAGTACCGGTCTGGCCGGGCTCGTAGTTCGGGATGTGGGCTCGTCGTTTGGCGTTGAAGGTAATAGCTGTGTTACCCATGGATTTTTGTTGCTACTTGGTAGACTTCGCGAGTTCGCGGATTGTTCGTTGTGATATTTTTGATGCGAAAGTCTCAAGATCGCCGATACTGCGGCTTGGTATTGTTGGAGTGGTTTCTGAGCTAGTAGCTCTTCGCCACTTTTGGCCACCGCCGTAGTATCCAACATGCTCAAGGCTATGTGTTGGGATGGCTCCTCTCAGACTATGCAGCTTTGAGGTTCATTGAGCCGTCCCTCCAAGACGGTTCCGCTTCCTTATTGGGTTTTTGTTTTTGGTTTTTGCATCCGGCCCGATTGTAAGGCGCCTTTTATCATGGATTGGGTTTGGTGCCGACTATCCCAAAATTTATTTTCGTTTTCCGAAACTTTCTATCGCACAAGATTTTCGTATTATGGACGCCAAATCGGTGAAGCGCGTAATTCATGCGACGATTAATGGCGCTCAAAATTCCCTTGTCCGTGCGATTATTGTCAAGATTGAGATTGCATTTTCTCTCGGCAGTCCTTTATCCCATCCATAACCGGGAGGAATCGCCCAAGAATGATGTATCGTTTCAAGGCTCTTGCCGATTAGAGATAGATCGCATATGTCCGGGCGGGTGGGTGGAATAAAATCCGGATCCCCGCCCATCTCTGGGCTCAAAGGCGAGGGCTTCGAATTCGAAGTCCGGTTTTGTTGAGACGACCCAATGAGTCCGAGCGACGCATGGTTTTAGGCTCAATGCTCGATCAAAGTCCGCCCTCCGGGAATCCAGCATGGAGGGTTCGGGAATCCGCACACGGATTGTTTTCAACATGGCAAAGAATTGCCGAAGTTGTTCCTCTACCACTTCGACGTGGTGGGTAGCCTCGGGAGAGTTAATCTCTCTCAGATCGGTTTTAAGCCCGATCGATTGTAGTCCGTAGCGACTCCTGGAGGCGGCGATGTGATCCAAGAGCTCGTTGAGAGCTCAATTGATCTAATTGTTCGGCAGCTTTAGGGTGACGCGAAGATTACTCCGGCGACTTGAGAAGTCATTGCGGGGAGCGGCGGCCGGACAGGCGATCATAAGAAAACCGCCAAGCCGGATAGTCTGACCGGCGGCTAAGGCCCCTCCGGAGAAAACACCGTCTTTGAAGACGGGTGAAGGCATCCGCTCTATCGGTGACGACACAGAGGAACTCTCAATGAAAGCACCAATGTCGGTGTCAAAACCGGCGGATCTCGGGTAGGGGGTCCCGAACTGTGCGTCTAGGCGGATGGTAATAGGAGACGAGGGACACAATGTTTTTACCTGTGTTGGGCCCTCTCGATGGAGGTAAAACCCTCGCCCCGCTTGATTAATATTGATGATATGGGTAGTACAAGAGTGGATCTACCACGAGATCAAGGAGGCTAAACCCTAGAAGCTAGCCTATGGTATGATTGTTGAGATGTAATGTTCGTCCTACGGACTAAGGCCCTCCGGCTTATATAGACACCGGAGAGGCTAGGGTTAGAGTCCGTTGCAATGGTAGGAGATCTACATATCCGTATTGCCAAGCTTGCCTTCCACGCCAAGGAAAGTACCTTCCGGACACGAGCCGGAGTCTTCAATCTTCTATCTTTGTAGTATGGGAGTCCGGCGGATATTGATAGTCCGGCTATCCGGACACCCCCTAGTCCAGGACTCCCTCAATGACTATCTTGATTCTGTCATAAATTTGTCATGGATGTACATGCATGACAAAAAACGCGACCTACTATGACAAACACGTATCAGCACGGAAGTGTATTTTTTTGTAGTGGATGTGTACACGGATCACAAGAGTTCGAAGTATATCTTCACGTAGAAGGAGTTGAATCTCAGGCAAAGGAGATGGTTGGAGCTCATCAAGGATTATGATATGAGTTGCATTATCATCCCAGAAAGGCTAACATAGTAACCGATGCGTTGAGCCGCAAGAGCCATGTCAACAAACTCATGACCGGACAGATACCTAAGGAGTTAGTAGAGGATCTTCGTGAGCTATGTTTGGAAATAGTTCCGAGAGGCTATGTAGCAGCATTGGAGATTCAGTCTACTTTGATGGAGAAGATCAGGGAAGCTCAGAAGACTGACAAAGTGATTGCCGAGATAAAGGAAAGGATGAGCAAAGGAAAGGCTAAAGGATTTCGTGAGGATGAGCATGATACCTTATGGTTTGAGGACCGCATATATGTGACCAATGATCCGGAGATCAGGAAGTTGATTCTGCAAGAGGCCCATGATTTGTCGTATTCCATTCACCCAGGAAATACCAAGATGTATCTGGATTTGAAGGATAGTTTCTGGTGGACCGGAATGAAGAAGGATATTGCGGAGTATGTAGCAGTTTGTTATGTATGTCAGAGGGTGAAGGCAGAGCATCAGAAGCTAGTAGGATTGCTACAACCATTATCGATACCCGAATGGAAGTAGGATAAGCTAGGCATGGATTTTATCACGGGATTACCCAGGACTCGTTCAGGCTATGACTCGATATGGGTTATAGTCGGTCGATTGACGAAGATAGCTCATTTCATCCCAGTGAAGACCGCATACACCGGTGCTAAGTTGGCAAAGATATACATGACTAGCATTGTATGTCTGCATGGTGTTCCGAGGACCATTGTATCAGATAGAGGAACCCAATTCACCTCAATGTTCTGGAATCAGTTGCAGGAAACTTTGGGTACCAGGCTAGAGTTCAGTACATCCTTTCATCCACAGACAGATGGACAGACCGAGAGAGTCAATCAGATTCTAGAGGACATGTTGAGAGCTCGTGCAATAGATTATGGATCTAGTTGGGACGACAATTTTCCATATGCAGAGTTCTCTTACAACAATAGCTATCAAGCCAGTTTGAAGATGGCCCCTTTCGAAGCTTTGTACGAAAGGAGGTGCAGGACACCGTTGTTGTGGGATGAAGTTGGAGACCGTAAGTTGTTTGGACCAGATTTGATTAAAGAGTCTGAAGGATCCTAGAAATTCTACGCAACTCAAGGACCCACAGAGAGAGTTGGGGATTTTGTTATTTTCATATTTGAGTTTTCTCCAATTTTGAAAAGAGGATCGTTTGATTTTAATTATTTTCTCTTAAAATATTTTTTGTATAAAAATAAAAGAGAGGGGATAAAATGACATTCCCGAAATAAAGAAATATTGGTGATTAAACATTAAAATCAAATAAATATTTTATTCGGAGTTTTATCGCTAGTTTATTTGAATTAGGAAAAATACGTGTTTTTCAAAATTGCATTAGAGGCCCAAATAAATTTTCACTTTGTGCGCTATATTTTTAGAGGACGGGGAAAGTTTATTTTAGGATTTTTGGAGTCCGTTTAGTATTTCGTTTATTTGTTTTTCTGCGCGGAATTATTTAAAAAAAGCTATCTAGTCTAACGGGCCGTGTCCGACTCGACTTCAGATCGTTAACCCTTTTAAAGGCCGACGCCCGAGCCGCCAAATTTGACCAAACCCTAGCCCCTCGCCAGAACTCCACGCCGCCACCGAACCGAAACGCCTCGCCTGCGCCATTGAGCCCATCCGCCGATCCTCGCCGGCACCGACCCGCCGCCCTTCGCCGCCGGCGCGCCGTCGCCACACCCGCCGCTGACCGCCGCCGGACCCGCCGCCGCCCTCGCTGGATTCGTCGAGGTAGCCGCCGCCGCTGTCGCGGTTTTCATTAGAAAACCGTCGGTTTTTTTTTTAAGAAAAACTACGGTTGTTTTTTTATTCGATCGGTTTATTTTTTCCGATTTAGTTAATTAGCGAACGCCCGTTGTTCGTTCATTTTAATGAACGGTTTTTACCCGTTAGCCGCCGACGGCGAACGTTCGTTCGTTAGCCTGTTCATCAGTTTTTCTTTTTTCAGGGTTTTTCCGCGATTATTTTAGATCACGGTTTCTGCCCTGATTTTCGTTATAGTTTTTCTTTTCGCTCGTTTATCGGAATCAGGCGATTCAAGGGCCTAGAGTTTCGTATCGAAGCCCTCTTTCTGTTTAACCAACTTAAACAAGTTTTTGCTACTATAAAATTTAACTTAAGTCCATATTAGTAAATGGAGCTTGTTTCTTTCACAGTTTGAGTTTCGTTGCTTCGTTTGATTTGATCCTTTTTGCAAACTGGAGTTCTTAAGTTGAACTTTTTGGTTAGATCTCTTATTTGAGTTTTACCCGTGATTCTAGTTGAGTGCTTATTGTATGCTTGTTTGTTTGCGATAGAGTATCTGGAGTGCGAAGCATGCTACTACGAGTCTCTGGGTTTCATGGATCATCGGCAAGGCAAGTAATACTTTGATCATACCTTTTTACTACCTAGTTTTATTGCATTAGATAAATCCTCAAACAATTTCATGGTTAGGATCTGATTAACATGTGGGTTTCTGGGAAGTAGATGATTAGGTAGAACCTATTGCCCTATTTACTATCAAACCTTTGGGAGTTACTTCTACGTTATGCTTATATAGCTATGCTATGCTCGTAGACGTGGTTTGGTTTGAGTGATTCGTGACAGTTGTGAGAGTTTTTATTAATAGTTAACTTAAGGTGGCTACCTTAATACACATCTGTGTGGATTGCTTGAAGGCACAGAGTACCCAGTGGTTGTTAGGGCACCTGGAGAATCCAGTGTTGTCCTAGGATATCCCTGATTACCCGTATGATCATCCTATGGTCCGCCACCAAGGCTCAAAGGGATCATAATAATATTCATGCTAGAAACTTCCGTGTGCAGCCACAAGCTATTATGGGCTCTAGCATAGTTGAGTAAGTTGCAAGACCTCTTTCAGTGGTGGGCTACCAGATGTAGGGGAATGTAGGTGTAACTGTCCACCCAAAGTAAAGAGTTATTTTTTCAGAAAGACTGTGCCTCGGTCATCCATTTCTCAAACACCATGTAGTGCGAGAAATCCAACGGAGGAGATCGAGTCTTGTGGGGAAAAGTGCGCAAACCTCTGCAGAGTGTATAACCTAATCATGGTTAGCCATGCCCTCAGTTATGGACATCTTGAGTATCTGGTTCTTGGATTATCATGTTGATCTCATCACATTTAATTTAAATTGATTGGGTTTAATGATGATGTTTAATTGGGATTGAGTTGGAGGAACCTTCTCAATGTCTAACAACCACCATGATAGTAAATAAAATTTATTCCTTTGTTGTAGGGAAAATTTGGCTTTATGCAACACTGTAAACATAGAGCTTTCCACCAGCCGTATATGCATGTAGTGATAGCAATTATTCTGTTCATTACTCTCTTGTGTTACATTACCAGCATATTCCATGTGCTGACCCGTTTCGGGTTGCAACGTTCATGTTGCAGACTTTTCAGACGACGAGTAAGGTGCCATAGGTCGTTGTCTTTCACTTAGTGATGTTGTTGGAGTTGATGGACTCACTTTATCTTCCAAGCCTTCCGTTGTTATCGTATTTAGATGGCCTCAAGCCATATTTATTGTAAGAAGTTCTCTTTTGAGACATTCGATGTAATAAGTGTGTGATTGCTACTCTGTTATAAATCCTTCAAGTACTGTGCGTGTTAGCATTACCGATCCAGGGATGACACTGATGCACAGAGGTCAGACTGTTTGAGGTCTGGTCGCTACACATACATCAAGTAGATCATGTGATATCCCATTGTCGCCACAGATAAGCACATGCAAGACATACATCAAGTGTTCTCAAGTCCTTAAAGACTCAATCGGATAAGATAACTTCAAAGGGAAAACTCAATCCGTTACAAGAGAGTAGAGGGGGAGAAACATCATAAGATCCACTTATAATAGCAAAGCTCGCGGTACATCAAGATCGTTCCAAATCAAGAACACTAGAGAGAGAGAGATCAAAAACATAGCTACTGGTACATACCCTCAGCCCCGAGGGTGAACTACTCCCTCCTCGTCATGGAGAGCACCGGGATGATGAAGATGGCCACCAGTGAGGGATCCCCCCCTCCGGCAGGGTGCTGGAATAGGGTCCCGATTGGTTTTTGGTGGCTACAAAGGCTTGCGGCGGTGAAACTCCTGATCTAGGTTAGTTTCTGGGGGTTTCTGTATTTATTGGAATTTTTGGCGTCGGGAACAAGTCAGGGGGGTCTTCGAGTGGTCCACGAGATAGGAGGGTGCGCCCAGGGGGGTAGGGCGCGCCCTCCACCCACGTGGACGGCCCGGGACTCTTCTGGCCCAACTCTTTTACTCTGGGGTCTTCTTTTGGTCCATGAAATCATCAAAAATTGGCTTGTCAATTGGACTCTGTTTGGTATTCCTTTTCTGTAAAACTCAAAAACAAGGAAAAAAATAGAAACTGGCACTGTGCTCAAGGTTAATAGGTTAGTCCCAAAAATCATATAAAATAGCATATAAATGCATATAAAATATCCAAGGTTGATAATATAATAGCATGGAACAATCAAAAATTATAGATATGTTGGAGACGTATCAACGAGCTTCTCACCGGTAACAAACCCCAAGTTGGATAATTTTAAGTATTCGGCTCAAAGTGCTACATTCTTTATAAGCATCGTCGTTCAAAATTTGATCCTAAATCTCATGAAGGTTTCCTACTAGGTTATGTCTCAAACTCTCACACTTACCGTGTCTACAACAATTTCACCCGAAAGGTTGAAGAGGCGGTAGATGTGAAGTTCGATGAATCTAACGGCTCGCAAGTAGAGCAATTGCCAATTGATGTAGGTGAGAAAGACTCTTCGGAAGCAATACAAGACTTGTCTATTGGCAAGATTCACCCAACAGAGGTGAAGGAGAGTACCTGGTCCATCCAAGTCGAAGCCTCAACTTCACGCCAAGGTGAACCACAAGTTGACTTGGAGGCATTCACAAGTGGAACACATAGAGATGATGAAAACGAGGCTGTACAACAAGATGAACCTCAGCGACCTCCTTCTCCATCTCGAAAAGAGAACAACAACGCCAACGACAATGAAGAAACATAAGAGGAAGAACAGGACAATGAAGAGGATGTTCCACCCCGACCCAAACAAAAGCTCTCACGAGTTCGAGCAAGAGTCTCAAGAGCTCATCCCGTCGAACAAATCTTTGATGATATTCAAACCGGGAGAATTACTCGCTCAAAAACTCATTTGGCTCACTTTTGTAAACATTACTCATTCATTTCTAGTATTGAACCTATGAAGGTTAAATATGCTCTTGATGATCCGGATTGGTTGAACGCTATGCATGAAGAGCTACACAATTTCGAGAGGAACCAAGTGTGGACGTTTGTTGAAAATCCCAATGAGAAGCACAATGTCATTGGAACCAAATGGGTGTTTGGGAATAAGCAAGATGAATATGGACAAGTTGTACACAACAAGGCCCGTCTCATTGCCCAAGGCCACACTCAAGTCGAAGGTATGCACTAAGGTGAGACATATGCCCCCGTTGATAAAATTGAGTCCATACACATCTGTAACGCCCCGAATCCGATGCTCTAGGTGTCTTCCAGTCATTCGTCGTTGGTGCCATGTCATTTGCTTGCATGTTGCATTTTGCCATGTCATCATATGTATTTCATCTGCATGTTTTTCAAAACGTGCGTCCATTCGGGTTCCCCCGGTTCTCTCCGTTGTCCGTTCTAAACCCAGACACACTCGCACGCGCCTGCTGCACCTCCCAGTTCTCGTTTCGCGAGCCGTAGAAAAACGTTCTTGGAATGGGCCGAGATTTGCCGAGTGGCCTTGGTATATCACCGATAGACCGCTTGTCAAATTTCATTCCATTTGGAGGTCGTTTGATGCCCCAACGTTTAACCAGGTAACCGCAAAAGTCCCTTTTGTCTTGCAGCCCAAACACCCCTCCAAATCAGCCCGCTAGCCCATCAAACTCCCCTCTATGCTCTCCGCCGTTGGATCACGATCGTGTGGGCGAAAACCACACCCCATTTGGACTCTCCTAGCTCCCTCTACCTATATAAACTCCCCCTCCCCCGAAATTTGCGGATGAATCCTACCCTAACCCTAGTCTCCTCCTTCCTCCCGCCACCGGACAAGTCCATCCCGCACCGGACACGTCCGCCATCGTCCCCGTGGTGAATCAGGAGCTGCCACATTGCCTCTCCCGTGTCCCGCCGCCGCAGGCCCTGCGAGCCAATCGCGGGCCCGCCAAGCCCGTTCGCCGCCCACGCAGCCCCGCAGCTCCCCTGCTCCATGTCCGCACGTCCCTCCGCCGCCGGCGCCCCACCGCGCCGCCGTACATTTTCTACCTCCGTAGCCGACCGCTGTTCGCCGGCGCCCGCCGCCTGCCGCGCGCCCGCGCAGTGCCCCTCCGCCGTCCGCCGCCGCCTCGGTCCGCCTCGGTCGCCGCTTATCGCTGTTCGCCGCGCCGCCGAAGCGACCCTCGCCGACCCTCGCCGCCGCCCGCGCGCCGGCTAGCTCGCCATCGCTCGCAGCTCCCGGACGCCGCGTGTCGCCTCCGGCCAGATCCGGGCGGCGCCGGATCTGCCTCGCCCGCGCGCCACGCGCCTCGCCGCCCTTCCCGTCGCCTCGCCGATCGAGTCGCCGCCTCCTCGCTAGAGTTTGGATCTGGCCAGATCTGGACGAGATCCACTGGGATCCCAACCAAACGCCGTCCCCGCCCCGGATCTCCTCGTCCCGCATGCCTCCGTCCCGCGTTGACTTTCACGGAGGTAAAAAACGCCCAAGTCCCCAGGATTTTAACATCATGTGTGCATCTTTGCCATGTCATAACTCCAGGCTCTTTACTTCATTTCATTCCATTTTGCCATGCTTGTTCGAATCCATCTTGATGCTCTTTTAATCATTGCAAAAGTGCTATATGATGTTGTCTGCTGTAGTTTAACAGAATTTGCTGATTTGTCATTTTTGTTGCATTTTGTGTGTGCTTCCTATGTGCTTGATGTCTACATGTTTAGGAGCATATTCATGACATCGTTACAGTGGTGCAATCCATGTATTTTTGTGTGCCTTGTGGTGAGTGCATCAAGCTTGTGAAGTGGGCTACTTGATGTTACTGTTTTGTTAGTATGAATCTGTTATATCATGATGCTATGTAAACCTGCTGCTACAAGTCATTCTATGCATAATCTGGAGATGTTCACTAAGGATATTTTGTTATACATGTCATGCTCTACACATCCATGCCCTTGGTTGCCTTTATAGCATTATTTAGCTTGTTGTAATATTGCTCTCAAATTGCTAAATAATGTTGCTGTCAGCCTGTTCACATTAAGTTCAGTTTTGTCGTGTTTTGCTAGTGATCCATGCACCCTATGAACTTGCTCTTGCCATTTGTAGCTTCATAATTTTGTCATCTTACTGTTGGTTGACTTCACATGCCATGAAATGCTCTGCGAAGAGTGGTACAAGCTGACCAACATGCCTACTTATCGTTGTTCCTGCCATGTGCTGTTATCTTCTCTGTCTGAATCTGTCCTATCACTTGCCTTGTTAGCATGGATCCTACCATCTTTTCTGTTGATCTTTGGAATTAGTTCAGTACGGGAGTTTTGTTCTTTGTATTTAGTATTAGCATGAAATGCTCTATTTTGCCATGATAGCTTGTTGTAACATGTTGTTTGAGAGCTCTAAACATTGCAACCTGATGTTATTTCAGTCATGCTCGGTGATTTTCTGCTAAGTCTGTGAACTGTTATTATTTGCAATCTTGCCATGTCCATTTGAGCATGTTATGGTGTTTTCTGGAGATAGCTCATTGTTCATGTTTTGTTATGCTTCATCTGTACATCAGTTCCATGTCATTTGTATTCATGTGAGGTGTTGTAGCATGTTGTGGTGTTTCCGGTCGTCATTTGAAGATGGAAGAAGAGTTTCTCCTAAATCTTGTCCGTTCTCTCGTAGATTCGTGGTTCTAGCTTCATGTTATCCTCTCGAATTATTCCATTTGTCAGATATTCTTTCTTACCCATCCGGAGTATGTCAGGAGTTGTTTTCTGTTGCGTTTCACCGGAGGCCATCATTCCAGAAGAATTCTTCGTCCTCACATTCTAGCTATTGTTATCCAATTATCCTGACGCATCTGTCAAGTATTCTTTAATTGGCTCGCTATCTCTTTGTTCTTTTGCATCTAAATCCCCTCAAGCATATTCATTCTTCTAATTCTCACCAGTGATTCATTCTCATTCTTCATTCTTTTTAATTCTTACGGTGGTTCATTCAAGATTCCACTCTCTTTGTTTTCATCTCAATTCGTTCGTTCTTTCCAATCTTACCGGTGGTTCGTTCAAGACCTTCATCAAGGTTGCGCCATATAGCCATCAAATCCTTTTCCGACAAGAATAAGTAGTATGCAAAAGTCCATTAGTTGTCATCAATTTAATTTGATGAAGGATAAGTATACAATTAATCTTATTCTTATTTCCTCCAAGCGAGTAATCCCTTCCATCGGAGTTTGTTCTTGATGAATAAATTCTAGTTCCAAGTGTTTTTAACTTTTCTTTTCCGGAGTTCTATTTTCCTCGGCCATTTCATCGGAACCTCCATCTAAATCATAGCAAGGCTTAAACTTATTCTTTCATCCTTCATTCTATCTCATCATCCTTTTGTCGCTGGAGGTCTTCATGGTGGTTCTTCTTCATTTAATTCATTCTTCAAGTGTTCATCAAGATTCTTGTTGGAGAAGCTCAAGTACCTTTTCCTCTTGCGTCCATCTTGTGAAGTTCTTATTCTATTCCTTCCATAGTCAGCCGGAGTGCTGCCGAAATTCTTTCGTTCTTATTCCTTTCTATCTTCTTCCAATCGGAGTGGTTTCAGAGTCTATCTTATTCCATGAGCTTTTGACTCTCGTCATACTCGCCGTTCCTCTTTTATACCCGAATGCTGTTGAGCTTGTTCATCTTCTCTCTTGCGGTTTTGTTTCACCTCTTCCTCTTTCTCTCCCGTCTCGTTCCTAAGATCTCGGGACGAGATCTCTTGTTAGTGGAGGAGAGTTGTAACGCCCCGAATCCGATGCGCCAGGTATCTTCCAGTCATTCGTCGTTGGTGCCATGTCATTTGCTTGCGTGTTGCATTTTGCCATGTCATCATCTATATTTCATCTGCATGTTTTTGAAAACATGCCTCCGTTCGGGTTCCCCCGGTTCTCTGCGTTGTCCGTTCTGAGCCCAGACACACTCGCACGCGCCTGTTGCACCTCCCAGTTCATGTTTCACGAGCCGTTGGAAAACATTCTCGGAATGGGCCGAGATTTGCCGAGTGGCCTTGGTATATCACCGGTAGACCGCCTGTCAAAATTCGTTCCATTTGGAGGTCGTTTGATGCCCCAACGGTTAACCGGGTTACAGCAAAAGTCCCTTTTGTCTTGCAGCCCAACACCCCTCCAACGGCCCGCTAGCCCATCAAACTCCCCTCTATGCTCTCCGCCATTGGACCACGATTGTGCGGGCGAAAACTGCACCCCATTTGGACTCTCCTAGCTCCCTCTACCTATATAAACTCCCACTCCCCTGAAATTTGCGGATGAATCCTACCCTAGCCCTAGTCTCCTCCTTCCTCCCGCCGCCGGACATGTCCATCCCGCGCCTGACACGTCTGCCGCTGTCCCCGTGGCGAATCAGGAGGTGCCACATCGCCTCTCCCGTGTCCCGCCACCGCAGGCCCTGCGAGCCCATCAGGCCCGCTGAGCCTGTTATCGCCCGTGCTCAAGACGGCCCTCCACCGTCGTGCCGCCGGCGCCACCCGCCGCCGCCACGGCTTCTCTCTCTCCTGCTGCCGACTACATGTCCCACCGCCGACCGCCATTTGCGGCGCCCCACCGCCACGGCCCAAGGCCGCGCCGGTGCCCTCGCGTCGCCGCCGCCTCGGTCGCCTCCGGTCACCACCGTCGCCGTTCGCCGCGCCGCTTAAGCAACCCTCGCCGGACCCTCGCTAACGACCTATGCTTGCTTGCTCCACCGCCACCCCACAGCTCGTCGGCTGGCACCGTCAGCCTCGCCTCCGGCCAGATCGGGGCCAGCGCCGCCCGAATCCGCCTCGTCGGCGCCGCCCCGCGCATCCGGCCGCCCTTCCCCGTCGCCTCGCCGGAGTTCGGATCAGGTCAGATCTGGATGAGATCCACCGGGATCTCAACCAAACGCCGTCCCCGCACCAGATCTCCTTATCACGCACGCCTCCGTCCCGCGTTGACTTTCGCGGAGGTAAAAATTGCCCCAAGTCCCCAGGATTTTAACATCATGTGTGCATCTTTGCGATGCCATAACTGTAGGCTCGTTACTCCGTTTTGCATGTACAATATGTCAAAATGTTCTTTGTGAGATGCTACTCATTTCATTCCATTGTTCCATGCTTTTTAGAATCCATCTTGATGCCCTTATAATCGTTGCAATAGTGCTATATCATGTTGTCTGCTGTAGTTTAACAGAACTTGCTGATTTGTCATTTTTGTTGCATTTTCTGTGTTCATCCTATGTGCTTGATGTCTACATGTTTTAGGAGCATATTCATGACATATTTACCATGGTGCAATCCATGTATTTTTATGTGCCTTGTGGTGAGTGCATCAAGCTTGTGAAAAGGGCTACTTGCTGTTACTGTTTTGTTAGGCTGAATCTGTTATATCATGATGCTATGTAAACCTGCTGCTACAAGTCATTCTATGCATAATATGGAGATGTTCACTTAGGATGTTTTGTTAAAAATGTCATGCTCAACCCATCATGCCCTTGGTTGCCTTTATAGCATTACTTAGCTTGTTGTAATCTTGTTGTCAAATTGCTAAATAATGTTGCTGTCAGCCTGTTAACATTAGTTTTGCCATGTGTTTTGCTAGTGATCCATGCACCCTATGAACTTGATCTTGCCATGTGCAGCTTCATAATTATGTCATCTTATTATTGGTTGACTTCACATGCCACGAAATTCTCTGTGGAGAGTGGTACAAGCTCACCAACATGCCTACTTATCGTTGTTCCTGCCATGTGCTGTTATTTTCAGTCTGAATCTGTCCTATCACTTCCCACGTTTGCATGGTTCCTACCATCTTATTTGTTGATCTTTAGAATTAGTTCAGTAGGGGAGTTTGTTCTTTGTCTTTAATATTAGCATGCCATGCTCTATTTTTCCATGATAGCTTGCTGTAACATGTTGTTTGATAGCTCTAAACATTGCAACCTGATGTTATTTCAGTCATGCTCGGTGATTTTCTGCAAAGTCTGTGAACTGTTATTATTTGCAATATTGCCATGTCCTTTTGAGCATGTTATATTGTTTTCTATAGATAGCTCAGTGTTCATGTTTTGTTATGCTTCATCTGTACATCACGTCCATGCCATTTGTCTTCATGGTGAGGTGTTGTAGCATGTTGTTTTGATGCTTGTAAGATGCCTAGTTGCTGTTTTGGACAGCTTGTCCTTTAAACTAGTTTCATGTGTATGTGTTGCTCTGTTGCTCCATTTTGAGCATGCTCTATATGAAACTTGCTTTGAATTGCATGTAGTTTCATATTATCATGTTGCATCCTTGTTTTGAGGTGTTTGCTTGATGTTTGGATGCATTTTGCATCAATGCCATGTTTGACTTGTTTTGCTCATATCTTCTAGGCCGTAGCTCCAAATTAAATGAACTTTATATGTAACTTGACTAGAATTTCGTGTAATCATCATGGTGCTCTTTAACTTGCTGTTTAACAACTTCAACTTAATGTTTGTTCAGATCTGGACCAATTTTGAAATTTGCATATGAGGACTTACCAGAATTGTTATATGTTGTTTCCGGCCTCATTTAAACTTGCTTTGACGTGTTGTTCTTGTTTGCATCATCTCTTGCCATGAGTAGCATCATATAGCCTTGTCATGCATCATACTTGGTGTAGCATCATGTCATGTTTATGTGTTGTTAGTTGCAGGTGAAGTTGAAGATTGCTCCATGTTGGACATGATTATGTTTGGATATCACAATATCTCTTATTTAATTAATGCATCTATATACTTGGTAAAGGGTGGAAGGCTCGGCCTTATGCATGGTGTTTTGTTCCACTCTTGCCGCCCTAGTTTCCGTCATACCGGTGTTATGTTCCTTGATTTTGCGTCCCTAACATGGTGTGGGTTTATGGGCCCCTCTTGACAGTTCGCTTTGAATAAAACTCTTCCAGCAAGGCCCAGCATTGGTTTTACCATTTGCCCATCATAATAACTAAACTTGATATTAAATTTGACGCATAGGGAGTTAGCGCTACCCGAGGATTTTTCTACATAGCATGGGGCCAGCGCTAATGGTGTTGGTCCCAAATGGGCAGACTGCGGGGCCACCACGTGGCAACCCGAGGATCTGGTTTTACTCGTAGGCTAACCTATCTGGACGTGGCCTGAGACGAGATACACGCGGCTACTATCTGGGTGTCAGCACACCGGGAGGCTTTGCTGGATTAGTTTTACCATTGACAAAATGTCTTGTGCATCGGGACCCCGAGTCTGATCGGATGTCCCGCGATGGAGGATTGTCTCCGCGGATCCTGAGCTTATAATGGGCTAAGTTGGGACACCCTTGCAGGGTTTAAACTTTAAAAAGCCGTGCCCGCGGTTATGTGGCAGATGGGAATTTGTTAATATCCGGTTGTAGAGTAATTGACACTTGACTTAATTAAAACGCATCAACCGCGTGTGTAGCCGTGATGGTCTCTTTTCGGCAGAGTCCGGGAAGTGAACACGGTTTGTGTTATGTATGAACGTAAGTAGTTTCAGGATCACTTCTAGCTTCTCGACCGTTGTGTTGCTTCTCTTCTCGCTCTTATTTGCGTATGTTAGCCGCCGTATACGCTTAGACGCAGCTGCAACCTCACCACTTATCCTTTCCATTTACGTTAAGCTTTGCTAGTCTTGATACCCATGGTAATGGGATTGCTGAGTCCTCGTGGCTCACAGATTACTACAACAATAGTTGTAGGTACAGGTTATGCGATGATCATGACGCGAGATTGATGTATACTTGTTTTGGAGTTCTTCTTTTGCTTCTTCTTCGATCAGGGGATAGGTTCCAGGTCGGCAGCCTGGGC
The DNA here is from genome assembly GCA_021437245.1 of Aegilops speltoides. NCBI lineage: Eukaryota > Viridiplantae > Streptophyta > Magnoliopsida > Poales > Poaceae > Aegilops > Aegilops speltoides. Next base: position 196,148,609 of record CM038141.1, read on the forward strand.
TAGCAGGGTGGATGTCGTTTGAGTTTCTGTTTGTGGTTCATCCATAGTCGGATGTTACTCTCTTGTATGATGTTGTACTCATGTGGCATTGTATGCCTCTTGTATGTATCCCCAACTATTATGTAATGGTACGATGTAATGATATCCACCTTGCAAAAGAGTCTCCAATATGCGCTTCTATCCTTGGTGGGACCTTCGAGTTCCTTTAGGATAGGGTCGCATATTGGGCGTGACAAGTTGGTATCAAAGCCTCTACCGACCATACGAGCCCCCTTGATTGTTCGTGGTTGGCCGTTGTCGAGTCTAGAAAAAACTGTTTTCGGAGTCTAGTTATATCGGAGAGTAGGAATTCTTTTACTCCTCAGCCCCTTCGTCGCTCTGGTGAGGGATCTTGACGTAGGTGTTTTGAAGTACTCCTTTTTCCCCTTCAAATCTTCATTACGATCACGCGGTTAGATTTCCGATCGTTGTTTCTCAGCTCTTTTCATCCGGTGCATTTCTCGTCAAGAAGATTCGACCCTCTTTGTTTTGCCAAGATCATTCCTCAATTCTTTCTCGACGAAGTTGTTTCTCTATCCTCAGTTGTCTTCTTTTTCCCACCCGCCCACCCTTTTTCTTACTCAGAGCCGGAGTCCGTAATCGAGTATCCATCCTACTTGTGCGAAGCCTTTGCATTCTTTCAACCGGTGTTTTCTCTTCAAGCTATTCGTTAGTTCCCCGTTCCAAGTTGCCTTTGTTTTTCCCGCCATCCCACCCCTTTTTCTTCCTGGAGTCTGCGTCTCTATTCGAGCATCAATTTCATTCGTGCGGAGCCTCTTTAGTCTTCCCTCATTTATTTCAACCGGTGAATTCTTGTCTCGTTTGACATTCGTCATCTCTTTTCTTTTCCTGTGGACTCAATTCAAGTTTTTCGGGTTGATCATATTAAACGTTTTCCCCTTGCTCGTTCGCCTCTCGCCATTTAATCATTTTGGAGTTCGGAAGACATCTCAGGAGATTCGTTTGTGTTCGAATTAATTCGAGGTTGTCACCTCATCCTAATATTTCAATCGTTCTGGTGCATCATCTATCTCAACAATCCTTTTCAATGGTGTTTTCATTTAGTGGTTCATAACCCATAGGTCTTTTCCCAGGATCTTACCTGACTCTTCTAATTATTCTGGAGCCATTCCTAATTCTTTTCAGAGTTTGACGTAACAATGAATTTCATAAGTCAGATGCCTTTTCAAGATCGATTTCAATTCTTTTCATTGCTGGCTCAACCTTTACTCTTTTCATTCTCTCGAAGTATCACAGTAATTGTGGTGGTGTTTCCCATCGTCATTTGAAGACGGAAGAAGAGTTTCTCCTAAATCTTGTCCGTTCTCTCGTAGATTCGTGGTTCTAACTTCATGTTATCCTCTCAAATTATTCCATTTGTCAGATATTCTTTCTTACCCATCCGGAGTATGTCAGGAGTTGTTTTCTTTTGCGTTTCACCGGAGGCCATCATTCAAGAAGAATTCTTCGTCCTCACATTCTAGCTATTGTTATCCAATTATCCTGACGCATCTATCAAGTATTCTTTAATCGCCTCGCTATCTCTTTGTTCTTTTGCATCTAAATCCCCTCAACCATATTCGTTCTTCTAATTCTCACCGGTGATTCATTCTCATTCTTCATTCTTTTCAATTCTTATGGTGGTTCGTTCAAGATTCCACTCTCTTTGTTTTCATTTGTTCTTTCCAATCTTACCAGTGGTTCGTTGAAGACCTTCCTCAAGGTTGCGCCATATAGCCATCAAATCCTTTTCCAACAAGAATAAGTAGTATGCAAAAATCCATTGCTTGTCATCAATTTAATTTGATGAAGGATAAGCATACAATAAATCTTATTCTTACTTCCTCCAAGCAAGTAATCCCTTCCTTCGGAGTTTGTTCTTGCTGAATAAATTCTAGTTCCAAGTGTTTTCGTCTTTTCTTTTCCAGAGTTCTATTTTCCTCGGCCATTTCATCGGAACCTCCATCTAAATCATAGCAAGGCTTAAACTTATTCTTTCATCATTCATTCTATCTCATCATCCATTTGTCGCCGGAGTTCTTCATGGTGGTTCTTCTTCATTTAATTCATTCTTCAAGTGTTCATCAAGAATCTTGTGGGAGACAATCAAGTATGTTTTCCTCTTGCGTCCATCCTGTGAAGTTCTTGTTCCATTCCTTCCATTTTCAGCCGGAGTGCTGCCGAAATTCTTTCGTTCTTATTCCTGTATATCTTCTTCCAATCGGAGTGGTTTCAGAGTCTATCTTATTCCGTGAGCTTTTGATTCTCGTGGTACTCGTCGTTCCTCTTTTATACCCGAGTGCTCTTGAGATTGTTCATCTTCTCTCTTGCGGTTTTGTTTCACCTCTTCCTCTTTCTCTTCCGTCTTGTTCCTAAGATCTCGGGACGAGATCTCTTGTTAGTGGAGGAGAGTTGTAACACCCCGAATCCGATGCGCCAGGTGTCTTCCAGTCATTTGTCGTTGGTGCCATGTCATTTGCTTGCGTGTTGCATTTTGCCATGTCATCATCTGTATTTCATCTGCATGTTTTTCAAAACTTGCCTCTGTTCGGGTTCCCCTTGTTCTCTCCGTTGTCCGTTCTAAGCCCAGACACACTCGCACGTGCTTGTTGCACCTCCCAGTTCTCATTTCGCGAGCCTTAGAAAAACGTTCTCGGAATTTGCCGCGATTTGCCGAGTGGCCTTGGTATATCACCGGTAGACCGCCTGTCAAATTTCGTTCCATTTGGAGGTTGTTTGATGCCCCAACGGTTTACCGGGTAACAGCAAAAGTCCCTTTTGTCTTGCAGCCCAACACCCCTCCAAATCAGCTCGCTAGCCCATCAAGCTCCCCTCTATACTCTCCGCCGTTGGATCACGGTCGTGTGGGCGAAAATCGCACCCAATTTGGACTCTCCTAGCTCCCTCTACCTATATAAACTCCCCCTCCCCCGAAATTTGCGGATGAATCCTACCCTAGCCCTAGTCTCCTCCTTCCTCCCGCTGCCGGACAAGTCCATCCCACACCGGACATGTCCGCCGCAGTCCCCGTTGTGAATCAGGAGCTGCGACGTCGCCTCTCCCATGTCCCGCCACCTTAGGCCCTGCGAGCCCATCGCGGGCCCACCGAACCCGTTCGCCGCCCGCCAAAGACGGCCCTCCGCCATCGATGGCGCGCCGCCCGCCGCGGCCGCGCGCTCTCCCTCCATCGCCGACTCGTGCCCGTCGCCGACCGCCATTTGTGGCACCCGCCGCCCGCGCTGCCGCCGCCACGCCGATGCCCATCCGTCGTCCGCCGCCGCCTCGGTCCACCTCCGGCCGCCGCCCGTCGCCGTTCGACGACCGCCGAGCAACCCTCGCCGGACCCTCGCTGCCGCCCTGCGCCGGCTTGCTTCGCCGCCGCCGACGGCTCATCGGTGGCGCGCCATTTCGCCTCGGCCAGATCCGGCCGCACCGAATCCGCCTCGCCGGCGCCGCCCGCGCCCCGGCCGCCTTCCCGTCGCCTTGCCGGAGTCGCCGCCTCCTTGCCGGAGTTCGGATCCAGCCAAATCTGGATGAGATCCACCGGGATCCCAACCAAACGCTGTCCCCGCCCCAGATCCCCTCGTCCCGCACGCCTCCGTCCTGTGTTGACTTTCGCGGAGGTAAAAACCGCCCAAGTCCCCAGGATTTTAACATCATGTGTGCATCTTTGCCATGCCATAACTCCAGGCTCATTACTCTGTTTTGCGTGTACAATATGTCATAATGTTCATTGTGAGATGCTGCACATTTCATTCCATTGTGACATGCTCATTAGAATCCATCTTGATGCCCTTATAATCGTTGCAGAAGTGCTTTATGATGTTGTCTGCTGTAGTTTAACAGAACTTGCTGATTTGTCATTTTTGTTGCATTTTCTGTGTGCATCCTATGTGCTTGATGTCTACTCCCTCCGTCCGGAAAACTTGTCATCAAAATGAATAAAAGGGGATGTATCTAGATGTATTTTAGTTCGACATACATCCCTTTTTGTCCATTTTGATGACAAGTATTTTCGAACGGAGGGAGTACATGTTTTAGGAGCATATTCATGACATCTTTACCATGGTGCAATCCATATATTTTTGTGTGCCTTGTGGTGAGTGCATCAAGCTTGTGAAATGGGCTACTTGCTATTACTGTTTTGTTAGGCTGAATCTGTTATATCATGATGCTATGTAAACCTGCTGCTACAAGTCATTCTATGCATAATCTGGAGATGTTCACTAAGGATGTTTTGTTACAAATGTCATGCCCAACCCATCCATGCCCTTGGTTCCTTTTATAGCCTTCTGTAGCTTGCTATAATCTTGCTCTCAAATTGCTAAATAATGTTGTTGTCAGCCTGTTAACATTAAGTTCAGTTTTGCCATGTGTTTTGCTAGTGATCCATGCACCATATGAACTTTCTCTTGCCATGTGTAGCTTCATAATTATGTCATCTTACTGTTGGTTGACTTCACATGCCATGAAATGCTCTGTGGAGAGTGATACAAGCTCACCAACATGCCTACTTATCGTTGTTCCTGCAATGTGCTGTTATTTTCAGTCTGAATCTGTCCTATCACTTCCGACATTTGCATGGTTGCTACCATCTTTTCTGTTGATCTTTGGAATTAGTTCAGTAAAGGAGTTTTGTTCTTTGTCTTTAGTATTAGCATGCCATGCTCTATTTTGCCATGATAGCTTGCTGTAACATGTTGTTTGATAGCTCTAAACATTGCAACCTGATGTTATTTCAGTCATGCTCGGTGATTTTCTGCTAAGTCTGTGAACTGTTATTATTTGCAATTTTGCCACGTCCTTTTCAGCATGTTATACTGTTTCTGGAGATAGCTCAGTGTTGATGTTTTGTTATGCTTCATCTGTACATCACGTCAATGCCATTTTTCTTAATGGTGAGGTGTTGTAGCATGTTGTTTTGATGTTTGTAAGATGCCTAGTTGCTGTTTTGGACAGCTTGTCCTTTAAACTTGTTTCATGTGTATGTGTTGCACCGTTGCTCCGTTTTGAGCATGCTCTATATGAAACTTGCTTAGAATTGCATGTAGTTTCATATTATCATGTTGCATCCTTGTTTTGAGGTGTCTGCTCAATGTTTGGATGCATTTTGCATCAATGCCATGTTTAACTTGTTTTGCTCATATCTTCTAGGCCGTAACTCCAAATTAAATGAACTTTATATGTAACTTGACTAGAATTTCGTGTAGATCATTATGGTGCTCTTTAACTTGCTGTTTAACAACCTTAATGTTTGTTCAGATCTGGACCAATTTCGAAATTTGCATATGAGGACTTACCGGAATTGTTATATGTTGTTTCCGGCCTCATTTAAACTTGCTTTGACGTGTTATTCTTGTTTGCATCATCTCTTGCGATGAGTAGCATCATATAGCATTGTCATGCATCATACTTGGTTGAGCATCATGTCATGTTAATGTGTTGTGTGTTTACCATGTTGTTTGCTTCTTTCCGGTTGTGCTTTTTCTCGTTAGTTCCTGTTTCGTTGCGATCGTGAGGATTCGTTGGACTATGCTTGGCTCATCTTCGTCTGTTCGTCTTCTTCATGGACTCGTTCTTCTTCCTAGCGGGATTTCAGGCAAGATGACCGTCACCTTGGATCTCACTACTATCATTGCTATGCTAGTTGCTTCATTCTATCGTTATGCTGCGCTACCTATCACTTGCTTATCAAGCCTCCCAAATTGCCATGTCAACCTCTAACCTTAACACCCTTCCTAGCGAACCGTTGTTTCGCTATGTTACCGCTTTGCCCAACATTAGTTTTACTATTTGCCCATCATAATAACTAAACTTTATATTAAATTTGACGCATAGGGAGTTAGCGCTACCCCGAGGATTTTTCTATATAGCAAGGGGGCCAGTGCTGATGATGTTGGTCCCAAACAGGCAGACTGCGAGGCTACCACGGGGCAACTCGAGGATCTAGTTTTACTTGTAGGCTGACCTATCCGGACGTGGCCTGAGACGAGATACGCGCGGCTACTATGAGGGTGTCGGCACGCTGGGAGGCTTTGCTAGATTAGTTTTACCATTGACAAAATGTCTTGTGCACCGGGACCCCGAGTCTGATCGGATGTCCCGCGATGGAGGATTGTCTCCGCGGATCGTGAGCTTATAATGGGCTAAGTTGGGACACCCGTGCAGGGTTTAAACTTTCAAAAGCCATGCCCGTGGTTATGTGGCAGATGGGAATTTGTTAATATCCGGTTGTAGAGTACTTGACACTTGACTTAATTAAAACGCATCAACCGTGTGCGTAGCCGTGATGGTCTCTTTTCGGTGGAGTCCGGGAAGTGAACACGGTTTGTGTTATGTATGAACGTAAGTAGTTTCAGGATCACTTCTTGATCACTTCTAGCTTCTCGACCGTTGCGTTGCTTCTCTTCTCGCTCTTATTTGCGTATGTTAGCCACCATATACGCTTAGACGCTGCTGCAACCTCACCACTTATCCTTTCCATTCCCATTAAGCTTTGCTAGTCTTGATACCCATGGTAATGGGATTGCTGAGTCCTCATGGCTCACAGATTACTACAACAATAGTTGCAGGTACAGGTTATGCTATGATCATGACGCGAGAGCGATGTATACTTGTTTTGGAGTTCTTCTTCTGCTTCTTCTTTGATTAGGGGATAGGTTCCAGGTCGGCAGCCTGTGCTAGCAGGGTGGATGTCGTTTGAGTTTCTGTTTGTGGTTCATCCGTAGTTGGATGTCGCTCTCTTGTATGATGTTGTATTCATGTGGCATTGTATGCCTCTTATATGTATCCCCAACTATTATGTAATGGTATGATGTAATGATATCCACCTTGCAAAAGCATCTCCAATATGCGCTTCTATCCTTAGTGGGACCTTCGAGTTCCTTTAGGATAGGGTCGCATATTGAGCGTGACAACATCTTACTTGCTTATGCCAATCACCATGATATCACATTATATCAAATGGACATTAAAAGTGCCTTTCTAAATGCTGAAACTGAGGAGGAAGTTTATGTTAAACAACCTTCCGGCTTTGTTAATCCTAAGAAATCTGATCATGTTTACAGACTTCACAAAGCTCTTTATGGTCTTAAACTAGCTCCTAGAGCGTGGTATAAATGCTTGACCAAGTTTCTTATTGAAAAAGGCTTTGAGCTGGGAAAAAAATTAATTCTACACTTTTTACTAAAAGGGTTGATGGTGAATTATTTGTGTGCCAAATTTATGTGGATGATATCATATTTGGTTCACTAACCCTCATTTTAATGAAAAGTTTGGAAGGCTAATGTCGGAGAAGTTTGAGATGTCTATGATGGGTGAACTCAAGTTCTTTCTTGGTTTGCTAATCAAGCAAACTAAGGAGGGTACCTTTGTTTCCCAAACAAAGTATGCCCAGGACTTATTCAAGAAGTTTAACATGCAAGAAAGCAAAGGTATGAGAACACCCATGCCTACTAGTGGACATATTGACTTGACTAAGGATGGTGAACAAGTTGACCAAAAGGTTTACCGCTCTATGATTGGTTCATTGTTATATCTATGTGCCTCCCGTCGTGATATTATGCTAAGTGTGTGCATGCGTGCACGATATCAAGCGGCCCCCAAAGAATGTCATCTTAAGGTTGTGAAAAGGATAGTGATATACTTAATTCATACACCAAACTTTGGCATTTGGTACCCTAAGAGGTCTTCTTTTTATCTTTTTGGCTACTCAGATTCGGACTATGCCGGTGACAAGGTTGATAGAAAGTCCACTTTGGTAACTTGTCAATTTCTTGGTAGATCTCTTGTGTCTTGGTCCTCCAAGAAACAAAACTCGTTATCCTAATTAACCGCCGAAGCGGAATACATTGCCGCCGGTTCATGTTGTGCTCAATTACTTTGGATGACCCAAACTCATAAAGATTATGGGATACATGTGAAACATGTTCCATTGCTTTGTGACAATGGAAGTGCTATTAATATTGCTCACAATCATGTGCAACATTCTTGGACTAAGCATATTGAAGTTCGTCATCATTTCATTTGAGATCATGTTGCTAAAGGTGACATCAATCTTAAGCATGTTTGTACCGATAAGCAATTGGCGGATATATTCACCAAACCTCTTGATGCGGAAGTATTTTGCCATTTGAGAGGTGAATTGAGCATCATTGATGCCTCAAACTTGGAGTAGAAACTCCATTTGGATGCATGCAACGCATGAGCCTTTCTATGACTAATCATTGATATTTCTCTTAAGACGATGATCATGTGTATTGGATCCATACTTGTACTGTTGCATGTTATCTAACCCTTGTAGGTACTTGGATAAGCCCAAATCTATGACATTGCAACTCACTCACATCCTAAGCAATCTCTACATCACCAAGTCTCTACAATATGGTGACTGAAGATAAGGAAGGATGAATCCCTTCAATATATCAAGTTACATGTTTGTCATTTTGGATACACAAGTGCTCTTCCTTGCAAAACTAACCCATGTAGGTAGATGTACTCAAGCTACAAGCGGTGCTCCCAACTATTGATGAACAACATCAATCTTGAGCATCCTACACAAGTTCAACTACATGATCAAGATCAACAACACAACCAAGGTATGTTATTCCATCTTAGAGAAACTTTACCCCAAGTCATTGGTCAAAGAAACTCAACAAGATGAGAATACATCAAAGTGCTTAAACGAAAAATGGCAACCCCATTTTGAGCTTAAAGGATGAGTATGACCTATGATCCACTGACTTCACTTGAATCCTAAGTCAATATACTCTAACATAGGTGACTTTGTCGCCGACCAATTCTATATGAAGTTCTCTAGTGTTTCTTTGTGTTCTTGCATTTGTCTCTTGCTTGTTTGTTCCCCTTTCAAAAAAATCATCTAGATTTCATTTCTTTTCTCTATTTTTTCTGAATTCCCTTCATCTAATTCATTGCAAATCCTTTAATTAATTCCTTGAAAATCTTAGTGAGATCTTATTTACCTAGTGAGCTGAGATGAAATAATTTTTACTCATCGTTGAACTCGGTCTCTCCAATCCAAACCTATCGGTCTAACCGAGGTACAAGGAACTCTAGTGCATAGATCATCGGTCAAACTGACATGGTCTAACTCGGTTGCACCGACCAGGATCTCTGTGACCTCGGCAACTCGGTGTCACCGATGATAACAAATCGGCGTTACCGATTTCAGTGTTGTAGGAAACTGTTTCCCATTGTGTCATGCATCTTTTCTAGCTCCACTCGATGATTCTTATGCTCTACCCGCATCATAATCTACATGTTGCTTTGTCATGTGTCTCAAGGATCAAACCTAATTGACTCCTACTCCAGAAGAACCCTTCTTGGAAATTGATGTCAAAGGGGGGAGAGAGATCACATCAAAGCTTATCTTATGGGAAAAAGAGACCCTACGGGAGAGAGACATCTTAGCTTTCCCAGATGCTTGTTGTCCATAGAGGAGAGATGTCACATGTCTTTAAGAGGGAAAAGACATGTTAGTAGATGTTACTTTGCTCTGTCTTTGCTGTGATGTTCTCTTACCCTATCTTCTCCCATTATCCAATATGACATTCAAGGGGAGAATGAGCTCATATCTAAGGGAAGAAAATCTTTGGAATTCATTGCATATCTTTATTCCTTGGGGACATGTCTATATACAAATTGAGTACTAAGTTCTCACTCACTACATGTCATCCCAATCTTGGTACTCCTGTAGTTTCTTGAACTTGCCCTGTTTAGTAGGTGCTCTTGTGTTATCTAACCCTATTTTCTCAGGTTCACCTTTTCCACAGTAAGCTCAAGAACACAAGTATATGCATCACACTCATGTGTATGATGTTCTCTTGCTGATGTACATATTGTTTGAAAGCAGGACACATGAACATGAATGTACATCTTCTGTATTTACTTTCATTTGCTCTGATGAATATAGCCAAGATACATGTAGCTCATTGCTTGCTCTAACATGCTCATGCATTCCCATGCTTTCATAGTCTATCTTCGCATGATTGCATACATGTAGGGCGAGCCAATGCATGTTACATGTCTTTCCAAAGCTTTACTTGTTACTCTTCATATCTTTATCTAAAGCTTTGATATATGTTGTCATCAATTACCAAACAGGGGAAGATTGAAAGCACAAGTGCTCCCTGGGTGATTTAGGTAATTAATGCCAACATATCTATTGTTGGACTAACATTTTCATCTAGTATACTTCAGAGAGTTCAACAAAGGAGTGGCATGGACAAGAGGATGTGGAACCCCTTCAAGATGCTAAGGACAAATATTGGCAAAACCTCAAGACTCTTCATTTCTGTTTTAGTGATCCAAGATCACATTGAGTCCATAGGAAAAGCCAATACTATTAAAAGGGGATGAGGTGTTTAGTGATATGCTCCAAAGCCCTCAACCACTTTCTCAATTCCAAATATGTCCAAAACCTAAAGTCAAACTCGGCCCCACCGATCTGATCTCTCCGGTGCTATCAAGTTCACTAGAGATAGCCACTACCAGAAACCCTAATCAGTTTGGTCTCACCGATAGGATCTCGGTCTCACCGAGATGGCCTTGCAAACCCTCTGTTGCCTGTTGCAATTATTTCGGTCTCACCGAGATGTGCAATCGGTACCATCGAGTTTGCTTGACCAAGTCTCTGTTAGCTTATTGCTGAAATCGGTCTCACCGAGTTCATGCAATCAGTCACACCGAGAAGAGGTTTTTGTCGGATATCGGGTTCCGGCAAAACCCTTAAGGTTCGAACTCTGGGGTGCGCATGAAGATCCCTCCCTACCGAAACACGCCCACAACCTCGCCGCGATTCTAAGCTAGCACCATGAACAACACAAGAGACTCGAGGTTTATACTGGTTTGGGCCACAGTTGTGGTGTAATACCCTAATCCAGTGTGTGGTGTGGTGGATTGCCTCTTGGGCTGATGATGAACAGTACAGAGGAAGAACAGCCTCGCGAGGAGAGTTGTTCTTGTGGTGGTGTGGTGAGAGTATGAACCTCTAGATGGGACGCCTTCTACTATGGTGGCTAGCCCTATTTATAGAGTCCCTGGTCCTCTCCCCAAATATTGAGCGGGAAGGGATCCAACAACGGCCATTTTGTAAGGGGACAACTAGTACAAGCTATCCTGACTAAAGGTGGTCTTCGACTGCCAAAGGCGCTGGTGGTGACGCTGTCCTACGCTCCGCAGTGACTTCCGTCCTGCCGTCCTACTGGTCATGGTCTCGTTGCACCGATAAGGAAACCTTTGCCTGATGCCTCGGTACTCCGCGCCTGCGCTACCAAAGAGGAAACGAGGACACTGCGCAGGCTGGCGCCCGTGAGGTCTCGATCGTCATGGCTTGCATCACGGTCACCTCGCGAGGAACCCCTTGCCTTGATCTCTCCGCCTCCTTGCGAGCCTGCCTGGTGAGGCCGCTCTTGCGGAGGCCTTGCGTCGTCCGCCCCGCGAGGCTTGGCCCCACGCGAGGGTCTTGAGCTTTGGTTGATGAATACAGGCCGTACTGGGCCACTGGTTGAGCCACGCTACAGGCCGCACGCAGGCAAGTCTGGGGACCCCCGTTCCCAAAACACCGACAGTAGCCCCTGGGCCCAGGGCACGCTCAGACTTGGCTTGCAGCAAAGCCAAAGGGCAAGTGCGGAGCGCCGCGGGCCCCAACAGCCTACGGCCTTGGTCGCCACGTGGTGTTTGATTGGACGTGGCCGTCTTCGCTTCCCCATGCTGCCTCGACAAGTGCCCGATTTGATGAGTCCCTGCTGCATGCAAACAGGGTCATGATTACCTGCGATCGTGGAGGTCGACGGTTGGCCTCCCTTGGGCTATAAATGGGGAGGGGCAAAAGCCCCTATTGCACATCTTCTCTCGCTCCGCCTGCTTCTTCTTCCTCCTCGCTCCAGTTGCTTGCAGCGTCTCATGGCGCCCGTGAAGAGGTTCTCGGCTGCGGAGAAGGGGAAGGCTCACCAGGAAGGGCCTAGCTCTTCTCCGCCCAAGCGCAGCCGCGGTCTGGGGACCCCGCTGTGGCTCCTCGTGGTCGGGGCGGTGGCCCTTCACGCGATGGTGTGCCGCCCATGTCGAGGCAGCCCAGTTGGTGAAAGAAGGTGTGCCGTGTCTACACGGCCTCCACGGCCGCGCTTCCATTCGGCAGAGGTGTTGCCAGAGTTTGTTGTGTGGTCGGACAATCCGGCCGGCAACTGGCTCCAGCCCCCTCGCTTCTTTGCCACCGAAGTACCGGCCGCTGGCTCCTGCGGACTCTGGTTGCAGGCGGACGGCTGCAGCAGCAGGGCCTCCTGGGTCGCGGTGGAGATCTCCGTCGCCGGAAATGTGGCCCTGGCCCGGGGCTGGCAGACATTTGCCAGCGCACGTGGCCTGGGCAGGCGGTGCACCCTCCACTTTAAGTACGACAGTGACGCGACCCTCTACGTGAAGGTGTTCAGAGAAGATGTCCGCCGCGTTGGGTGCTTCCCTGAAGACGATGATGGCGACGAGGTGCTCGGCCTTGGCGACAGCCGTGACGAAGGCGAAGGTGAACCCGCTCCCGGTGGCGACCGTAGCTCGTCGGGCTTCAGCGGCTCCTCCTCCGGCGACAGCTCCTCCAGCGGTGGCCGCGATCAGCCACCAAGCCGCCACTTCAAGGGCGGTAGCGGGTCGTCCCGTCGCCGCGCCCCGGTGAAGCGCGAGGCGGAGTCTGATTGAGCTCGGGAGGACGACGCAGATCCCTCCTCGCGAGCTGCCGCGAGGAGCGCACCATTTTTGTTTTGTTTTCCTCCTTTTCCTTCATCGAGAGAGAGAGAAGTATGGAGCCCTGTGGGGGCGTGCAACAGACTATGATCCCCTAATTATCGTACTACATTTATTGTTCCGGTGCTGTGTTGTGGTGTCGTTGTTATGTGCCTGCGCGTAGGAACAACTTAGCTCAGGACGTTTGCAGTAGTTTCCGCCTTGCGAGGTACCTGCTTGAGGCCTCGTCGGGCGTCTTAAGAGCTGCAAAAAATCTGTTGGAGGAATCATTTCCGAACCTTGGTCGCGAGGGTTGCCGGCTATGGCCTGGTGCTTTGCGTCGCGATGCCCGAGGGGCATGGACTGGTGCTACGTCTTGATCTTGCGTTGGTTTTCCTTGAAGAGGAAAGGGTGATGCAGCAATAGTAGAATAAGTATTTCCCTCAGTTTTTGAGAACCAAGGTATCAATCTAGTAAGAGGCTCCTCAAAAGTCCCACACACCTACACAAACAAACAAAGAACTCACAACCAACGCAATAAAGGGGTTGTCAATCCCTTCACGGCCACTTGCGAAAGTGAGATCTGATAGAGATAGTAAGATAAGATAAATATATTTTTGGTATTTTGTAATATAGATTGGGAAAGTAAAGATGCAAATAAAAGTAAATTGAAAGCTTATATGATAAAAGATAGACCCGGGGGCCATAGGTCTCACTAGTGGCTTCTCTCAAGATAGCATAAGTATTATATTGGGTGAACAAATTACTGTCGAGTAGTTGATAGAAAAGCAAATAATTATGAGATTATCTAGGCATGATCATGTATATAGGCATCAAGTACGTGACAAGTAGACCGACTCCTTCCTGCATCACTACTATTACTCCACACATCAACCTCTATCCAGCATGCATCTAGAGTATTAAGTTCATAAGAACAAAGTAAGGCATTAAGAAATATGACATGATGTAGAGGGATAAACTCATGCAAGATATAAACCCCATCTTTTTATCCTCGATGGCAACAATACAATACGTGCCTTGCAACCCCTATTGTCACTGGGTAAGGACACCGCCAGATTGAACCCAAAGCTAAGCACTTCTCCCATTGCAAGAAAGATTAATCTAGTAGGCCAAACCAAACTGATAATTCGAAGAGACTTGCAAAGATAACTCAATCATACATAAAAGAATTCAGAGGAGATTCAAATATTTCTCATAGATAAACTTGATCATAAACCCACAATTCATCAGATCTCAACAAACACACCGCAAAAAGAGTTACATCGAATAGATCTCCAAGAAGATCAAGGAGAACATGGTATTGAGATCAAAAAAGAGAGAAGAAGCCATCTAGATAATAACTATGGACCCGAAGGTCTGTGGTAAACTACTCACAACTCATCGGAGCGGCTATGGTGTTGATGTAGAAGCCCTCCATCGTCGATTCCCCCTCCGGCGGAGCGCCGGCGAAGGCTCCAAGATGGGATCTCGCGGATACAGAAGGTTACTGATAAGCACATTTCATATATATAATTTTGGCACATAAACACACCATCTATTGTGATCCGACGTCCATTCTTGCTGTGAACTATGATATATTTGAATGAAAATCATATAAAAGATCATTTACTCACCATTTGATTATTTTGCAGAAAAGTGCGCAAAGGCACTATAATCTTCAAGATTCGGACGAATTGGCCATTGAGAAGAGAGAAGGGCAGGAAAGAAGTGAAGAAAGGGACCTGAGCATGAAGGAAAGAAGAAACCGGGGGCCCAAACTAAAGAAGGAAGGGATCTACTTGGGAAGAAAGAAGAAAGGAGAAGGGCCAAAGTAAAAAAAAGACAGATCAGGGAGGGGGTCAAAATCCCTAGCGCTGCTCCATTCCCAAATCGGGCCTGGCATATCTCCCTCATCCCCTCCTTCTCCACCTTCGGCCGCCGCCACAGCCAGGCCGGCGTGGGGCGCGCCACCAGCTCCACCAGCGCCATCCCTCCACTTCGCCGTCGCACATCACCAGCTCCACCGTGCCATCTCCACCGCCCACCACACGCCACCAAATCCATCCACCATCGCCACCATCTCCAGCCACCGCCGCACCTCGCGCGCCCGACCAGACAAGAGGGTCACGGGCGTCTGGTCCTCCGCGTGAGCGCCCTCGTGCTGCTGATCTTCTTCTCCTAACCACGCTACTGCTCTTTCCTCTCCATCTCTGCTGCTGTTCTTCTTCCCCTGGTGCTGCTCCTCCTTCCCTCGTCTCTGAATCTCCTTGCTGCTGCTCCTATTCCCTTTTGCTCCTTCTCCTTGCATCCCCTTGCTGCTGTTGCCTCAACCTGCTGTTTCTCTCTCCTTGACGCCCCTGCTGCTACTACAACTCTAATCTCCAACCTGCTGCTGCTCCTCTCCAGCGCCCCCTTGCTGCTCCTCACTTGCCCCCTTGCTGCTTCTCTGAACCCCTACTACTGCTGTTTCCCTCATTATCTTTCTCTGAATTTTCTGTAAGCTGAGATGTGTAATGCTTTGTAATGTTCAGATTTGAGTAGTGCTTGACACTTGTTCAGTTTCAGATTTGCCCTTGATTAATAGTACTTGTGTTGTTCATTTCAGAGTACTAGAATTATGTCTTGTAACCTCCCCCTGTTTGCATATGTGTGATGTGTGTTATGTAGTGTTTTTGTTAACTTTGTTCATGTGAAAACATATATGTTTGTGTGGTGATATCAAGTACCTGTGATGTATACATATGTGAGTGTGATTGTGATGTGAAATTTCTTTCCTTATTCCGTAATCTTACTTTTGCCCCTTTTACATACTTTCTAGTAATATATGTGTTCTTTTATTGTAGATTTCCTTTTGTAGTCTATGTATGCATGTGTTGATGTTTTATTGTCTCTAGTAAAACAAAAATACCAAAGATACAGTGAAGATAATCTGAACCTTCCATTGCTTATTTTCATTTTGTTTGTCATCAACTTTGGTTAGTCTAAGTCTATATTTCCTTGCAATCATCATCTAAATTCTATCACCTAGCTTTATCCGAGCATCATCGCTGATTGTTTAGTCCCTATGGAGAACACGACATCCGTAGTTTGGGCGTAAAAACCCTACTATACTTTCAATCGATCATTTTGGCGCCGTTGCCGGGGACTAGCGTCGAGTGATTGTGTTAGGCTATAGACTAGGTTTTTCTTGTTTTCATTTTGTGCCATATATTTGTGATATATCTCTAGCCACTAACCCCTGTTCTAGTTAGTATCTTTTTGTCTTCTTTTCCTTTTTGCAGGTTGGATTATCCTCTCGGAAATGGCATTCTATTCAGATCATCATGCTTATGCGAGCAACACTACAAACAGCACGGAAAGTATTCAAGAACTGATAGGTAAGATTTCCCATCGATTAGGTGATTTAGCTCGGCAGCGAGAAGTAGTTTTTGAGGATAGGCCTAGTTCTTATGATCCTTATTCTAGAGGCCATCCTTATGTTGCTCCTACTTGCCATATTTGTGGATTTCAGGGCCACTCGCCCGCTGAATGTCAGCGTGGCTACTCTCACACTTCAGATTGTTTTGGCATGAGCTTCGCTCAAGAGCATAGCTCATACCAAAACAATTACTCATATGGGTGGCCTAAAAACCCGAATATGTCATATAGGAGCAACAACCCTGAGATCTCACCGTTTGCTTCTAGTAATCATATGCAGGGATTTAGGTATGAAGAGGAGAGCAACAACCATGCACCACAACAGTTTTATTCACCTCCTACTCATATACATCAATACCAGGAGATGTGTCCAATGGAGTTAAATGGTCCTCCATTTGGTCAACCAACAACTCCAGCACCTTTAGAGCAATCTCATGTGCAAGTGCCCACACAAGATGAATTTGATGATATAGAGAAGCTCACATTGCTTAGTCTGGAGTTCACCTGGAGTGCTGAAGATGATCCTATTAGGAAGGTGATACTAGAGGAAATGAAGAAGATTAAGAGTGGACAAGAGCTAGTGGAAGAAGTAAGGAAGATTGAGAAGAACATCAACGCTGGCAGTACTATTTCTTCACAGCTTGAGCTGAGTAATTCTGGGATTCCCCTTGATACATGTGAGGTTCCAATACCGTCACATCCAGCTGAGCAGGATAGTAAGTGCCTTGAGCATGAGATACCTCAGATTGAAGAAGATGAACTAGAAGACAAGGGACAAGATGATCAAGAGCTGCAATTCCCAAGTGATCAAGTTGAAGACTCATCATCTACTACTCTTGAAGAAGTACAAGAAGCTGCTGTAGATGAAGATGAAGAACATGAGATTCATTTGCCTATTGTCATACCAGAGCGTGATGTGTCAGGTTTACCCAATCCTCTTGATGACATGATGCCTTGTGATTTCTTTGCTACTACCTTGCATTACATGATACCATCACTTAAGATTGATTTGAAAACTCATTTGCTTGGATATGATGATATATACCCTGTTAGTGGCATTACTCTCATTTGTGATGATCATAGTTACTTTCCTCGTGCTAGTCCTATGCTTAATGAAACATATCATTCCCATGCTAGTCTTGAGCTTAATGATAAATATCATCCTCATGTTAGTGTTGACCTTGCTGATTTCTACCATCCTAAACATGTGCTTTATAGCTATGCTTATGTAATTGGATATTCGATTGATGACTTGGAGGGTATTATCCCTACCACTTGCATTGTCTCTTTGGTTGAGTGCTCTTTCAGGTTGTTGCTTGTGCACGATCCACTACATGCTGACCAAGTTCGAGATGACATTCCCTGGGACCCTGGTGGACCCATGGCATGGGGATGAGGAGAAGCAAGGAGCACACATGAAGAGAGAAGCTGGAGCAGGCATGAGGATAGGGTAGCAAAAGGAGAGGAGTCGCAATGCACGAGGATGTGAGAGTGATCGAGCGAGACCTACATCATATAAACCCGGTGAGCTGTTTCATGACCCCAATCTGAATACCATCATACATTATACATGCTGTAATCAACTGTTATTTGGGTTGCTTGAGTCATTTCTTAAATACCGTCCCACTGAATTTTACCTTCGACATAGGGCGGTTGATGTGAATATGTGAACTGAGTGTTGAATGCCTTGTAAACTAGTGATCTATACAATGCTTGCTTTGCTGAAATTACTGAAAGCTATTAGTTTTGAGTGCTCAAATCCCTAGTACACTAGAAAACTTAATCATTCTATGCTTTTACCTCGATACACCTAGATCATTAAGTGTTAGATGCTGAGTTTGTGCCTAATGTGTTCCCATTGAGAGCAATCACCTAACCACTATGGATTAGCATGCTATGTTCCCTGGATCGGTAGCATGTGAACCAGACATGGAGAAGTGATGATTCCTATTTTTGTGCTTAAGAGTTGTTCATTTAAGATAAGTAATAATGAATAAATTAGTCCTACAGTAGCATGTCATGTTCCCGGGATCGGTGGCATGTGAAATCGGGTTAGCTTGGGCTGTAATTAATAATAATAGAAATGTAATTGTCGAACCAGGTGTATACCATGTTCTTGGGATCGGTGGTATGTTCCTTTGGGGAGACAAACTAAAAAACTAATAATTGATCGAGCCAGGAGTATACCATGTTCTCGGGATCGGTGGTATGTTCCTTTGGTGAGATTGATAAAATATTATCATTACTTCCTTCAAATTTAATAAGTGGTTCAACCACATTGTTATATTTCTGCAAATAAGTGATTTTAATTCAAGCTCCTTTTGTTCTCAGGATCATGCTCTCTTTAGGAACCTTTTTGGCACAATCAACATTTGAATTTGTTGATCCATTTTTATCATTGTAAAAGTTTAAAATGATTGAGTCTACTAGTATCCTATTGCTTTGTAGCACTCTTAACCATTAATTTTCATTAGCTAAGTCCAAAGCATGCTTTGTTTGGAGATCTACTTCACTGGGACATTCTCCAGTCAGCTCACTGTTCATTATCTAGCTCTTGTCATATTCCTTTGCTTGAGGACAAGCAAAAGTTTAAGTGTGGGGGAACTTGATAAGCACATTTCATATATATAATTTTGGCACATAAACACACCATTTATTGTGATCCGACGATCCATTCTTGCTGTGAACTATGATATATTTGAATGAAAATCATATAAAAGATCATTTATAAAAGATCATTTACTCACCATTTGATTATTTTGCAGAAAAGTGTGCAAAGGCACTATAATCTTCAAGATTCGGACGAATTGGCCATTGAGAAGAGAGAAGGGCAGGAAAGAAGTGAAGAAAGGGACCTAAGCATGAAGGAAAGAAGAAACCGGGGGCCAAAACTAAAGAAGGAAGGGATCTACTTGGGAAGAAAGAAGAAAGGAGAAGGGCCAAAGTAAAAAAAAGACAGATCAGGGAGGGGGTCAAAATCCCTAGCGCTGCTCCATTCCCAAATCGGGCCTGGCATATCTCCCTCATCCCCTCCTCCACCTTCGGCCGCCGCCACAGCCAGGCCGGCGTGGGGCGCGCCACCAGCTCCACCAGCGCCATCCCTCCACTTCGCCGTCGCACATCACCAGCTCCACCGCGCCATCTCCACCGCCCACCACACGCCACCAAATCCATCCACCATCGCCACCATCTCCAGCCACCGCCGCACCTCGCGCCCGACCAGACAAGAGGGTCACGGGCGTCTGGTCCTCAGCGTGGCGCCCGTGCTGCTGATCTTCTTCTCGTAACCACGCTGCTGCTCTTTCCTCTCCATCTCTGCTGCTGTTCTTCTTCCCCTGGTGCTACTCCTCCTTCCCTCGTCTCTGAATCTCCTTGCTGCTGCTCGTATTCCCTTTTGCTCCTTCTCCTTGCATCCCCTTGCTGCTGTTGCCTCAACTTGCTGTTTCTCTCTCCTTGACGCCCCTGCTGCTACTACAACTCTAATCTCCAACCTGCTGCTGCTCCTCTCCAGCGCCCCCTTGCTGCTCCTCACTCGCCCCCTTGCTGCTTCTCTGAACCCCTACTACCGCTGTTTCCCTCATTATCTTTCTCTGAATTTTCTGTAAGCTGAGATGTGTAATGCTTTGTAATGTTCAGATTTGAGTAGTGCTTGACACTTGTTCAGTTTCAGATTTGCCCCTGATTAATAGTACTTGTCTTGTTCATTTCAGAGTACTAGAATTATGTCTTGTAACCTCCCCCTGTTTGCATATGTGTGATGTGTGTTCTGTAGTGTTTTTGTTAACTTTGTTCATGTGAAAACATATATGTTTGTGTGGTGATATCAAGTACCTGTGATGTATACATATGTGAGTGTGATTGTGATGTGAAATTTCTTTCCTTATTCTGTAATCTTACTTTTGCCCCTTTTACATACTTTCTAGTAATATATGTGTTCTTTTATTGTAGATTTCCTTTTGTAGTCTATGTATGCATGTGTTGATGTTTTATTGTCTCTAGTAAAACAAAAATACCAAAAATACAGTGAAGATAATATGAACCTTCATTGCTTATTTTCATTTTGTTTGTCATCAACTTTGGTTAGTCTAGGTCTATATTTCCTTGCAATCATCATCTAAATTCTATCACCTAGCTTTATCCGAGCATCATCGCTGATTGTTTAGTCCCTGTGGAGAACACAACATCCATAGTTTGGGCGTAAAAACCCTACTATACTTTCAATCGATCAGTTACGGAGGTGGAAATAGTTTTTCGTTGGCTCCCTAGATGTTTTTGGGGTACGTGGGTATATATAGGAGGAAGAAGTAGGTCGGTGGCCGCCCGAAGGGCCCACGAGATAGGGGGCGCCCTGTAGGGGTGGGCGTGCTCTCCACCCTCGTGGTCACCTGGGCTGCTTCTTGACTTGCACTCCAAGTCTTCTGGATCACGTTCGTTCCAAAAATCACGCTCCCGAAGGTTTCATTCTATTTGGACTCCGTTTGATATTCCTTTTCTTCGAAATACTGAAATAGGCAAAAAAACACAGCAATAATTTGGGCCTCCGGTTAGTAGGTTAGTCCCAAAATGATATAAATGTGTAAAATAAAGCCCATAAACATCCAAAGTGTAATATAATAGCATGGAACAATAAAAATTATAGATACATTGGAGACGTATCAAACATCCCCAAGCTTAATTCACGCTTTCGTCCTCGAGTAGGTAAATGATAAAAACAGAATTTTTGATGTGGAATGCTACCTAGCATAATTCTCAATGTAATTTTCTTTATTGTGGCATGAATGTTCAGATCCAAATGATTCAAAATAAAAGTTCATATTGATATAAGAAATAGTAATACTTCAACCATACTAATCAAAGCAATCATGTCTTCTCAAAATAACATGGCTAAAGAAAGTTCATCCCTACAAAATCATATAGTTCGGCTATGCTTCATTTTCGTCACACAAAAATGCTCCACCCCCGATGACAAGCCAAGCAATTGTTTTGTACTTAAATATCTCAAACTTTTTCAACTTTCACGCAATACATGAGCGTGAGCCATGGATATAGCACTAAGGGTGGAATAGAATATGATGACGGGGATTGTGTGCAGAAGACAAAAAAGGAGAAAGTCTTACATTGACGAGGATAATCAACGGGCTATGGAGATCTGATATGGGGCTAACCCGGTGTAGGCCAATCTTTCACATTTGGAGTGGGATCCCTCGAAGAACACGATGAACACGGGGAAGAACGGGGAGAAATCACAAGGGGAAACACTCAAGAACAAGTCTAGTCACACATCCACTAGACAATCAAACACACAAGATCACAAGGTACATGAACAACAAAGGGAAAGATACAAGGTAAGGTTCATCTCCAAGAGGAGGTCTTGATGATATCCTAGATGGATCTTCCCACAAGGGGGTCTTGATGATATCCCGCAGGATCTTCTCACATGGAGGTCTTGAACTCCATGGGAGTGGTAGTCTCTCTCTCTCAAGAGTAGAGGTAGGAGCAAAGCTCACCTAAGAATGAGCTATCATATTTTCTAACCCTCGAAAGGAGGTGGAGAGGGTCTATTTATATTCTTAGCCATGAAGGGGTAAGGGGGAGAGGATACAAGGCCAAAGGCCGCGGCTGCACACTGGCAGTTACCGGACGTCCGGTGGGGGTCGGACGTCCGATGGCTCGGGACGGGCCGGATGTCCGGAAGTCTTCGGACTTCCATTGTTTTCCTACTGGACTGGTGGCACCGGACGTCCGGTCGGCATCGGTCATCCGGGTGCTGGGACTTGTCGGACGTCCGGTATCTGGCGGTCGTCCGGGCGCTGTAGAGTCCCTCGGCTGTAGCTGTTCTGGCGGGCTGAACCTCCAGGCGTCGAACGTTCGGTAAGGACCGGTCGTCCGGTGGCTGTGACTTGTAGCAGCTCTGTTTCTTCCGTCTTCTCTTCCATGCTTCCCTCGCGGATGGTGTAGTCGTTCCTTGGCGCTTGCACTCCTCCTTGACATCCGTGAAGCTCCGACAATACCTATGCATGCGCACGGGAGAAGTGTCAAGTAGTACACCATCCTCGAAGGGGTCAAGTGAGCACGTGTAAAGGAGAAGATTCACCTTTGTGTATGTGAAGTAGAGGTCGCACGTGTCACTTGCCAAACGGACTCTTGACATGGTAATGACCGTAGGATGCTCCGCATCATCCCCTCCCCCTTAGAAAAGATCCGACCTCGGATCGAAAACCAAATCACCATGGAAAAGAGATGGCGGTGCCATGTCGAAGTGGTCGGTCACCAAGCACTCATCATCTTGAAACTCGAAATGGGCACTCTCCAATGTCGCACCATCTAGTGATTCCTTCAAAAGAAGCAAGAACAATAAACACTTGGGAAAACAAATGTGGTTAGCGTTAGTGCAAAACCAAGCATTGAAGAGGTGATTCACCAAACAAGTGTTGTCATCAAGCATAGCATATGGTTTGACAAAGGATTGTGACATGGCATGTAAGCATATCAATCGAGCACAAGCAAAAATATCATGTGGACAAGTATGCAAATGTGTGGTAGAGATGCAAATATGTGTGACAAGAGCATAAGCATCTACCTCAAGGTCATAGCAAGCATGCATAAAGCGCTCGACAAATTGTCGATGGTATGCATAGGAATCATTCACAACACCAAATAAGATGAGATGTCTAAACACATGGGTCAAGTGCAAGACAATCCAAGCATAATGTGCATAGGGTGTATTGAATATAGTGTGGCACTAAACACAATAGAAAGAGCAAGTGTTCATCATGTGTGAGGCAATCAAGTCAAGCATGTGACAAGCAAAGGGACATGGCATATGTGAAGAAATGATATTGGTGCAACCAATCATATGATAGTAACAAGTAGACCAAGAATTGGATGCAACGCACAAGGTATATATATCATGAAGCATGGAAATGTGGCAATCATGGGTGAAAGCAATGTGTCGAACATGCGTGCAAATGGTGCAAGCAACACATGAAGTACGATCCACAATATCCAAGCTCAGGAAGGATGTCACCTTGAAGGCGTGTCTGTGTGCATTCTTCACAATGCCGAAGTGGAAGCAAATACGGTGTAGAAACGAGTCGTGGTACAATGTATGAGGCTCGCTCTCAAGAGCTTGAATGGTCAACTCACGTGAAGTGGAAGTCGACACAAAGTCCAAGTATCCTACACATGCACAAAACAAAACAAAGAACATATGCGCATGGTAGATAAACACATCATCCATCATGATGGTTCTCATCTTTTGCACATAACCATTAGAAGCACAAGTGCATGAATAATATGATCCAACAATGGCAATATTCATGGCACTAGGTATATGGTGCAAAGAAGTAAGACAATCATGCTTCACAAGAATTATGTCAAAATCTCCAAATATATGCGAGAATGCTAGGGGGGCAATCTCATGAGCAAGAAGAGAATCATTGTTGCACTCAATACATGGCAAATCATCTAGCATGAGAGAGGCAACACATGGAGATATATGACAAGAAGCAATATGAATCATGTGCAAAGCATATAGATGGTTGTCATCAACCGCATGAAATGAGCAAGTATGAGTCATTGGTGATGCAACATAAGCAAGCATAGTTATCAAGTTATGCAAACTAGTGGAGCGAAGATGCAACAGACTAGGTGAAATCATGGCAATCATGTCATGTGAGCAAATAATAGGCATAGGGAATGCACATGGCATATCACAAGCACGAACACAAAGCAAGATGAAAGTATCATCATAGGAATGGTGCGCAAAAGGAACATGGCAAGAACAAGCAATATCTCCACCAAGCTTGCAAATACACATACAACTACTAGAATCAATCATCATGTGTAATGCAAAGCATGGGTCACAAATGCATGTCAAAGGCATAGGAATGAGCATATCATGCAAAGTGAACATGGCAAGATGGGCATATGATATGTAATGAACAATAACCCATAGCCAAGTGAGGGCCATGTAGAATGAATGCGCGACGTCTATGCGCAAAGAGAGTGGTGGGAAAGACAATCCATGGGATCCCAAATCATCGTTGCTCTCTAGAGCTCGTTTTGTCAACTCGTGGGATTGCGAAGTTGACAAGTATTAATGGGTACCTACACAAAAAAGACACAAACCAAAGAAATTGTGTGTGTGGTAAATGTACACATCATCCATCGTGATGTGTATGTGCACGTGTGAGTTAGCACAAGATAAGAAATGCTCAAAGAAATTTGATGCATGGTATAAGAACATGTCATCCATCATGAAAGAATAGTTATTGTGTATGACACGATGGGAATGCAAATTGAGCATACAATTATATGGCACGTCAATAGCATGTTTATTCATGGGAAACATATGGTGCACATAATTATTGGGATCATGCAATGAATGGGGTGGATCAAATTCTCCTAACATGTATGAGGAAACTACGGGGCCTCCTCATGAGCAATAGCGGAAATATCATATGGAGAAAATGGACAACATCCAAAACAATGCATATCCGAAGCTAGGTGGTCATGGCATGGCATATGAGATAAATGATGCAAACGGAGCATATCAATATCATCACAAGAAAAACAAATGCCAATAACCATGGGCTTGTCATCTATGCCATATGTGCAAATTGGGTTTATTTTAATGGCATATGCATAGTCACTATGAAGAGATTGCAAATAAGACATATGGTGGATCTCATACATAGCATATGACAAGTCAAGCGGATTATCAAACATGATGTGACCTAAAGAATTGTCACAAGAAATCCTATGTAACATGGCATCACAACTAATAGACTCCACATGAGAATCATCATATTCATCATAAATGGGCAAATCATCACATGAGGAAATCATACTAGCATGAAGCAAGGTACTAGGTGGATCAACATCATGCAAGAAATCAATGTCAAGAATGTCCACTAGTGGGACTAGAGCATCACCGTCACCTATGTTACCTTTGTCATTCCACTCAAGTGGTGTAGGTGAGGTGGGAAAGACCAAATGGTGTTCAACATCATCTTGATGGAACCATGTGTGGGGGGTGCATCATATTCCATCATGGCCATCGTCTTGTCCAAAGGGAGGACGAAGTCGTCGAGGATCGGCGCGTCATCATAAATGGGACCTACCACCAAATGAGAAGACACAATAGAGGTAGAGGTCAAGTTGTTAGAAATGAAAATGGCCTCACGAGACCTATCAACTATCACACTCTCGCTATGTGGTGGTTCACTCACTCCCTCAAAATAGGTGCACTCAAAGTCACATATGGTGGAGTCACTCATCTCACTCAAGTGGTGGGGGTTGTGGCTCTCCTCACATTGGAATTGTGGCAACTCATCAATATGGTGGCACAAGTCACTCAAGTCATCATACGTCACCATGGTCGAAGGGAGAATCCCATGCTCAACCATCTCGTCGTCGTCGCCATGGATGAATGCCGAAGATGGCACATCATCACTCTCCTCCATGACTGAAGGGAAAACCCAATGCTCGATCATCTCGTCACCGTCGTCGTTGATGAAGGCCGAAGATGGCACATCATCACTCTCGCCTCCTAAGATGGAAGCATCATCCTTGCTCGCCACCTTGTCGCTCGCCTCCAAAGCTTGGTCCTTGAAGGTCTCCGTAGTCGTACTCGTCGCCGCACCGTCTTGAAAAAGAGTCAAAGTAGACTCGGCATCATCAATACCACAAGGAGGGATGGCGGTGAAGTCGAACTTGGGAGCATCGTCTTGGAGCTCGTCGGGCTTGGACATCATGGTGGTACTAGCCTCATGCTTGTCGTAGAGCTTGGTCGCCGCGAAGTGTGCTTGGGGTGGAGAAGCCTTGGCCTTCATGAGTTCTTGTTCCGCCTTGAGAGCACCAATGTAGTAGTCGTTGATGGACTTTTAGTTCTCAAGGAAGATGGTCTTGGAGATGTCATTGTGCAATCCCATCATGAAGTGGAACTTCATTGACATGGGGTCGTCCACGCCGGCTCGTCGCAAGGCAATCTTCATCTCCTTGAAGTACTTGTCGATGGACTTGGATCCTTGGGTGGTGCTCTCCAATTGGCGTCGAAGTTGTTCCGTGTAGGTTGGAGGCACAAACTCTCGCCGCAAAGCTCTCTTCTTCTTGGGCCAACTCATGTCGTAGTACTCCGAAGGTGTGTGAAGCCACCATGTCAAGGCGTAGTAGTGGAAGTTTCTTGTGGCGCACTTCACTTGATCTTCGGGAGGAACTTGATGTAGCTTGAGGTAGTCGTCCATCAAACGCTCCCACTCGAGGTACTCCTCAGGTTCTTGAGTCCCATAGAAAGGAATCACATGGTCGATGTCGAGGTTGTAGTAGCTCGGTGAAGTCGCGGACTTGAGCTTGGGGAGCTTCTCTTGAGCGTAGCCTTGAGGTTCTTGTTGGCGAAGATGCCGTATGTCCGTAGGCGAAGATGCCTTGAAGTCGCTTGGCGAAGAGGCCAAGGGAGATGGTGAAGTCATTGAGCGGTTGTTGATGTAGAGCTCTTGACCTTCACGTTCTTGTTGGTGATGGTGTTGATGCCGATGTGATCTTGCCGGAGACGGTAGCTCGGAAGCATGTGCTCTTGAGCGTCTTCTCGAAGATGAGGAAGATCGCTTGTAGGACTTGATGAGGGCTTTGATCTCCTCCATTTGAGCTTGCATCTTGGCGTCGGAGTTGTTGTTCGTGGCATCGAACTCGTCGTTGTTGTTGTAGACCAAAGGTGAAATGCCTTGCCTATCCATCACAAGACTCGAGTAGAGGTGAGTAGGAAATGAGATAAACAATACCAAGTTACCTTTTCCCAAAGTTGAGGATGTATCCCGTTTCACTCAATGTGAAATGAAAGAATAGTGGAATTGGTACCGGACTTGTTCACTCACACCTATCAAGTAAAGCTTATGGTAGAGCTCGGTGAGGATAGTGGCACAAAAATTTGATGCAAAATCTTAGCAAGAGTCAATAATGTTGAAAGAGATTCACAAATTCACAAGCAAAACAAGTAGACCAATAGCAAAGAATGGCACACAGAAACGCACACACGGATAGATAAATGGGGTCGTGCAACCAAGGAATGAGTACAAAATGTGGAATCCACGGAAAACGCTTGTGTTGCACAACTCAAGAGAGACGCTAGCACGATTGCTCAATAGGCGGATACGACACTTGTGCACAACCTATGATATGCAAAATGGATAAACTTTCTATCCCAAGTATGCTATGTATGTATGGTTCCCGGTGTTTCTCACAAGATGATCCAAGATCATCGAGTATGATAACATATGATATATTGTGATGCTATGGCTATTGCTTACAAGCTCTTTGCTCACTCTTTTTCTTTGCTTAAAAGCTCTATTCTCTTTTTTTCTGTATGGCCACTTTTGCACAATGCACAAACCAAGATCGCAATTGTGTATATGCGGGAACCAACTTGTGACACAAGATATGATACCAATATGATATGATATGTATGCAATGGATGGTGTAGATCACTAATGTGCACAAGTAACGTGGCCTGGCAATACTCAAATGGCTAGTCTCGATAGGCAAGTGACGCAAAATGGGCTTGAGGTTAACAATGCAATTGCAAGGGAAATATACAATGGTGTCGTCGAAGTTACCGTCCTTGGTGATGATGAGAGGCGGTGTTCCGAAGTTGACCCGTTCCTAGTTAGCCAAAACACCCTAGGAAACGGAAAAACCGCAAACTCAAAATCTCAAAGGCAAATGTCAAATGGTGGTAGCGGAAAGCGGTGGTGGTGGTTGAATAATAAGCAACCGTCCCTAAGTAGCCAAAACACCTTAGGAGGCTTGAATCACTACTAAAGCAACCACTAATGCTATGGTGAACAAAATGTGTTAGGTTGCAGAAGTCGGTGGTGGCTATGCGGATGATGTGGTGGAGGGCCTAGGCAAAGATGCCAAAATTCACAAAATTTGATGGAGTCAAATGATGTTGGTGGTTTTTCTGTGGGATGGGGGATGTTAATAGCTTCAAAACGAGCTAAAGAACGTCAAAATTGGAGTTCGGATGAATTAGTTATGGATGAAACAAGAATCAGACGAAGTTGATATGTACAGGTAGCGGACGTCCGGAAATGGACGGATGTCCGGTGGCCGGACGTCCGTTGAGCTCGGAAATCCGCTAATTACGTTATGGAATGGGATGCCGGACGTCCGGTAAGTAGCGGATGTCCGGTGGTTCCTGGGGCTCCGGACGTCCGGTAAAGTGGCAGTCGTCCGGTGGGTCTGGGTCAACGCGGGATTTGAGCTCCGGGACGCGATTTTGGGCGGAAAATGGAGATTTTGGGGTCAAAATTGATGAGATTTCGTGGATGAAAGATGGGGAAACTTGGGGAGATGCTAGATCCACTCGAAACCAAGCAAATCCATGGATCAAAATCAACAAAACATCATCAAACCAACAAATCACAAAAAAAATTGGGGCTATTTTTGGTGGGGATTTTCGGATTTTGGGGAAGAATACAACAAAACAAGGCTAGAAAACGGTGGGAGGGACTCCGAATACGTGATAAACGTGGCTCTGATACCATATGATACGGGGCTAACCCAGTGTAGCCCGATCTTTCACGTTTGGAGTGGGATCCCTCGAAGAACACGATGAACACGGGGAAGAACGGGGAGAAATCACAAGGGGAAACACTCAAGAACAAGTCTAATCACACATCCACTAGACAATCAAACACACAAGATCACAAGGTACATGAACAACAAAAGGAAAGATAGAAGGTAAGGTTCATCTCCAAGAGGGGGTCTTGATGATATCCTAGATGGATCTTCTCACATGGAGATCTTGAACTCCATGGGAGTGGTAGTCTCTCTCTCTCTCTCTCTCTTAAGAGTAGAGGTAGGAGCAAAGCTCACCTAAGAATGAGCTATCGTATTTGCTAACACTTGAAAGGAGGTGGAGAGGGTCTATTTATAGTCTTAGACACGAAGGGGTGAGGGGAAGAGGATACAAGGCCAAAGGCCGCGGCTGCACACTGGCAGTTACCGGACGTCCGGTGGGGGTCGGACGTCCGATGGCTCGGGATGGGCCGGACGTCCGGAAGTCTTCGGATTTCCGTTGTTTTCCTTCTGGACTGGTGGCACCGGACGTCCGGTCGGCATCGGTCGTTCGGGCACTGGGACTTGTCGGACGTCCGGTATCTGGCGGTCGTCCGGCGCCAGAGAGTCCTCGGTTGTAGCTGTTGGCGGGCTGAACCTCAGCGTCGGACGTCCGTTAAGGACCGGTCGTCCGGTGGCTGTGACTTGTAGCAGCTCCGTTTCTTCCGTCTTCTCTTCCATGCTTCCCTCGCGGATGGTGTAGTCGTTTCTTGGCGCTTGCACTCCTCCTTGACATCCGTGAAGCTCCGACAATACCTATGCATGCACAGGGGAGAAGTGTCAAGTAGTACACCATCCTCGAAGGGGTCAAGTGAGCACGTGTAAAGGAGAAGAATCACCTTTGTGTATGTGAAGTAGAGGTCGCATGTGTCACTTGCCAAACGGACTCTTGACATGGTGATGACCGTAGGATGCTCCGCATCAAGATCCCAACAATTGATGTCAACATGAGGAGTAGGGATTGCCATGCAACGGATGCACTAAAGCTATAAATGTATGAAAGCTCAACAAAATAAAACTAGTGGGTGTGCATCCAACTTGCTTGCTCACGAAGACCTAGGACAATTTGAGGAAGCCCATCGAAAGAATATACAAGCCAAGTTCTATAATGAAAAATTCCCACTAGTATATGAAAGTGACAACATATGAGACTCACTATATGAAGAACATGGTGCTACTTTCAAGCACAAGTGTGGAAAAGAGATAGTAACATTGCCCCTTTTTATTTTCTTTTTTTTATTTTTTTCCTTTTTTTGGTCCTTTCTTTTTTTCTTTTGGCCTTTCTTTTTTTTCTTTTTTTTCTTTGTCCTTTCTTTTTTTTGGCCTTTCTTTTTTTTTCTTTTTTTCTTTGTCCTTTGGCCTTTTTTTTTTCTGTTTGGGGACAATGATCTAATAATGATGATCATCACACTTTTATTAATTTACAACACATGAATTACAACTCAAAACTAGAACAAGATATGACTCTATATGAATGCCTCCGGCGGTGTACCGGGATGGGCAATGACTCAAGAGTGACATGTATGAAAAATTATGCAAAGTGGCCTTGCCAAAAATACGATGTCAACTACATGGTCATGCAATGGCAATATGACAATAGTAATGCGTGTCATGATGATAAACGGAATGGTGGAAAGTTGCATGGCAATATATCTCGGAATGACTATGGAAATGCCATAATAGGTAGGTATGGTGGCTGTTATGAGGAAGATATAAGGAGGTTTATGTGTGATAGAGCGTATCATATCACAGGGTTTGGATGCACCGGCAAAGTTTGCACCAACTCTCAAGGTAAGAAAGGGCAATGCACGGTACGGAAGAGGCTAGCAATGATTGAAAGGTAAAAGTGAGTATAATCCATGGACTCAACATTAGTCAAAAGAACTCATATACTTATTGCAAAAATCTAGAAGTCATCAAAAACCAAGCACTACGCGCATGCTCCTAGGGGATAGATTGGTAGGAAAAGACCATCGCTCGTCCCCGACCACCACTCATAAGGATGCACAATCCAAGGAGACTTCATGTTTCAAATTTGTTACATAACTTTAACCATACATGCATGCTACGGGTCTTGCTAACTTCAACACAAGCATTCTTTAAATTCATAATCACCCAACTACCATGACTTTAATATCACTACCTCCATATCTCAAAACAATTATCAAGTATCAAATTAATCATAGCATCCAATTCACTTCCTCTGATAGTTTTTATTATACCCAACTTGGATGCCTACCATTCTAGGACCAATTTTATAACCATAGCAAATACCATGCTGTTCTAAGAGACTCTCAAAATAATATAAGTGAAGCATGAGAGACTAGCAATTTCTACAAAATTAAGCCATCGCCGTGCTCTAAAAGATATAAGTGAAGCACTAGAGCAAAAACTATCTAGCTCAAAAGATATAAGTGAAGCACATAGAGTATTCTAATAAATTCCAATCAAGTGGGATTCTCCCAAAAGGTGTGTACAGCAAGGATAATTGTGGAAAACTAAAAAGCAAATACTAATATCATACACGATGCTCCAAGCAAAACACATATCATGTGGTGAATAAAAATATAGCTCCAGGTAAAGTTAGCAATGAACAAAGACGAAAGAGGGGATGCCTTCCTGGGCATCCCCAAGCTTAGGATTTTCGCTATTCTTGAATATCCTGGGATGCCATGGGCATTCCCAAGCTTAGGCTTTTGCCACTCCTTATTCCATAGTCCATCAAATCTTTACCCAAAATTTGAAAACTTCACAACACAAAACTCAACAGGAAATCTCATAAGCTCCGTTAGTGAAAGAAAGCAAAACCACCACATAAGGTACTGTAATGAACTCATTCTTTATTTATATTGGTGTTAAACCTACTGTATTCCAAGTTCTCTATGGTTCATACCACTTAATGCTAGCCATAGATGCATCAAAATAAGCAAACAACACACGAAAAACAGAATCTGTCAAAAACAGAATAGTCTGTAGAAATCTGTAACCCATGAATACTTCTAGAACTCTAAAAATCCTACCAAACTAGGAAGTCCTGGGAAATTTGTCTATTGATCTACAGCAACAAGAATCAACACAAAAACCCGTTTCTGTGATTTAGCAAAACTAATTTCATGCGTGCAAAGTTTCTGTTTTTCAGCATAATCAAATTAACTATCACCATAGGTTATCCTATAGGTTCTACTTGGCACAAACACTAACTAAAACATAAAAACACATCTAAACAGAAGGTAGATGCAAATTTTATAAATAAACAGAAACAAAAACAAAAAACACAAATAAAATTGGGTTGCCTCCCAACTAGCGCTATCGTTTAACGCCCCTAGCTAGGCATAAAAGCGAAGATAGATCTAAGTAGTGCCATCTTTGGCACTCAATTCATAAGTAGCTTGCATGATAGATTCATAAGGTAATTTAATTTTATTTCTTGGAAAGTTCTCCATGTATTTCCTTAATGGAAATTGGAATCTAATATTCCCTTCCTTCATATTAATAATCGCGCCAATCGTTCTAAGGAAAGGTCTACCAAGAATAATAGGGCAAGAAAGATTGCAATCTATATCAAGAACAATAAAATCTACGAGAACCAAATTTCTATTTGCAACAATGAGAACATCATTGATCCTTCCCATTGGATTTTTAATGGCGGAATCCGCAAGGTGCAAATTTAAAGAGCAATCATCAAGATCATGGAAACCTAGAATATCACATTAAGTTTTCGGAATCGTGGAAACACTAGCACCCAAATCACATAAAGCATAACACTCATGATCTTTAATTTTAATCTTTATAGTAGGTTCCCACTCATCATTAAGTTTTCTAGGTATAGAAACTTCCAAATTAAGTTTTTCATCAAAAGATTGCATCAAGGCATCAACAATATGTTTGGTAAAAGCTTTATTTTGGCTATAAGCATGAGGAGAATTCACAACGGATTGCAACAAGGAAACACAACCTTCTAAGAAACAATTATCATAATCAAATTCCTTGAAATCCAAGATAGTGGGTTCAATGCTATATAAAGTCATGACCTCTCCAATCCCACTTTTACCAAATTTAGCATCAAGATCTAAAAACTCCGAACCATTGGGACGCCGTCTAACTAAAGTTGACTCATCTCCAGTCTCATTATTATTAAGATTCATATTGCAAAACAAAGATATAATAGGGGATACATCAATAACTTTAAGATCTTCATCATTATTTTCATTGAAACTAGAAGAACACGCTTTTATAAAGCAATCTTTCTTAGCACGCAATCTAGCGGTTCTTTCCTTGCACTCATCAATGGAAATTCTCATTGCTTTGAGAGACTCATTGATATCATTCTTAGGAGGAGTGGATCTAAGTTTCATAGAATCAACATCAAGCGAGAGTCTATCAACGTTCCTAGCCAAATCATCAACTTTGAGCAATTTTTCTTCAAGCAAGGCATTAAAATTCTTTTGAGAGATCATAAATTCTTTCACACTATTCTCAAAATCAGAGAGCATCTTATTAAAATTACCATAAGAATTATTGTAGGAATTTACGTAATTATTAGAGGAATTACTGGGGAGCGGTCTACGATTAAAGTTTCCTCTATAAGCATTGTTTCCAAAACTATTCCTACCAAGAAAATTCACATCCATAGATTCATTATTATTCTCAATCAAAGTAGATAAAGGCATATCATTGGGATCAAGAGGAGCATTCTTAGTAGCAAACAATTTCATAAGTTCATCCATCTTTCCACTCAAAACATTAATTTCTTCTATAGCATGCACTTTTTAACTAGTAAATCTTTCGGTGTGCCATTGAGAATAATTAGCCATAATGTTATCAAGAAGTTTTGTAGCATCTCCTAAAGTGATTTCCATAAACGTGCCTCCCGCGGCCGAATCTAAAAGATTTCTAGAAGCAAAATTCAATCTGGCATAAAAAAATTGTATGATCATCCATAAATTCAAACCATGAGTAGGGCAATTGTGAATCATCAATTTCATACTTTCCCAAGATAGGGCAACATCCTCATGATCAAGTTGTTTAAAATTCATAATATCGTTCCTAAGAGTGATGATCTTAGCGGGAGGAAAATACTTAGAGATAAAAGCATCTTTGCACTTATTCCATGAATCAATACTATTCTTAGGCAAAGATGAAAACCAAACTTTAGCACAATCTCTAAGTGAAAACAGAAATAACTTCAATTTAACAATATCATTATCCGTATCTTTCTTCATTATCACAAAAATCAACAAAGTTGTTTAGATGGGTACCGGCATCCTCACTAGGAAGGCCGGCAAATTGATCTTTCATAACAAGATTCAGCAAAGCAGTATTGATTTCACAAGACTCAACATCATTTAGAGGAGCAATCGGAGTACTAAGGAAATCATTATTATTGGTATTGGAGAAATCACACAATTTGGTATTATCTTGCGCCATGGCGACAAGTAATCCAACACACAAGCAAACAGAAAAAGGCAAGTGAAAAAGAGAGGAGAAGATTGTTAAAGAGAGGGCGAATAAAACGGCAAGGGTGAAGTGGGGGAGAAGAAAACAAGAGGCAAATGGCAAATAATGTAAATGCGAGGGAGATGAGTTTTTGATGGGTACTTGGTATGTCTTGACTTGAACGAAGACCTCCCCGGCAACGGCGCCAGAAATCCTTCTTGCTATGTCTTGAGCTTGCATTGGTTTTCCTTGAAGAGGAAAGGGTGATGCAGCAATAGTAGCGTAAGTATTTCCCTTAGTTTTTGAGAACCAAGGTATCAATCCAGTAGGAGGCTCCTCAAAAGTCCCACGCACCTACACAAACAAACAAAGAACTCGCAACCAACACAATAAAGGGGTTGTCAATCCATTCACGGCCACTTGCGAAAGTGAGATCTAATAGAGATAGTATGATAAGATAAATATATTTTTGGTATTTTATAATATAGATTGGAAAAGTTAAGATGCAAATAAAAGTAAATTGAAAGCTTATATGATAAAAGATAGACCCGGGAGCCATAGGTTTCACTAGTGGCTTCTCTCAAGATAGCATAAGTATTACGGTGGGTGAACAAATTACTGTCAAGCAATTGATAGAAAAGCAAAAAATTATGATATTATCTAGGCAGGATCATGTATATAGGCATCACGTCCGTGATAAGTGGACCGACTCCTGCCTGCATCTACTGCTATTACTCCACACATTGACGGCTGTCCAGCATGCATCTAGAGTATTAAGTTCATAAGAACAGAGTAACGCATTAAGAAAGATGACATGATGTAGAGGGATAAACTCATGCAATATGATATAAACCCCATCTTTTTATCCTCGATGGCAACAATACAATACGTGCCTTGCAAACCAGTCTCTTCGAATTTTAAGTTTGGTTTGTCCTACTAGATTGATCTTGCTTGCAATGGGAGAAGTGCTTAGCTTTGGGTTCAATCTTGCAAAGATAACTCAAACATACATAAAAGAATTCAGAGAAGATTCAAATATTTCCCATAGATAAACTTGATCATAAACCCACAATTCATTGGATCTCGGCAAACACACCGAAAAAAGAGTTACATCGAATAGATCTCCAAGAAGATCGAGGAGAACATGGTATTGAGATCCAAAAAGAGAGAAGAAGACATCTAGCTAATAACTGTGGACCCGAAGGTCTATGGTAAACTACTCACAACTCATCGGAGGGGCTATGGTGTTGATGTAGAAGCCCTCCATGGTCGATTCCCCCTCCGGCGGAGCACCGGCGAAGGCTCCAAGATGGGATCTCGCGGATACCGAAGGTTACGGTGGTGGAAATAGTTTTTCGTTGGCTCCTTGGATGTTTTCGGGGTACGTTGGTATATATAGGAGGAAGAAGTAGGTCGGTGGCCGCCCGAGGGGCCCACGAGATAGGGGGCGCGCCCTGTAGGGGTGGGCGCTTCCTCCACCCTCGTGGCCGCCTCGGATGCTTCTTGACTTGCACTCCAAGTCCTCTGGATCACGTTCGTTCCAAAAATCACGCTCCCGAAGGTTTCATTCCATTTGGACTCCGTTTGATATTCCTTTTCTTCGAAATACTGAAATAGGCAAAAAACAGCAATACGGGCTGGGCCTCCGGTTAGTAGGTTAGTCCCAAAAATGATATAAATGTGTAAAATAAAGCCCATAAACATCCAAGACAGGTAATATAATAGCATGGAACAATCAAAAATTATAGATACGTTGGAGGCATATCAACTGGGAGGGGTGCTCCCGCTGCGAACTCGAACGAGAGAGCCTCGCAAAAATCAAGAGAGGAAGGGCTCACGAGGGAGCCCGCGCAGCCCCCTCGCGAGGTTTGCGAGAGAGCGAGCAAGCCAGACAAAAGCCGGAATAAGAGAACAGGGGCAGAAGACGGCAAACACACTAGAAGCAACTTCAATAAAGGTTCAAACGAGGGAGAACAAGCCAACTGCGGAAAGCAAATGAAAAGCCGTGTTCAGCACCTAGTCTAGTCTTCGACGTCTTCTCACCAGTGCGGAGCTAAGTGCTGCCACTGGGCATGGGCGGGAGCCCCCGAGGCCTGAGGGCGGCACTCCGGAGACTCCGGGGCGTGTACAACCCCAACTCATAATTACGTGAGAGTGTCACGGGCGGCGAGCTTCACAGGCACTGGGCCTTCTTCACAGGCACCGGTCATTTCTTCGGGCGGCGAGCTTCACAGGCACTGAGCCTTCTTCATAGGCGCCAAGCCTTTCTTCGGGCGGCAAGCTTCACAGGCACTGGGCCTTCTTCATAGGCACTAGGCCTTTCTTCAGGGGTAGAACTTCCGGAGATGCTGGATGTTCTAGGGGTTTGGGATGGGCCCCCCTTCCTGAGTCTCCAGGCGCATGGCGCCAGGCCTGGAAATATGGACAACCTTGAACGGGCCCTCCCACATGGGCGAGAGCTTATGCAGCCCTTCCCTGGAGAGCAACCGCCTAAGCACAAGGTCACCTACCTCGAGAGTCCTGGGGCGGATGTTGCGACAATGATACTGCCACAGCGCCTGCTGGTATCTTGCTGCTCGCAGTGTGGCTTCACGACGGTGCTCCTCCCCCAGCACGAGGTCCATTCCCCACATGACATCCTGTTGTGCTTCATCAAATGCTAGGACTTGCGCGGAGCGACGCCTGACCTTGTGAGGGAGGACCTCCTCTGCTCCATAGATGAGGAAGAACGGGGTCTCGCCAATTGGCTTGGTGGCGGTAGTGCGGATGGACCACAACACGGACTGGAGCTCGTCGTACCAGCCCCTGTCGCATGCCTCCATCTTCTTCTTGAAGGTCCTAGTTTTGAGGCCTCGCAGGACCTCTGTGTTCACGCGTTTGGCCTGGCCGTTACTCCGGGGGTGCGCCAATGAAGCATAGCATATCTGTGTTCCAAGGTTAGCACAATATATTTTGAAGAGATTGCTGGTGAACTGCTGACCATTGTTAGCGATGATGCGATTAGGGACACCAAACCGGCTCACGAGGCCCTTGATGAACTTGACTGCAGAACCAGCTGGGATGGTGCGGATGGCTTCCACCTCTGCCCACTTGGTGAACTTGTCAATGGCGACGTAGAGGTAGCGGTAGCCCCCAGGCGCTCGGGGAAACGGGCCCAAGATATCCAGCCCCCAGACCGCAAACGACCACGAGAGCGGGATGGTCTACAGGCCCTGAGCTGGCTGATGGATCTGCTTGGCATGGAATTGGCAGGCTTTGTAGGACTTCACCAGCTCGATCGTGTCGTTGAGTGCGTAGGCCAGTAGAACCCGCTGCAAAATGCCTTGTCGACGAGGGTCCGTGATGACGAGTGGTGTCCGCAATCTCCTCCATGTATGTCTACCAGCAATTCCTTCCCCTGTTCCCTGGAGATGCACTACAAAAAAAAGACACATCGGTGACATTTTGGGCCGAACGAAAAAAATTTCTGTCATACTGTAGGATCGGAAGTATGTCTAGAGGGGGGGTGATTAGACTACTTGACAACTTAAAAATTTAGGCTTTTGATTTGAGTAGTTTCTTAGCAAGTTCACAATGATAACCAAGTCAAGTATCACCCTACACATGCAATTCTAGAGTTATGGCAGCGGAAAGTAAGTTGCATGTATAGTAAATGAGAGGTGGAGAAGAGCAAACGCAATGGAGACACGGAGATTTTTTCTCGTGGTTCCGATAGGTGGTGCTATCGTCAATCCACGTTGATGGAGACTTCAACCCACGGAGGGTAACTGGCTGCATGAGTCCACGGAGGGCTCCACCCACGAAGGGTCCACGAAGAAGCAACCTTGTCTATGCCATCATGGCTTACGCCCACGGAGGACTAGCCTTACTCGGGGTAGATCTTCACGAAGTAGGCGATCTCCTTGCCCTTACAAACTCCTTGGTTCAACTCCACATCATGACGGAGGCTCCCAAGCGACACCTAACCAATCTAGGAGGCACCACCTCCAAAAGGTAATAGATGGGGTTGGTGATGATGAACTCCTTGCTCTTGTGCTTCAAATGATATCTCCCCAACACTCAACTCTCCTCACTGATTTGGCTGTGGTGGAGGAAGGGATTGAGTGGAAAGCAACTTGGAAAGACTAGAAATCAAGTTTCATATGGTGGGAGTGGAGCAACTTGATCTCAACACAAGGGTAGGTAGTTTTCTTCTCGAAATGTAAGGTAGGAGTGGTAGTTCTTTCGATGGCTCTCTCCACGAATGAAGAGGAGGTGGAGGGTATTTATAGCCTCCACACAAAATCCAACCGTTACACACATTTGAGCAATCTCGGTCGGACGAAGTTGACAACTCGGTGGGACCGAAAGTTCAAATCTTGTGAACGTTGGGATTTTCGGTGGGACCGAAAATACAATCTCGGTTAGACCGATTCTTCCAAAGTCTAGGGTTTGCCAATCTCGGTGGGACCGACTTTCTCATCTCGGTGACACCGATTTGAGTCTGTAGGTTCTGAAGGTTGGCAACACCATTTTCGAATGACCGAGTTTGGAATCGGAAAATCCGAGATTCTAGGGTTTTGGCTATATGGTGAGGTGGTTCATCTCGGTGTGGTGAGTTTGGAATCGGTGGGACCGAGATTACTTATGAGTTTATGTTGGAATGAAAGATTGCTGATTGTTTGAGAGATAAATCACTAAGCACTTTAGAGCAACCAGATCATCATCATAACCTCATCCCTTTTAATAGTATTGGCTTTCCTATGGACTCAATGTGATCTTGGATCACTAAACCAAAATGGAGTCTTGAGCTTTTGCCAATGTTTTCCTTAGCATTTTGAGGGGTCCACATCATCGGTCATTGCCATACCCATATCACTTGAACTTTCAAATATTCTCAAGAAATGATTAGTTCAATGATATATATGTTGTTATTAATTACCAAAACCACCTGGGGATTAGTTGCACTTTCAATCTCCCCCTTTTTGGTAATTGATGACAACATATAGATCAAAGCTTCGACAAGTGATATAATTAATGAATAACATCGTCGCTTTGAGAAGTATGTGATAAGCAAGAGCTCCCCCTAAATTTGTGCATTATTTAAGATTTGCGTTTGAATGCAAATGCACAATCGATTAGGATCATGGGTTACTCTTCCATGTCACATACATCTTGGTGGAGCGCAAAAAAAATGATAAGAATGAATATCATGCACCCAATCACCAAGACATGAGTAAATGATCATACAAGATATGAATGAAATATGATAGACATCAAGCACACATTAAGCACAGTATGATCAAGCACTCATCAAGATAGAGCAAACGAGTATCAAACACACGAAGTATCTCAAAGAACTCAAAAGTATCTCAAGGAAAACCGCAAACGAAAGAGCAAAACGAAGCACTCTCTCTCGAAGCCCTATGATCTATACAATTTCTCCCCTTTGGCAACAAGTTACCAAAAGTTCGAAGGTATAGAGCTAATCGTCACTCGGGACTCTGCTGGCGGCTCTGTTTGCGTCGATGGAGTGGAGATGGCTGCATCTGCGAACGCTTCGCCAAGTCTGTGGAGCTGGAGGAGTGGATATTGGAGCTGGTCTTTGAACCGACGGAGCTGTAGGAGGTCTTGATGTAGTAGCCCAGGATCGACAATCGAATAGCAGCTGATCTGGGCTTTGTGGGCACCGCTGCAGCAGCTGCTCATAGTCATCCCGACCATGTCACCTTCCATCTCCTTCATAAGTTCTGCCTTCTCTCTCTTAGCTTCCTCGATATCGCATCAAGCTTGTTGACGGTGACTGCACTTGATCGACTTTGACGTCGAGCATGGAACTTATCCTCAACGATCCTCTCAAGGCTCTCCCGAGATTGCACTATCTTGGCAGGCGTAGCTCAATTCTCCGAGTGGCTTCAAGAAGTTGTTCGCAACACTCTTGGGCTTTCTTCTTTGCTTCCTTCTCGGCTTTAGCTTGTTTAGCGACTTCAGACTTAGCATGTCCTTCTACAGACGTGGGAGCATTCTCGGTCATCACAACCTCGTTGTCCTCATGTTCAGCTGCAGTGGCAAGTGGGGTCTATCCAACGGTAGGTGTCCGTGCCAAACTTGGCATTAATGAGCATCTGAATATATGGAGCAAACCCACACGACCTCTTTTGGTCATTCTTTGTCCTCTTGATAGTCTCAACTATCGGGTCCATCACCTTAAAAGGTGTCTTCGATCTAGAATGTGCAGCATGTTGATAGAGTACCCTCTTATCATGCGGTGATCCTCGACTTAGGCATCAAAGTATGCCTCAGAATGGTGTTGGTGGTTGGGAGACCTGCTCGAAGGTAGTAGACTGATCCAAGCTTCCAAAACTCTACATCCTTCTCATCAACCTCATTATACATGTTCTTCATTGACTCGTGATTTTTCTTCGGAATGCCATACACATCAATGTCATCTTCCCTTGAAACAGGTGCATTCAGCAATGCTCTCCATTCCTCAACTGTAGACTGAAATCTGGTGTCAGCAACAATTGGCTTCTTGTCCATGAGCACTGTCTCATAAAAGTCTTGTTGCTCTCTTGTGTGGAATCTTGAGTCAACTGCTGTTCTTCTCCTGCTGGCATATGGATCTGTTTGCCTCCATAGCCTGAGTCCTTTGTCCTTTCTCTCCTTCATATTTTCAGCTCGAGGATGAGCTTCATTATGAGCTGGCAGTTTCTGTCTTAGCTTGAGCAGAACATGAGCCTCATCATCCGATTCTCGCAGTGGCACATTGTCCTTTTCTTCTCTGAAGCTGGAATATTTCTCACAGTCTTCTGGGCTTGGCAGCAGGTTTGGCTTGGGCTGCCTTTCTTTGGAGTGAAGGCTTAGCTTTAGGAGGTGCTCCCGCTCGATGGCATCACCCATCAACTTCGCTTCGAGGTGGCTGAGGTGCTTCCTCATCGAATCATCATCATCATCATCATCGGTCTCTTCATGAACTTTCCTCTTCCTCTTGGAAGTCTTCTTGATTTTTTGGAGGTTTTTCCATGCTTGAGCTTCAGGCAACAAAGGATTTCTTGACCTTACTGGTGCCTTTCTTGGTTTGTTGCCCTTGATGCTCTTTGGCAACCACCTTCCTCTTTGGCTTAGACGTTATTTCCTCATCTGCAACAAAATCTGAATCTTCCTCATCTGAGTTCCTCTTCCTCCCGGCCTGGTGGCAGCAGAAGCAGTCCACTTGGAGTGCTTTCTCTCCATCATCTGAAAAACTGCCGCTTCGACTTGTAGCTGCCTCTGGAATCTCAACGGCATCTCGCACTGTTCGATTGTCACTTCCTTCAGACATGTCTGACAACCTGTGAATAGAGTGGGTATGGGCAGAATAGAAGAGTTATCACAAACTGCAGAGGATTTTGCAAAAAATATGAGTTCAAACTTTAGATTTAGGTTTTCACAGAATACATGTCGGTCGACCGAAGTCTATCAATTCGGTGAAACCGAAACGCCTAAACAGACCACATACACCACTTTCGGTTGGACCGAAATGGGTTTCGGTCTAGCCGAGACAGTTAGGGTTTCACTAAATCTTCACTTCGGTCTTACCGATTTGCACAACTCGGTTTCACCGAAACGTGCAGTGCAATGGCCAGAGGCCAAATCGGTCATCCGAAAATGCGAATCGGTCACATCGAGATGTGTTCGGCGGAAACCTAACCCTAAAATTTTCACTCGAAATTTGTTCTATGATCTAAATAGCTGGATAGGGAGATCTCAAACTTGGCAAGAATCATGGCAACACCTATCGTGCATAGAATCAGCGATTGGAACACGAGAGGGATGAAGCTCACCCAATGCGGTGGAGCTTCACTACGGCGGCAACAGCAAAGTCGAAGGACCGCTGACGGCGATGGAGACCAGCGCGAGGGCCTGAGCGACGGTGGAGACGATCCGTAGACCAAGGCGGCGGCAATAAGAGTTTTGAGGGCTAAGCGTTTGAAGAAGTAATCAACGCGCTCGTCCTCGAGTATATATACTCTTGGTTGTCGGTGGGACCGAAGTTTGCAAACTCGGTGGGACCGAGATGGTTAATCGCGTGCGATTACACACATCGGTCACGCCGAAAATTGAAACTTCGGTTTCACCGAGGTGAAAACCTAGATCAATCAAGTGATCTCGGTCCGTCCGATTTGATATATCGGTTTGACCGAAAGTACTTAGAAGGTTTTGGAAGTTAGGCTTTTGACGGATCGGTGGCTCGAGTGCTCCTCACTGGTCGTCCGAAAAAGTCTTGTTCAAAGTTTGTGATATAAGCATGAATAGAGTTTGAGACAAGAAAGCATAGATAGCTAGGGGAAAAACTTAGGCATTCTTGTCCATCCATTTGGTCAAAAGAAAGAAAACCATAAAGACCAAAGCAACAAATGGATGTCCTCGAATGGATAAAATCATGCATCCAACATGCTCACACAATAAGATAGCAAATGAAATATGTGTCAAACATGCACAAACAAAACACTAACAGCTAGCACACAGTTTGGCGATGACTAGGTCATCTATATATGAGTATATTGACTTAGGAGTCAAATGAGAACATTTGATCATAGGTCATACTCATCGTTTAAGCACAAGTGGGGTTACCACTTTTCCATAAAGCATTAATGTGTTCACATCATTAGGAGATGCTTTAGCTCATTTCTTTAGAGCAAAGCTCCCCCTTGATGTGAGAACCCCTTTTAAAGGGTCAAACTAACCTTGGGTTGTCGTTGAAGACTTCATGTAGATGTTTGAAGATGTGGATGCTCAATGTTGATGAAGATCATCAAGAGTTGGGAGCAATCCTTTGGATTCGGGCACTTTCAATACCTACATGGGTTAGTCCCACAAGGAACAAACAAGAATATCCATGGACATAGATTGAAGTTCATAAGAGATGATGTCCATGAAAGCGATGATTACCTTGTCCCTTGACTTACCAACATGAGGGTTTGTGACTCCATGAACTAGTGCAAGATGTGGAAGTTGATTGCACAAGTCCTTGCCAAAATGAATATGAGTGAAGTATATTGGCGGAGTCACCCTCAAGAACCTTCTAGTTCTTCTTCTTCGGAATCCACATCATCTTGATGGGAATCCTTGGGGTAGTAGTTGAGCTCGTTGAAGTAGAACTTGAAGTTGCCTTGGGAACCCACTTGACCATGGCCTTGGGTGCTTCAATGAATACATCAATCTCCTCTTGAAGCTTGTCCTTGCCTTTTAGCTTGTGGTCTTGTGGTGGAAAGTCATCTTGAGCTTGTTCCTCATTGGAAGAAGTAGGATCATACTTCTTCTCTTGAGAGACAAACTTTGGAGTGGGATATTGACCTTCTTCCCATTCAACACCCTCGGCGTTGAACTTTCGCTCAAAACCAATTCCTTGATTCTTCGGTGTCTTCCTTGTTTGCGAACAATTTCTCAAAGCTCTTGCTTCCGCAAGACTTTTGTAGACACCTTCTCTATAATCCCTTTCAAAGACTATTTTCTTGCTCAAGTGAAACTTGGCTTGAAACATTGTTAGTGGAATTAAGAGAACTACTACAAGCAACAACATTTGATTTAACATGATTATTGTTACTACTAGATGAAGAATTTTTCTTATGCTTGTCATGCTTAGTTTTAATAGGTGGCAAGAAATTAGACAAGAGAAGTCGTTTGGCAAGATATGAAGAACTCTTCTTTCAAGATCGTCATTGATAGCTTTTAGAAACTCATGCTCTTGCTCTAGATTGAGCTTCTCGAAGCGTAGCTTCTCATGAGATCTTAGGAGCTCTCTATGATCTTCTTGAGTTGTTTCATGAGCTAACTTAAGAGTGTTTAGTTCTTTAGTTAGACGCTCAATCTCCTTCATAGCATTGTCATTCGACTCATCTCGACTATAAAGACTACTAGCATGTTCATCATTACTAAGCTCACTAGATTTATCATGTAAAAGCTCATCTTCACCAAGCAAGTCATCCTCATCACTATCAAAGTCAATGAACTCAGGATGTGTTACCTTGGGGCCTTTTGCCATGAAGCATCTTCCAATTCCCTCATTTGGTGAATCAAATATGTCATAGGAGTTGGAGTTGGAGGATACGAGAGCAAGACCGGCAACACCTTCATCTTGACTGTATTCGGAGTTGGAGTGATAGCTTCTTTCGGAGTGATTGTCGGAGTCGGAGCCGGAAACCCATTCACCAACATGAGCTTGATGTTTTCTTCTTGTGTAGCTCCTTGATGACTTGTCCTTCCTTTCCGAATCCTTGCTTCTCCGAGAGGATCTTCGTTCATAACGATCATCTTTACTCCTTCTCTCTTTTTGAGGCGACTCTTCTCTTGAGCTTCTTCTTCTTGGAGATTCTTCTC
The DNA here is from genome assembly GCA_021437245.1 of Aegilops speltoides. Taxonomy (NCBI): domain Eukaryota; kingdom Viridiplantae; phylum Streptophyta; class Magnoliopsida; order Poales; family Poaceae; genus Aegilops; species Aegilops speltoides. The sequence goes on from CM038141.1 coordinate 196,193,183, forward strand.
TTCTCTTGTGGGGAGTCGAACACTCATTTGAGTAGTGTCCGGGTCTTCCACAATTGTAGCAGTTTCGATCACGACTAGAGGATCTCCTTTCATCATATGATCTAGACTTTGAGCTTCTTTCCTTGCTTCTACTTTTGTAGAATTTGTTGAAGTTCTTCACCATTAGGCTTATCTCTTCATTGGAAACTAGCTTGTCACTTGAGGATGTGGGAGCTTCAACTGCAGCTTTGTAAGCACCGCTTGACTTGTTGTGAAGCTCTTCTTTATCTTTAAGTGTCATCTCATGAGCAACAATCCTTCCAATGACTTCGGTAGGCTTGAGATCTTTGTAGTTTGGCATCATTTGGATCAAAGTGCACACGGTGTCATACTTTCCATCCAAAGCTCTGAGGATCTTCTTGATGATGAATCGGTCGGTCATTTCTTCGCTTCCTAAACCTGCCATCTCATTGGTGATGAGAGCAAGCCTAGAGTACATTTCAGCGACTCCTTCACCTTCCTTCATCTTGAACTTGTCAAGTCGACCTTGAAGAACATCTAGCTTTGATTCCTTCACGGACTCGGTACCTTCGTGCATTTCACCAAAGTATCCCAAATCTCTTTTGCATTCTCAAGACGGCTGATCTTGTTGAACTCCTCGGGACACAAAGCATTGAAGAGAATGTCACAAGCTTGAGCATTGTTTCGTAACATCCGCAACTCATCCGCAGAGCTTCGCGATCCGGAACTTTTCCTTCCTCGAAGAACTCACCTTGCAAGCCAACACAAATAATGCCCCATGCGTGGTTATGTCCAAGAATATGCATTTTCATTTTATGCTTCCAACTAGCAAAGTTTGAACCATCAAAGTAAGGACCTCTACGAAAATTACCCTCACTAGACGCCATACTCTCCTAGGTTGTGAAACCAAGCTTATGGAGTCCAATGCAATGGAAACCAATCCAATGGAGACCAAAGCTCTGATACCACTTGTAGGATCGGAAGTATGTCTAGAGGGGGGGTGATTAGACTACTTGACAACTTAAAAATTTAGGCTTTTGATTTGAGTAGTTTCTTAGCAAGTTCACAATGATAACCAAGTCAAGTATCACCCTACACATGCAATTCTAGAGTTATGGCAGCGGAAAGTAAGTTGCATGTATAGTAAATGAGAGGTGGAGAAGAGCAAACATAATGGAGACACGGAGATTTTTTCTCGTGGTTCCGATAGGTGGTGCTATCGTCAATCCATGTTGATGGAGACTTCAACCCACGGAGGGTAACGGCCATGCGAGTCCACGGAGGGCTCCACCCACGAAGGGTCCACGAAGAAGCAACCTTGTCTATGCCATCATGGCTTACGCCCACGGAGGACTAGCCTTACTCGGGTAGATCTTCACGAAGTAGGCGATCTCCTTGCCCTTACAAACTCCTTGGTTCAACTCCACATCATGACGGAGGCTCCCAAGCGACACCTAACCAATCTAGGAGGCACCACCCTCCAAAAGGTAATAGATGGGGTTGGTGATGATGAACTCCTTGCTCTTGTGCTTCAAATGATATCTCCCCAACACTCAACTCTCCTCACTGATTTGGCTGTGGTGGAGGAAGGGATTGAGTGGAAAGCAACTTGGAAAGACTAGAAATCAAGTTTCATATGGTGGGAGTGGAGCAACTTGATCTCAACACAAGGGTAGGTAGTTTTCTTCTCGAAATGTAAGGTAGGAGTGGTAGTTCTTTCGATGGCTCTCTCCACGAATGAAGAGGAGGTGGAGGGTATTTATAGCCTCCACACAAAATCCAACCGTTACACACATTTGAGCAATCTCGGTCGGACCGAAGTTGACAACTCGGTGGGACCGAAAGTTCAAATCTTGTGAGCGTTGGGATTTTCAGTGGGACCGAAAATACAATCTCGGTTAGACCGATTCTTCCAAAGTCTAGGGTTTGCCAATCTCGGTGGATCGACTTTCTCATCTCGGTGACACCGATTTGAGTCTGAAGGTTCTGAAGGTTGGCAACACCATTTTCGAATGACCGAGTTTGGAATCGGAAAATCCGAGATTCTAGGGTTTTGGCTATATGGTCGAGGTGGTTCATCTCGGTGTGGTGAGTTTGGAATCGGTGGGACCGAGATTACTTATGAGTTTATGTTGGAATGAAAGATTGCTGATTGTTTGAGAGATAAATCACTAAGCACTTTAGAGCAACCAGATCATCATCATAACCTCATCCCCTTTTAATAGTATTGGCTTTCCTATGGACTCAATGTGATCTTGGATCACTAAACCAAAAATGGAGTCTTGAGCTTTTGCCAATGTTTTCCTTAGCATTTTGAGGGGTCCACATCATCGGTCATTGCCATACCCATATCTTGAACTTTCGAAATATTCTCAAGAAATGATTAGTTCAATGATATATATGTTGTTATTAATTACCAAAACCACCTGGGGATTAGTTGCACTTTCACATACTTATGACACTTCTATGACGATAGTTGTGACAAAACCCAATATCATCATAGTGTGGTGGGCTCCCACTTCTATGACAAAAAATCATGACAGAAAATGGGCTTTTCGTCCTGGGCGGGCCGGAGACGCAGCTGCATGACATTGTTTGGGCCTTCCATGACGGAAAAAACCGTGGTAGAAGCGAGGGGGAGGAAAATTTCTGGGAGTTGCCGATTTACGGTGGGAGGTCGGGGCGGAGCGTCGCGTTTTCTCGTCCGCACGCTGCAGGTGTGAGGCGTTCGCTCTAATCGAAGCCGAAGCGAGGCGTTAGGCTCTAATCAACTCGAGTGATTGCACCGCAGCTACGCTCGCATTGAACCCGAGCGATCGATCGATGGTCGTTAATCGAACCCGATGGAGCGATTCTTCGCCGCTCTGCTGCTAATCAAGACGATCAATTGATGAACAAGTGGCGTTGCGGGGGGTTGATGAATGAGCGAGCGGTGGCATTGCCTCTGGATCAACAGGAACCCATGGTGTGGAGGGTTGGATGAACAGTAGACGGTGGAGGAGTGGCCGTGAAGGGGTGGTTGAACAGGAACCCGTGGTGTGGAGGGCTGGATGAACAGTAGACGGTGGAGGGGTGGCCTTGGAGGGGTGGTTGAATAGGACCCCGTGGTGTGGAGGGCTGGATGAACAGTAGACGATGGAGGGGTGGCCGTGGAGGGGTGGTTGAACAGGACCCCGTGGTGTGGAGGGCTTGATGAACAGTAGACGGTGGAGGGGTGCCCGTGGAGGGGTGGTTGAACAGTAGCCGGTGGAGTAGCGCGCGGTGGAGGCTGGATGAACAGGAGCCCGTGGAGGCTGGAGGAGGTCGAAGGTAGCCCGTGGAGGCTGGAGGAGGTCGACGGTAGCTCGTGGAGGCTGGAAGAGGTCGACGGTGGAGATGAACAGTATCCCGTGGAGTCCCGTTTTGCGGTACGCCACACCCCTCCCCCCCGTTTCGTCCGTAGCGCTCCAACACAAGTCAGTTTCGTCTGTTTTGCGGTACCCCACACTCCTCCCGATCAACAGGACCCCCGTTTCGACCGTAGGAGGTCCGTTTCATCCATTTTGCGGTACACCACACCCCTCCCGATCAACAGGACCCACGTTTCGACCGTAGGAGGTCCGTTTCCTCCGTTTTGCGGTACGCCACACACCTCCCGATCAACAGGACCCCTGTTTCGACCGTAGGAGGTCCGTTTCCTCCGTTCTGTGGTACGCCAGGCCTCGTTTCCATCTCCTGTTCCGTCCAAGCCGGTTGGCTCCCACGCGTTCCGTTGCCTCCCGATGAACACGACGCATTCTGTTGCCTCCCCATGAAGACGATGCATTCCGTTGCCTCCCCATGAACATGACACATTCCGTTGCCTCCCCATGAACACGAGCCCTCGCCATATGTATGCGCGACTAGGCGTTCGAGACCCCGCCCGTATGTACACATATGTGGCCGTATTTTCTTTCTTGCACCCTGGCCGCTGTACGTACGTGTAGATGCTACGTGTGCGCCTCTACTATGACATGTGCGTGCCTCTACAACGACCAGTATGTACGTACACGTTCGCGACCAGAATGACAATGCTACGTACGCTTTGACCAGGTGGGTCCCAACTGTCAAGCACTTCCTTGCGTGCGAAGATGTAGCTGGTGGGTCCCAACAGTCAGGGGAGAGAATCATTTTTTTTGCCCGGACGCACTTCCTTGCGTGCGAAGATGTAGCTGGTGGGTCCTAGCAGTCAGGGGGGGGGGGGCGAATCATTTTTTTGCCCGGACACACTTCCTTGCGTGCGAAGGTGTAGCTGGTGGGTCCCCGTAGTTAGGGGGGAAATGTTTTTTTCGCGAAATATGGTGGCCCGTCCGGTGGGTCCCCGCTGTCAGGTGGAGGAATAATTATTTTGCGCATAATAAGGAGGCACTTCCTTGCTGCGGCCGTGGACCCAGCTGTCAGCCTCTTCACGTATAGTCCACGTCTGATGGAAGTCGTTCCTTGACCACGTTGACCACACCGCGCCGACAGCACCACGACGTTGGACGACGGCGAGGCCTAGGAAGGGGACGAGTCGGATCCGGGGAAGACGCAGCAGTGGATGCCCACGCGAAGAGGAGTACGAGGGTTCACTTGTTCGGCTGCGGTGTGAGGCTGCTGTCGCCATAGATTAACAGGGGGTGTGGGTGAGTAGAGGGATGGCCTGGCCAGCGGTGGGAGTAGTAGGGGGCGGTGAGGCCTCCGCAGCATCACAGCCGGCCACGGGAGGTGGAGCACGCAGCACGACCGGGCGCTGGTTTGGGTGGTGGAGCAAGAAGACCAGAGGTTGAAGAAGCACTACAACCGTTGGATGAACATCGTACGGTAACAGGAGCTAGAATCGTTCATATTGACTAAGTTGACAAAGCCCTCCGTCCCCGTCAACTTGGTAGGCCCACAAGTCAGCCTCCAAGTATGCTGGGTTACAGCTGGCATGGGGAGTATTCATTTTTTGTGCGTAATAAGGAGGCACTTCCTTGCGTGCGAAGATAGCTGGTGGGTCTGACAAGTCAGCAGGGGGCACATTTTTTTCATGAAATACAGAGGCCCTTCCGGTGGGTCCCAGATGTCAGGTGGAGGAATCATTATTTTGTGCGTAATAAGGAGGCATTTCCTTGTGTGCGGCCTTGGACCCAGCGGTCAGCCTGTCCACACACAACCTACTTCCGATGGTGTCGTTCGTTGACCACGTTGACCACGCCGCACCGAGCGCATCACGATGATGAGGCCCCGGACAACAACGAGCTGGAGATGGGAAGACGCGGGAGTAGAGTCCCAGACGGAGAGGTGTATGAGGGTTAACTGGTTCTAGTGCGGTGTGGTTCGGCAGTCGATGGAGAAGAACAGGAGGTGTGGAGGGTTGGAGGGATGGCCTGGCCAACGGTGGAGTAGCGCTTCATAGCGAAGCATGCTAAGCAGAGCTGCTAGCAGCAGGAGGCGGGAGGTGGTCCCGGCGGCGCTGGAGGAAGAAGACGAGAGATTGAAGATGGATGCCGGCCGTTGGATGTAAATTTACAACGACTTGCGTTGGCTTCGACCTATTGGCCCACATTCCAGCCTCCAAAAATGTGGCACGTATTCAACCCATTTTTTCGAATTCTGATCTTTTTTTTCGCGGTAGAATTTACAGTCAATTTGATCTCTTTTTTTGAATTACAGCCATTAGCTGGGCTGGGTGAACAATTAATGTAGCTTTCATGCGGCCCATTTATTTTATTTCCTAAAAAATTGCAGGCCATTTGCACTTTATCTAGAGACACGATTTTGCTGGGCTGATTCTAATTATAATGTTGGGTTGGCCCAACAATGTTATCAAAAAATAAAAAAGGGCTGAGCATTTTGTTATAAATATATTTAAATAATAAGTGATATTATTACATTCGTCCTTAAATCTTACCAAGCTTTTGTACACAATCACTAGGATTTTCGTGCCAAAACAATCCAGGATTTTATTTGTTAAGAAATTATTTTTATTAGTTAATAAGATGTGGGATATTGTTTTCTTACATATGTAAGTATCTGTTATATATATGTTGACAATAAAAATAATATATAATAACATATAAAATAATTTAAATATATATAATATAGTTAAAAGGGAAACATAAGTTGTACCTGGCGTTCCTATTCTTATATAGAAAAATAGAACAGACCGCTGCGTTTTCTTTAAAAAAATACATAAATTGGGCTACCAAAAATAAAACCTCGGATGGGAGGTCCATAGGCTGGTCGATACATGACGGCCCTAAGAAAATACAAACAGGCCCTCCCATCCGAGGTCGTGGGCTGCGCATGTTAAAAATGAAAGCCTAGACGGGGCAGCCCAAAACCACATCCAACACTTGCCAAAACTCCGTCCCTCGTTTTCTCTTTGTTTCGCACACTCAACATTGTGTGGGCATTTTGACTATGCATCATATGAAGATGTGCTATGCATGAATGTTGATCAGCATGATGTTAACTGGCTGGTAGTTCCATTTTCGACCATGAATAAAACTTCCAACATGATGTTAACCCTGTTTGAAAAGGCTGTGTTAATATAAATGCTCGCCTCGAAAGTTGCGTTTCTAATCTGGCCCGAACTTGCGATTTCTTATCAAACCGAAACTTGCGTTTCTTCTAAATCGCACTTTTATACTTCTATGAAACTACATCTTTTAAGTGCTCAAAATAGATCTCTAGAATTCATAAGATTCTTCATATGCTCAATACTGCAAATCTAAAATTCAAAAGACATTCCTATCTGAAAGTACTCTCAAAATACACAACACAAAACACAATTCACAACCTGCAAATACCGACAACCCTAAGCTCCTCCTGACACTTCACAACCTGCCCAACTATTGGGCTGGGGGCAGTCCCCTCCTATTCCTCGGCGGCAGACAGCCGCCCCGTGAGACGATGTGAACGGCGAGGGAGACGATGGCGGGGAAGCGTCGTCAGGCCAATTGCTTTTCTCCTCTTGCAGTTGGGTTCGGTCGACGAAGGCTCCACCGGCTCGCTCCGGCAGGACACCCTCACAAACGGCACCCTGTAGATGCTCGATCCTTCAATCTCTGGTGGATGCTCCATCTGGGATCGATACTCCCACCACCGCTCCCTCACGATCGGATTCGGTGAATCTGTTTGCTCCATGGCCCAGAGGAGCAGCTCTATGTACTCCAGCGCGACTCCCTCCGGGAGTATCGCCGCCTTTTCGCTCTGTTGCAGACATTTGGCCATGGATGTCGCCATCGCCGCTAGTTGGTCCTTGTTGTCAAACCAAGACTATATCTCCAACATCCTAGCTAGCTTCACAGGGTCGCCTTCTGCAATCCTCACGTATCGATTGTACTCCTCCATCGATCTACTTCTCCACAGCACCTTCACTCACTTGGCGGTGGTTTTTGAATGGAAGAGGAGAGGAGCAGCGCTGGTTTTGGATTAGAACGGGAGAGGAGCGACGCTGGTTTTGGACTGGAACAGGAGAGGAGGGGCGGTGGTTTTGAAATGGAAGAGGAGAGAAGCGGTGCTGGATTTAGATTGGAACAGGAGAGGAGCGGCGGTGGATTTAGATTGGAACAGGAGAAGAGCGGAAGAGCGGCGCTGTTCTTGGAAGTATTTTTTTGTTGTTTTGCGTATTTTGGGTCAAAGTTTGACCACGTACTGTATGTGACAAGCAAAATGTGAATGCATGTCACCAAAAATTGTATCGTTTGGTTCGTATCTGAATGTACTTTCAAATTATATTATTTTTGCAACGTATAACATATATTTTATGTGCGAAAATCATGGTCAATTATGACCCGTAATAAAAGGAGACTAGTTAATGTGGGGTCGCTTTCTTAATTGAAGGGTAAATTGATTTTGATTTTGATCCACCACAGCAGTCTTGGCCCTCTCGCCCAATCCTAAATCACTGCCGCACGCTCCTCTCCCTCTTCTCCATTGCAAAACCACCTCCTCTCCTCTCCATCATCTCGATTCCAAAACCACCGTCTCGCCTCTCCCTCTTCTGATCTTCTCCATTGCAAAACCACCTCCTCTCCTCTCCATCATCTCCATTCCAAAACCACCTCCTATCCTCTCCATCATCTCCATTCCAAAACCACCGTCTCGCCTCTCCCTCTTCTGATCTTCTCCATTGCAAAACCACCTCCTCTCCTCTCCATCATCTCCATTCCAAAACCACCTCCTCTCCTCTCCATCATCTCCATTCCAAAACCACCGTCTCGCCTCTCCCTCTTCTGATCTTCTCCATTGCAAAACCACCTCCTCTCCTCTCCATCATCTCCATTCCAAAACCACCTCCTCTCCTCTCCATCATCTCCATTCCAAAACCACCGTCTCGCCTCTCCCTCTTCTGATCTTCTCTCCATTGCAAAACCACCTCCTCTCCTCTCCATCATCTCCATTCCAAAACCACCTCCTCTCCTCTCCCTCTTCTCTATTGCAAGACAACCGCCTCTCCTCCCATCTTCCAAAGCTAGCACCGGACCACTCAGAACGACATCTATGGAGAGGATGCAGCAGCGAATCAAGCAGATCGCCGGCGGTGACCAGGCAAAGTTAGCTAGGTTGAAGGAGATCCTTAGTTGGTTTGACAATGAGTGGGAGATTTTGAGGATGGTGCAGGCCATGTGGCAATGTATGCGAAACAGCGAGACGGCGGCGATGAGGGCGACGATGTACATGTACTCCTCGGCGGCAGTCACGCCGCAGCCCTCCAAGTTCATCGAGTATCTCCTATGGGCGATGGAGCAGACAGATTCGCCCGAGGCGACAGTCAGGCGGAGGTGGTGGGCGTACAGGTCAAAGGTCGAGCACCCAGAGGATAACGAATCGATCGAGTATGGTGTGCCGTTCATGAGGGTGCAGAGCCAGCCGGAGCCACAGGAGTATTCGTTCTCCCACCGCAAGAGGAGGCCGGATGGCGCAACATCGCTTCCCCGATGTTATCCACGGTTCGACGCTCGCCTCGTTTCAACAGTGGCGGTAGGGTTTAAGGTAAGCTTCACACTAACCTAATCTTTCACCTGCTCACGCTTACAATCAGTGTGACAGCTAATGAAAATCATGCTTACAATCAGTCTCCGAGTACTACGCCAATCACCCTAAAATAGCTCTGGACCTTTGGGTCAAAGTTGTGACACAGTGTACAAAGAAAGAAAAATAGATTGGTGCTTTTTTCAGAAAAGAGTACTCCCTAGAAAACTGCCAATATGAGCTACTAGTATTTGGTTAGAGGATTTGCTGCCGAGAAAGATCCGTCCACAGAGAGCGCCACACATCCCACTGGTTGTGGTGGATGCCAATGCGTGCATGCAGCATGGTTGGTGTTGGTGATTTTTACTTGGCACACCTCGCACTCTGCATATATGCCGGTTCCATACGTACATTTGTGCAGTTCCACCAAAATGCAGCTGAATAACCCTGTTTGCACAGATAATGAAAAAGCATGATTACATTATAGTGGCACTAATTGATGAAACACACAAAATAAATAGAAGAAAATATTGCGATAGTATCATAGTATGCCATGTCATGAGGGCGAGATGGGCCTGCGACACCTCATCTGATGCGCCTCATATGGACATCGTCCCAAGTCTCCCAGATACACCTTCCGCAAATGATGAACATCGATTATGCAGAGAGGCGCCTTTGAGACATTCAAATCTCTATTTTTGTACATATCAACTAAAATTAAGCACCCCAGTTTGCAAAAACGCTTAAACATTAACAATGGGACTAGTTGATGAAACATACTTTAACAAAGAGAAGCACTTTCTTTATCTACATTGGAAATGAAATGATAGAGATGACACTCGCTCTATTTTAACTGTATTGTTACTTCATTTTATCAGTGACACTAGGGTCGAGCAGGTGGCAAACGAGGTGTACCATGCGTCGCAAGGATGGAGGCCGGGGGTGCTTAGACTGGGATGCTGAAGCTGGCTCTTTCAGTCACGAACATGGATGATTCAATTCATGGGACCTTTTGGTGCAGTTCACCTAAAATAAAGCAATGTCCCGTGAGCTAGCATCTTCTTCTTCAATTTTTTTAAGAAAAGGGCTCCAGCCCTGGTTCAATTTCCATCAGAAAACGAAACCCACTGAGCTTCTTCTTCATTAGTTGCAATAAAATTGAGAAACATCAAGGTTGGTTGTGAAGCTCCTGGAATGCTCAACTATAATTTGGATATCATTTGTGCAGGTCAACTAAGATCGAGCATGAAATGTATATCTCTGTTTGTGCAAAAAAGGTGGAAAGGAGGGTGACTAACAAGTAACAAGTGATGAAACATGCATCAAATGAAAAGAAGCACGTTCCTTATCTGAATGGCAATCCAACAAGGACAGTAGCAATTTCTAAAGCAGTGGCATTGCTAGATATTAGTGTGGGCATCAGAATTAACTATGACAACCGTTAAATATGACATTACTTTGGGCACGGGAGAGTAGGCGGACCAGGACAGTTGCATTTCTAATGAAAAGAACCAACTTATCTTAATGGGAAATTTTAGCAGGACATGTAAAGAAGTGCCATTGATTCATATTACTGGAGGCATTACATTGAAAACAACATTGGTTTAACGTGTCCTTACTTTTAACAGTGCGACTGCTACATTTTACCACTAGCATTACATAAGAGTGGCTCGGGGCAACAAACATCAGAACAGGATATCTAGGTTGGTCCCATTTTTGTTCGGTATAGCCACCTTATACTGTGTGAGGCTAGCAAATCTAGTGCTGGACTTACTCTGTTGACTTGTCCCCTAGTCCCAACTTTCTTTCCTTTTTCAACCAATTGATCAGGTTTATATTGAGTTTGTACTGCGTTTCCCTTTATTTCCCTATTAGACCTAGAGACCAGTTGGATAGCCAGTCTTTGCTACCTTCCGCCCCCATTATTTCCTCTTTCGACCAAGTCCTAGATTCAGGTAACAAATCCTCCCCCACCCCCACCCCATTTCTTCCTTGTTTGAACCAAGTAGTACTAGATTCGAGTGCATGAACTAGTTTTACCTCTTAAACGTAAGAAAAATAGGTGGTTTTCGAACAGCCGATCGATCCTATCTACTAGGGGGGCCTGAGAAATAGTAAAAGTTACAAATGCATTGACGTCAGGAGCTCGGGAAGTAGAGTAAGGCCGGTTTCGAAGGAAGTTATACCTGATGGTCGCCGGGATGTCGCTAGGTGGGCGGCGGGAGGCCGGATATGCCCACTCTACGGCAGCGAGGAAGAAGGGGTCGGAGGCCCTCCCTCGCCAGCGGTGCTTGGGAGAGAACGGCAAGGCAGGCTGATCGGGACGCGCCCAGCAGTTGGTAAGAGCCGTCGCCGAGGACGACCGCGTGAATGCTGCACCTTCTCACCTTCCCCGGCAGAGAGGATCCGGCTAGATCTATGACCAGCGGTGAGCAGAGAGAGAGAGAGAGAGTGGCCACCGCTATCGTGTTTAGATCTGGAGAGGCCGAGACGGTGTGAAGAGAGCAACACTAGCAAGCAAGCGCGGAGGCTCCTGCCTATATAGTGGAGTAGTACTTAGTTTTCTTTTGTCTACCGGAGCTGGCTTGACCTCGTCAATGACTGTCGAGAAGTCTTCATGCACGTGGCCCGGAGGCGCAGTTGTCGTCATTTTGATCTGAAGCGCCGGATTATAACATATAACACGAAAAAATGCCACATGACAAGAAATCATAACCTCACTGCCCAACGGAGACAACATGAATCCCGACGGACAAACTAGACGAGGAACAAAGCTTAAATTAAAGATAAACTCGTAGAAAAGGGGTCCGTCGATAGATGTCCTAATTAACATAGCCGGCTTGACCTAGATGGCAGCCGAGTAGTCACTGTTCGTGCATGTGCCCCCAATGACTAGCCCAACTCAGTTGTCGCTGTTTAACCCTCGCCGTGATCCGAAGCACATGACACATAATTTTGCGAGATGACAAGAAAACTTTTTTTAGATTTCTCACCACAACTACGGCCATGTACAACACAGCCTGCACCATATGTAGACAATAGCCAATCCAGGCGTGTTTGCTGGAGTCTGGTCACATGCATGGACGAAGTGATCTTCCGTGTCTTGCAGGGATCGTCCAAGCACCAATGTAGTACAACACTTCTCTAGTACTCGCTCGTCTCCCTCTTCTATTAAGTCACCCGACTTGCGGGGCCGGGGAGTGTGCCTATGGTCGGTTCTCAATTGCCGTCCCACATGTGTGTGCGAATGCAATATGACGCGCGTTCCATTCGGAGAGCAGCGTGCCAGACCGACCAACCGTCTGGGGTGCGACGCGAACGCGACGTGCGTGCTGTATACTCCGTACATGTGTACCGCCGTTTTCTAGACGATTTGCTCCATGGCGCGGGTGCAATCCATGGATACAAAATTAGTATACTGTATACTATTTAAAAGTCGAGGGCGGGGCTTTTCCTGCCCGGTAGGCGGCGGGACAGTTCCGACTAGTCGGTTCGACAGAGATGCGAGAAGACGAGGGAGTAGGTTGCTGCAAAAGTAGGGATGTGTGATTTGATAGCGAGTTACTGCTGGACAGGTGGGGCCCCGTGATTTGACTTGCCATTATCATTTTAACTACAGCGCTACGACCGGCGTGAGTCTCCTGATTCCTGACCACCTCCATACAGGTGCCTCTCCCAATGCTCCACCATGTAGTAGTAGAGGCTGGCTCTTACATGAGAGCCCACTTCTCCACTTTTTCCTTGCCTCTCTTTCCTCCACATATGCAAAAATGCCATGTAAAGCGCACCCTCCGTCTAGGTGTGTAAGTCATCTTACGAAAATCAAATAATCCCAAAACACTTAGGCGCGGTGCATTAACTTCTACCTCGTTTCTTCTTTCTTGACATATCAACCGATAAGAGATAAAGGGTGTGCATGCTTTTAATGACTTGAGACTATCAAACACGACATGCAGTGGTTAGTTCATTGCATGTAATACTATTAATTAGCAAATAAACGTTAATGTTTCCCGTTTTCTCCACCTCCTTGGTCACGGTGCACAACCTAAGATGACTTACTCACCTATGTGAAAGGAGTACTATTGTACTTACTTGCTCCTACATGTGCTTAAGCTTGCCACATAGGCATAAAGTCTGATGTGGCAAGTTAATCAAGAAGAGAGAGACTAGTTTGGTGACCCAAGGAAGAAACCGGTGCTAAGCGCAGTACCTAGGTGAAAAGACAATTTTGAGTCTATAGCTAATTAAATGAAGCAAACTTAGCAACACCATTTCATTGGAAGAGGTCACTCCTTGGAAATTGCAATAAATACTAGTACTCCCTGTGTCCCATTATATAAGAACGTTTTTGACACTACACTAGCTAGTGTCAAAAACGTTCTTATATTATGGGATGGAGGGAGTACGAAGAAACAGATAGAGAGGAGTAAAAAAATACACTTATAGCCAACCTTGTTGTAGTATGAGTGACTAAGTGATGACTATGTATGACATGCCAACATCAGATAGCCTAACGCACCGTGTTACATCTCCAAGGGTGCGACCATGCGAGCAACACGACGGTCGTGGTAGGCGCGACCATGATACGGGCTGCTGGCAGCCCTTGGATCTGTGATCAAACGGTCGCATGCTAAGTTGCTGAAAATTTTAAGAATAACCCTCTAGGATAGGATATTCACCCATAGGTCTTGAATCACGCCATGCAACCATTCGATCTCAGATCCAAGGGCTCTCGGAAGCTCGTATCATGGGAGAATGGAAAGCCACTACCCTGCCGTTCACACACTGGCAGTTCGCTCCTACTCTTTCCCGCATGTCCTTTAATACTACGGCGGTTCGCTCCTAGTCGTCCCGTCCATTCACATTACGGTAGTTCCACTAATCCTAACCCTCCTCCCAAATACATGGCGTCCCAAATCTCCCCGATCGGCGGTGAGTACAAGGTTAGAACCATCACCGGCGATGAGTTCGACGTCATCTACACCCATACTTCCGCGACGGTGAAAGGATGCCTTTCTCGCTTTGGACGCATGTTCGAAAACTCACATGATGAGTGGGTCGCTGGTCTAGATGTTGAGTACACCACAGTCCTCGGACGAGAGAAGGATCTAAAGGATGAAGAGAGAAAGAAGCCCGCCGTGATCCAGGTTTGCGTACATAACATTTGCTTGGTCTACCACATATGCCATGCCGACGTTGAGTGCCAGGATTTTAAGAACTTCCTCGAGGACCAAACAGTCAAATTCGTTACTGTAGACTTTAAGAACGACAAAGAAGTCCTGCTTCGGATAGGCCTCGTTGTAGGCAACCCCTTCGACCTCCAGAAGAATTGGCTGGTGCCCTCTCGTTAGCCCTCAATGCTGACCCTGGCAGGAGCCATGGTTCATCCTTCGTACCGCAAACTGGAGAAACCTCATTACTCGTTTCATCGTCATGCATGGCAGAGGAATGTACTAGATATAGACCACATCCAGTACACTGCAATGGATGGCTACATTTGTTTCAATATCTACAAGGGTTGGATGAAGAGCAACAGCCAAGTTGACGGTTCAAGCAAAGAAGTATCGGCCAAGAGGAAGAGGGACAAGGACGAAGTCGAGGATGTGGGCGAGGACTCCAGTAAGGTGGCGATGTCGTTGCTCATGGCGGTTCTAAACTTCTAATCAAAGGTGTCTACGGATTAGTTGCATAGTTTAATTTGGTGTTCTTAGTTAAATTTGAGGGTGTGTTGTCTTTGAGCCCCAATGAGAACTATGTTATGTTTCTTCTCATTACATTAACTCTTGGTATGTACATACTAGTACTAGTATTTCTTTAATAGAATTTAGCACCCCAATTAAGCACGTACTAGCTTTTTTAATAGTACTATATGCATAATTTGGCGACGAGCGCTCTCTATATGTACCACCTTTTTTAAAAATTTCAATTTTTGCTCCATGGCGCAATCCATCGATAGTGGAGTACTACTGTACAAAAGTATACATTTTTTAAAAGGCCAGAATACTATTCATCACATATATATAGCCAGTTAAATTCTCAACCTAGAATGACGTGCATGCCATGTAGTAAATCGATCAAGAGGAAGTGTAGTAAAAATGAGGTGATTTTACCGAGCGATCGGCGGGGGAGCATGGCCTGTCATGCGGTCCCACGTGTCATGATGTACCAAGGCGATGCGCGTGTCCCTCTTGAGGCAGAAGCAATACTAGTACGTGGTTTGAGATGATGTCAAACCGAAGTGTGAAATAATGGTTGCTTCGTCTGGGAAAGTGCGGCATTGTGATTTGACGTCTCATTGCTCATTACTAACACTGGGCCGGTACGAGTGGGGTGCGCCCCCCTACTGTTCTGCACTGTTATTTCGTGCTTGACACGTCGACCCGGTTGCACATGAGATGAACCCCACATCCTTTGTCAAAATAAACAACACCTGGATCAATGCATTTCACTCTTTCGTGCAACGGACGGGCACCTTACTTGCTCCTACAGGTGCTTAAGCTTGCCACATAGGCATAAAGTCTGATGTGGCATGTTAATCAAGAAGAGAGAGACTAGTTTGGTGACCCAAGGAAGAAACGGTGCTAAGCGCGTGTACCTAGGTGAAAAGACAATTTTGAGTCTATAGCTAATTAAATGAAGCAAACTTAGCAACACCATTTCATTGGAAGAGGTCACTCCTTGGCAAATCCAATAAATACTAGTACTCCCTGTGTCCCATAATATAAGAATGTTTTGGCACTACACTAGTGTCAAAAATGTTCTTATATTATGGGACGGAAAATCTGAAAAAGATAGAGAGGAGTAAAAAATACACTTATAGCCAACCTTATAGCCAACCTTGTTGTACAGTGACTAAGTGATGACTATGTATGACATGCCAACACTAGATAGCCTAACACACCGTATTAAATCTCCAAGAGCACGACCGCGCGAGCGATGGGACGATCGTGGTAGGCGCGACCATGATACGGGCTGCTGGCAGCCCTTGGATCTGAGATCAAACGGCCGCAAGCTAAGTTGCTGAAAATTTGCAGAATAACCCTCCAAGATCGGATATTCACCCATTGGTCTAGAATCACGCCATGCAACCATTCGATCTCCGATCCGAGGGCTCTCGGAAGCCCGTATCATGGGAGAATGGAAAGCCACTACCCTGCCGTTCGCACGCTGGCAGTTCACTCCTACTCGTCCCCGCACGTCCTTTAATACTACGGCGGTTCGCTCCTAGTCGTCCCGTCCATTCACATTACGGCAGTTCCACTAATCCTAACCCTCCTCCCAAATCCGTGGCGTCCCAAATCTCCCCGATCGGCGGTGAGTACAAGGTTAGAACCATCACGGCGATGAGTTCGGCGTCATCTACACCCGTTCTTCATGACGGTGAAAGGTTGCCTTTCTCGCGCAGACGCATGTTGAAGACTCACATGATGAGTGGGTCGCGGGCTAGATGTTGAGTACACCAAAGTCGTGGAGCAGTGAAGGATCTAAAGGACGAAGAGAGGAAGAAGCCCGCCGTGATCCAGGTTTGCGTGCATGACTTATGCTTGGTCTACAACATATGCCATGCCGACGTTGAGTGCCAGGATTTTAAGGACTTCCTCAAGAGCAACCTAGTCAAATTCGTTACTGTAGACTTTGGTAACGACAAAGAAGTCCTGCGTCGGATAGGCCTCGTTGTAGGCAACACCTTCGACCTCCAAAAGAATTGGCTGGTGTCCTCTCGTCAACCTTCAATGCTGACCCTGGCAGGAGCCATGGTTCATCCTTCGTACGGTAAACTAGAGAAACCTCCATACACGTTTCATCGTCATGCATGGCAGCGGAATGTACTAGATATAGACCACATCCAGTACGCTGCAATGGATGGCTACCTTTGTTTCAATATCTACAAGGGTTGGATGAAGAGCAACAGCCAAGTTGGCGGTTCAAGCAAAGAAGAATCGGCCAAGAGGAAGAGGGACAAGGACGAAGTCGAGGACGTGGACGAGGACTCCGAGTAAGGTGGCAGTGTCATTGCTCATGGTGGTTCTAATGCAGTGTCTACCGGAATAGTTGCAAAGTTTAATTTCAGGTGTGCTTAATTTAATTTGAGGGGTGTGTTGTGTTGAGCCCCCAGCAGAACTATGTTATGTTTCTTCTTGTTACTTTAACTCTTCAGTAAGTACATACTAGTATTTCTTACATTTCATATTTTAGTTGGTATAGTACTACCACTCGTTTATTCACATTATATACGTACAATATATATGGCCAACATCATATAGCCAGCAGTTTAGTTGTCAAAGAATTTCAGGGTGCTTAGTTTTGTCAAAGAATTCCAGGGTGCTTAGTTTTATTTGAGGGGTGGGTTGTGCTGGACACCATTATTGTGACTAGCCTTTTTAATAGTACTATATGCATAATTTGGCGACAAGCGCTCTCTATATGTACCACCTTTTTTTTAATTTCAAGTTTTGCTCCATGGCGCAATCCATCGATACTACTGCTGTACAAAAGTATACATTTTTTAAAAGCCTAGAGGGCGGGGCATTCTAGCTTGGTCGGTTTCACGAGAGGCGAGGGCCTTTGTGATTTGAAAGCTCATTACTGCTAGAAGGCGGGGCCTTGTGATTTGACTGCTCGTATAAATGCGCCGATGACCTGATCGAGGAGGAGCAAAGAACCGTGCGGTATACTCAAGTTTTCCACTGGAGTAGTCTTTGACGGAGGAGCACCTGAAACACGGCAGCCCGAGTGCCATATGGCGATAAAAATGATCTAATTTGCTAGTCATCTCATTGTTAGCATTGTTCTATTCATTCCCTCAAAAAACAAAAACCATTGTTCTATTCATGCCTCGCAGAGAACGTGACACGTGCGGCGAAACACCCGAAGCAAAAGATGAAACACAACAGCAAAAGAAGAAGGAAGATTATCACCCCAAATGATCTAATTAGCGCGGAGTCGTGCGCTTCTTCATCGCCTCCACGACCTCCATCTCCTTGCGCGTCTCCTCCGCCATCTTCTTCATTCTGTCCATGACGTGGGATTTCTCAACGCGAGCCTTCATCATCTGTTCCACGGCCGTATTACATACCTTGACAGCAGTCGGGTGCTCGATGCGGAGCTTCGCCAACTCCTCCTTCTGTTCCATGACGAGGGCCTCCAGCATCTTCATCGAGGAACTACTATTCTCATGCAGCTTCTTCCAGCCGGCGTTCTTCTCCTTCAACAGGTCGATCTCGTGGCAGAGCTTCGCATTGTCCTCCTGAAGTCGCAGGATTTCGCCGGTCGCCTTCTTCTCCGAGGCAATGCTCTTCTTTAGCAGCATCACCAAGCCGGCGGTCAACTCCACCTGCTGATTGAGCTCAGCGGGCATGTCGTCGAGGCTCTCCTTCAGCAACTCCGTCAAGCCTTGGATGAACTCCTTCTGCTTATTGAGGTGCTTATTGAGCTGATCGGGCATGCCGTCGAGGGATAACAACTCCAGCTCCGCCGGCTCGGCATGTTCGCCTCCGCGGCTAGGGCGCTCCTGGGAGCCATCGCCTGCCCGTGAGAGATCTTTCGAGGTCTCTGCGTGGCGGTGAGCCCTCTTTTTTTTCCACAGCCTTGGTTGCCGCTCCCTTGTTACGAGTAGTTCGCGATCTAGAGCTCTGCTCACCGGCCATGGCAACGATGGACGAAGAAGAAGCACTTATGAGGAGGAAAGGTAGAGTAATTCTCGGTTAGGTAGTTCCCCTTTTTATAACCTAAGTACTAGCACTAGTATTACTAATACCTGCATAGTGGGAACACGTTTAGGTTTGGTACGTAGTACTAGTAGGTGTGAGCAGGCTTTCGAATGTGATGGGAACAAGGTAAAGATTAATTGATGGTTTTGGTTTCAAGGCCCGAAACGGCTCCCGATGAGTTTAGTGGAACATAAATTTCAAGAGACTAAACTGCTCAAATGCGTAAATATTATGTTACTATCAAAAATTGGCACAAAATACGAAGGAGACCAATGGAAGTACTACTAGCAACCCACGATTTAACTACTCGCATGCGTGCAGTGGAGTAGTAATGTCTTTCTTCCGCCGTCACGTCCACTCAATTTGCATGCGCTGTATTAATTGACCATCAATGAAGTGAACAACTTTACACGCGTAAAATTATCACATGGGGTGGATCTCGGTACAAAATTGCGTCCACCCGTGTACCCGCGTGTGCAAGTGAGGGAACGAGTGCGTGCGTGGCTTGCGTGCACATCTTCGCTTCGTGCATGTACCGCCAGTATGGCTCAGGGAGGACGAGTACATTCTTCTGGAACCAGCAACACGTCACTGTGATCAATCCACGCAAGGAGGTCGCGACAACGCCTCCACATGTGCCACGTGGCTTCATTAACTGTAAGAGAGACACTGCGTAGCGTGCCGTTGGTATTCTAATTTACGTGTTTTGCACATACTCGAAGTACTAGTAATTTACACGTGCATTGCACGCATCAGATTTTGCAACCAAATTATGAATAACTACCACACTATAGCATGTAAGCTCTTAGTCATATATGCGTGATGTAGCCCTTCGTTTAATTCTTATAGTTCATCTCATTCAAAATCAAATTAGTTTTTATAAAAAAGCTAAGAACGCGTGAATAGGAAAAACATGGGATTACAGTGGAATGTCATATTGAATCCTACAGGATTGTACGAGTGTTTGATTGTGCATAGAAAAACGCAGAATTCTTTCAAAGAGGTTTGAGTGGATGGGATGTTTCCTATGAAATCTAGTGCAAATGAATCATATGGAAAAATTCCTATGGTTTACAATCCTACGAATCAAACAACTAAGATAGGAAAACTTCCTAATGATTAAAATCCTCCAAAATTCCTTTGAGAATCCTTTGAATCAAAGAAACCCTTAATCTATTTTATGATTCATGGAGTTGTGCGTTGTAAAGCATAAAGTAAAAACAAATAATGGCAATTCAACAAGAAAAAAAGTTTGGGCAGTTATGATACGGAAGATTCTAGAACAAAAGAGAACCACTGTTGTTTTGAGGTTTGTGCATTATGCTTAAGTTCAACCATGGAGTCTGCTAGATTGTACATGTGGCAAAATCCGGTGGGGGCTAGAAGATGGTGCGAGGGGACGAGTGGAGGGAGACTATGAAGGAATGCACAGGTGTAAGATCGATATTTAGAGAGGGGGGCGAACACGTGAGCTGTTGCACACAGTGGTGAAGCCATGAAAAATAAATGAGCTAGGGGGCGCATCTGAGAGATGAAGCAGAAGGCATGGATGATGAGAGGGGGACGTTGGATATATAATTAATGTGGGTGTATTAGCTATTTATGTTAATCCTATATAGAGAGGTATAGATTGATCGATGTGGACGTGGGAGAGGTATAGATTGATCGATGTGGACGTGGGAAAGAGGGTGAGACCTCACTGGATATATCGATTGATCAGTTTGTGTGCAAAACTATGAAAGACCTAGCTATATACACACATACATAGAGGAACATCAATCGTTGCGCATGCACGCGTGAGAGATAAAGAATGCACGGTATGAGGGAGAGGGGGATGTTTGTGGGTGTGTGCCTTCATGGGAGACCGACCTGAAGAAAAAGATTGCATGTGTGCGATAGATAATGTCGGTTGGTAGTGTGTGTTCATGCATGCACGAGAGAAAGTTAGTGGTACAATTATAAAGAGAAGACTACTGTGTGGGTGTAAAAGAATAGGTGAGGTCACAATCAATGTAAAGTTGAATTCAAATATTTGAATAAGAGATCCTCATGTTTGAAACCCATGCATGCATGAATATAACGGAGATCTGCGCGGTCTGCTTTGGAAACGAGCATGTTGTAATGTATACACATTGAACAAGGTCAGACTGGTTTGAATTTGAGATACCGATGGCAGACATCATTTGCCCATGTCGCATCCGTGCATGTAATTGGAGATGATGGGCGGCTTTCGCATCACATATCTATATCTATACCCCTATATATATATATTATATTATATATATTTTTATATTGTGAGCGGGTAACTTTAACTTTGAAATATGGTCGTTGGATGAGGCGAATCCGAAGGTCCAAAGATGGCAAATTTGAGCACTATTGGCCGTTGGATATCATCTAGATTCCACCAGATTTTGCCACATGTATAATCTAGAAGACTCCATGGTTGAACTTAAGCATAATGCACAAACATCAAAACACAAGCACTTCTTATTTGTTCTAGAATCTTCCGTATATAATTGCCCAAACTACATGATTTGCCATTATTTGTTTTTTACTTTATGTCTTACAACGCACAATTCCATGAATCTTAAAATAGATTAGCTTTCTTATAAAAACTAGATGATTTTGAATGAAACGAACTATAATAATTAAACGAACATCTACATCATGCATATATGACTCAAAGCTTGCATGCTATAATGTGGTATTTATTCATAATTTGGTTGCCAAATCTCATGCGTGCAATCCACGTGTACCTTACACTAGTCTAAATGGTGTTTGTGTGTGTGTTGTGCGTGTTGATGTGCAAATTGTCTTTTTTTGGGTACACGTTAAGCTTGTTCTTCCAAAATTTCAAGCCGTGCCTGTTATGCCGAAAATTGAAGCTAGCGTCTCTGTCTATCGTGCTGCGAAACTCCCGCCTCTTCAACCCGCGCCTTGTTAGCCTGAAATATTTAAGATATATCTTTGTCTCATTGTGCTCTGACAACTTCCTCCATCTCAACCCGCGCCTTGCTATTCCAAAATTACAACGCGCGCGAAAACTCCCACCTCCTGTGAAATCCCGACATGCGAAATGCCCGTGGTACCCCTGAACCGAAAGAACCACCTCAAATCGGTGGGGGTACTTTCGTAACTTACCCCACATTTCAGACAAGCGCGCCTCTAAGCCATGGTTCCCCACTGCCATCCCATCTGCCCACCCATTCGTACACTGAGGCCGCGAAAACCCGCGATGAAACCCCACACCCTGCTCCGTCTGCCACCCAGCCGGAGCTTCTTCCCCGACGACGTCGTCCACAGCAACACCTCGATGTCCCTCATCAACCGTACCGGATGAGGATCCGTCGTTGATCTCATTGTCCCTCCGGTTCAGCCACCCCGTCCTCCACCTCCAAGGAGCTGCCCCGATGTTCCCCTCGTCTTTCGCACCACCTCCATTCCCACACCGCCGTCTTCACCTGCACCACCGGAAGAGCATCATCATCACCGTTTCCTTGGATGAAGTGGCGGCCTAATCGGCGCCACCAAAGAGGTTGTACACTAATTGCCGCATTTTCTTCTTGATTCGATCTCACGGTGCTGCCGGCACTCGGTCCCGAGCCGACACGGCGCGGCTCCATCCACGGCGGCATCGCCGGCCACTTCCTCCATGGCGTCGCTCCCTCGGCGGCGACGTCCACATCAGTAGGAGCTGCTTCTGCTTTAGCTCTCGCTCGCGCTGCTGCTCTGCTCTTGCTCTCGGTCCCCTGCCTGGTCTGCTCTTGCTATTGCTCTTGCTCGCGCTGCTGCTCTCGCTCTTGCTCTTGCTTGCGATGCTGCTCCGATTTGGCTACACTTCAGTCAACTGAATCGACTTTTGGGTCAGTCGATTTCCAAGGGGTGGGCTCGCCGGGGTGAAGGAAGAACCAGCCGCAGCAGGGAGGGGGGCTTGCCGGAGAGGTACCCCACTATCTATCTTAGGGTTCAGGATGGGGGCGGTGGTCACCGGCGGTGGCGGGGCGTTGGCGGGGCGGTGGCGTGGGGATCGGCGGAGAAAAAGCTCGGCACGGGGGGGCCTAGAGGGATGGCCGGGGTGGCGGCGGACCAACGGTGGGGAGTGTTTTCGGGGCGGGCGGGGCGGCGCACCGCCGGCCGCGGGCGGCGGGGGGCTACTATTTGGCCGGTGGTGGATGGCGGCTCAGGGGGGTGGAGGTTGAAGATGAACCGCAGGCCCTTGATTTCGTATCCAACGGCTGCAAAATCGACTGACCAGAGATGAAAAAGTCAGTCGACCGACGTGTAGCCTGACCTTGCTAGTGCGTTCAGTTTCGACAGCAAAATTCAGTTTCGATATCAAAATTTAGTTTCGACAGTTAGGTTCAGTTTCGACAGTTAGGTTCAGTTTCGATAGTTAAGTTCAGAGATCCGCGGCTGATGTATTTTACATCTAGCACTTTGTGATTATGTATTTTACGTCATGTACTGGAGATGCTATTAGAATTCCACTCAGGTTAACGTTGTTCGTTGTCTCTCTTGTCCTGCTTCAGCCTCGGCATCGTACAACTCATCGGAGCTGCTCCAACGACAAAACCCTCCATCACAGCGGAGCAGTACCTCGGGCTCCATCTCCAGACGCCTAAGATCTTCTTCCCCTCCTCCGACAGCAAAGTCAGCCGGAGCATTCTCACCGGCCAACCCAATCACGCTGAGATCGACATGGCTTCGCCAAAGAGGTTGTACACTTGTTGCATCTCTTTTTTACT
The DNA here is from genome assembly GCA_021437245.1 of Aegilops speltoides. Lineage (NCBI taxonomy): Eukaryota > Viridiplantae > Streptophyta > Magnoliopsida > Poales > Poaceae > Aegilops > Aegilops speltoides. The sequence continues at coordinate 196,216,599 of CM038141.1, forward strand.
CTACATGTTATATATATTGTCCATTGAGCACTCGTAGTAACGGGAAATACGATTACTTTATCCTACTATATCACAAGCAGTGAGGTACCAGGCAACTTAGCTATCCGTGATGGACTCTCTTGAACGCCATCATTATTTATCTCTGCATTTTTGAGCTGTGCATTTGTCGATGGGCTTGGGAGTTGAGCTAGTATGGCAGTGGCCTGGGTCGAAAGTAATAGAAGTCGCACAAAAACATTTTTTTAGTGTAGGATTTTCCTTGCTCAAGCCTGCCTACTAGAATCGCCAGTGCTTGAAAGGAAAAATGAATGAAAAACATAGGGATTTGAAAGTTTCCTATGGTACTACTTTTCATGAATTTGGTGCAAAGGAATGGAGCAAAGGAAAACTGTAGGATTTGTTCCTTTAGTGTCTCCTTGAAAGAAAAACTGTAGGAATTCTAATTTCCACTTCTCCTCCTTTTCATATTCCTATTCATCAAGCACAAGACTAAGAGATAGTAGCATAATAGCATTATAACCATACATTTTCTTGTGGTTTGACTTAATCTCACCATGATTTTTGCATCGTGTGATCTTCCAATTGTTGTGAATCAAACACCCAGTTAGCGAGAAATCTGTGTTTTTAAATTCTCATTTTTTGCATGCATTCCTATCCTATTCTGTCTATTTCCTATCCTGCATTGTTAGAATCCTCAAATTCAAACAAGCCCTTACTCAATTACTTACATTACAGATATGTGTCAAAAAAACCTTGTGTGGTTTGTCCCGCTCTGCTGTGTTGTGTTCCACCCCAACTCAGCTTCTCCAACGACGGAAGGGTTCACCACAGCAGGGATCCGCTCTCCAGACTGTCTTTCGCCGCCTCAGATCTTCTTCCCTGCCGCCAGTAGCCACGACAACTGCATTACCATCATCAACTGAGCAGATGACCTTGAGGACTACACGGGTCCGCAAGAGAGGTCGCATCTTCCGTGTCTGCTTACATTATGCGTCGCTTAATATGATGACATGCTACATTATCGTCGTGTTCACCTATTAGACTCCGAGTTAGGTCCAAAGTAATGCTCAAACTTGAGTTTTTAAATGGTTGTGGGGTACATATTGGGGCAGCAATCAGTACTATCTATCTACTATCTGGTTAATCTCCGGTGTCTACTATGAGTTTCATGTTGGGTGCAAACAAACATTAAAGGAGCCATTATCTGTATTTTTTAACTAAAGCTATTATCTGCCTGCTATCATTGGTTTTGGGTCTATCCACAGTTTGCTACCATCACTCTGGATTTGTGCATGCACTCCTTACATAATCTCACTATGTTTTATTCCTATGCATGCCAGTTATTGTACACAATGGAACTGATCATGTAGAGCAAAAGAGATGAGCCTTGCGTGGCAATAAAATTTCATGCAGACGTCGTTCCATCGTGGGCGCAAAGGCAGCCCCCCCTCCACCCATTTCGGATCGTAATCAAGAGGAAGATAACTGTTTTGAGAGGGATTCAGAAGGAGAAGACCACTCCTATTTACCCCATGAGCTCTTCGCTCAAACTTGGCCTGCTGATGTTGGTAATATCATGCATGTGGTGCCTTGCATTGCTTACTGTATACATTAAAGATGTCATCTGCTTAGTTTAGACATGCTTTGTGTCAATGCCATCTGTTTTGTTTCTTTATCGTATATGTGAATCATGCAATGCCATCTTGTCTAGCCAGGCATCATATATGTGAATTTTGCAATGCCACCCTGGTTAGCCAGTCATCTTATATGTGAATGATATGATGCCATCATTTTTTATTATGTGTTAAATTTGTCAACAATTTTAGTACATTCAATTACTCTTCCTGTGCATCAGCCATTCGGCACGGTCATGGGAAAATCTAGAGTGGAAACAAGGTCTTCAGAGCAGACAATGCTATCTGACGAAGCGCATGTCTTGCTGGTTACCGATAGCTCCTCAGAGGAGGATTCAAAGATAGATGACCAGTCATATTTCCCCCCTGACGTGCATGCCCTAACTTGGCAGGGTTATGTTACTCATATCGTGCGTATGGTGTCTTGCATTGCTATGTCATTTGCTTAGTTTAGACATGCTTTGTGTGAATGCCACCTGTTTAGTGTCTAATTACCATATATGTGAATTATGTAATGCCATCTTGTTGCAAGACATTATATATGTGAATTATGCAATGTTATCTTGTTGCAAGGCATTATGTATGTGAATTATGCAATGCCATGCTGTTTAGGAAAGCATCATATATGTGAATTATATCACGCTGTCCTTTTTTTGTATTTCTCATTGCTTTTGTCGACAATGTTTGTATATTCAACTGCTCTTCCTGTGCATCAGCCATTTGAATTGGTGATGGAGAAATCTGGAGTGAAAACAAGGTCCTTGAGCGAGACAATGCTACTGCTGAAGCAGATATCTTGATGGTTCTGAGATAGCTCTTGAGAGGAGGATTGAGAGGCGATGACCAGTCCTATTATCCCCGAGGTGTATGCTCAAACTTGGCAGGTTATATTACTCATATAATGCATATGTTGTATTGCAATGCTTATTTTTTACATTATATACAAAATATTGAATGCCATCTCCTTAGTTGACACATCATATATGCAATTGCCCTCTGCTCACTTCCTTAGTATATAAATCATATATTTGAATTATGTCATGCCATGATGTTTACATAGACAACATGTATCTGAATTATGGCATGCCAACCCATTTTCTAAAGACATAATATAGTTATATCATCTCATCCTATTTACATAGTCATCATATTTTAAATTATGTCATTCTATCCGTGAATTATATCATGCCATCATGTTTCCATCGACGGCATGTTTGTGATTTATGGCATGCCAACCACTTTAATAGACACATCGTATAGTTATATCATGTCATCCTGTTTACATAGTCATCATATTTTGAAGTATGTCATTCTATCCTGTTTAGTTAGCCATCATACATGTGAAATTGTGTCATGCTATCCTGTTTAATTAGCCATCATATATGTGAAATTATGTCCTGCTATTACATTTGCTTAGACAACATAAATGTGAATTATTTCATGCCTGTTTTCTTCCCTACTATCCATTGCACTGTCTATCTTACAATGTCTCGTACATTCAATTACTTTTCTTGTTTATCAGCCATTTCAATTGGAGGAGTGATGGCGATATCTGAGGGAGTAAAACACGGTCTTGTAAAAGATCGTGCTACTGTCGATCAGAGATAGAACCACGGTTGTACTTGCCCAAGAATCAGCCCCACCACACATAACCCACACTCATGCAGATTGTACCCCTACCCAGTTGGACAGAGAACAAGCTACACCCCTTCTAACCCCAACCCCAGCAGATAGACACCCAGTTCCCGTTGACACAGCACCGTCTCCACCACAGAGCACCCAAACACGAGTAGTTAGTAAGGCAACTGCAGTGCCCAAATCACGAGGACCACCACTCCGAACCCGAAGTCAACGCTTAAAGCAGATGAAGAATTGTTCTCAGGTCAAGTTCCGTAGCTATGGTTCATACTACTTTGCTCTTGCATCACTGTATTTACTGATACCAACCAATTTCAAATTTGAAGGATGCAATTGAAACTCCAATGGCACAACACGTATGTTTTAAACCTGTTTCTTCAACGTGTTTGGCTGTTTGCTATTGTAACTTGCTCTATGTTGATTTCAGTTTCAATTGAATAAACAATTATGTTCTCATGCCATGCACATTACAAGTGTTGTTATTGTTGTGTAGTTTCCCACATTTATATTATGTCTATGCTGCTTTGTCTTAAATAGATATGATTCGAACTGTATCTATCTTGATTTGGCAACATAAACTAGAATGATATAGACCATACAGTGACCATACTACATAGATATATGTTTGTTTCATGTTGTTATCCTGTCCACCTTACTACTGAACTGGTTTACCAAAACGAGTTTCATATACAACATTGTAAACCTGAGATGTGTTTGTTTGTTTCCCTTTTAGAACGCGGATAAAATATTGGAGAAGAGTACCCTGTTATGCAATGGTAAAGGAAGTAATGCAGATAAGGTTCAAGATAGTGAGACATCCTTGTTGGTCTCCAAGAAAGCTGATAAAAACTATATTGAGGACACTGAGACAACCCCAAAGTCATGTCTTGATGTAGTGTTTGAGTTACTGGCTACCACTACTGGCACCAGCTCTCCGAACTCGTTGCCTGAATCAGTTCGGCTTCTTGAGTCTCAACTTCAAGTTGAAAGACATCGATCGAGATGTTATCGACGAGAAGCGAAGGGTGAGAAGTCCTGAAGAATTCAGATGCATACTTTCGGGTCTGTGATGGTATTTGGAGGACTTAAGCGCCAAACAAGAGAAAGTTAATAAGCTTGCTAAGCATCTTGCCAGCATTATGGGTACCCAGGATATTGTTTCTTGAGCTCTTCTGAAGTGGTTTCAGTTCTGGACTTGTTTTGCTGCAGCGTTTATATGCTGCCGTGTTCCCTATATTTGCACTGGTGGCGAACTTTGATGCCCAGTGGATGTAATATATGTAATAGCCGTGATAGCCTAGTGTAAGTTGCTTGCTTATTTATTTCCTTGTTGTCTTGTTTATTTGTTTGCTTGTAGTCAGTGCAGTTCTTTTTCTGCGGTTTGCTAGTGGCTGCGACAACCTATTTTTTAAACCTAGGTGTCGGTGTCAAAACCGGCGGATCTCGGGTAGGGGATCCCGAACTGTGCGTCTAGGCGGATGGTAACAAGAGACGAGGGACACAATGTTTTTACCCAGGTTTGGGCCCTCTCGATGGAGGTAAAACCCTACGTCCTGCTTGATTAATATTAATGATATGGGTAGTACAAGAGTAGATCTACCACGAGATCAAGGAGGCTAAACCCTAGAAGCTAGCCTATGGTATGATTGTCGAGATGTATGTTGTCCTACGAACTAAAGCCCTACGGTTTATATAGACACCGGAGGAGGCTAGGGTTACAGTCGGTTACAATGGTAGGAGATCTACATATCCGTATTGCCAAGCTTGCCTTCCACGCCAAGGAAAGTACCATCCGGACACGAGCGAGTCTTCAATCTTGTATCTTCGTAGTCTTGGAGTCCGAGATATTGATAGTCCGGTGTCCGGACACCCCTAGTCCAGACTCCTCGATCGCCTCGAACCAGTCTTCAATGACGATAAGTCCGGCGTGCATAATGTTCGGCATTGCAAGGCGGGTTCCTCCCTTGAATAATCCAGAGAAGATCATGAACACCAGGATAGTGTCCGACTCTGCAAAATGAATTCCACATTCCACCGTAGAGAGAATAAAATGCACACTTAGCTCAATCTGCTGATGTATTATGCGGCGTGACATCACACCGCAACCAAGCCTTTATTTTGAATCGTTTTTTACTATACCACCTCAGCACGTTTGGCGAAGCGGTTTCCTTGGCACGTCTCGTCGACGCAGAGATCGTGTTCCCCTTATTCCGGATTCTCATCAATACGTGTGTGGGTAACCCAACCGTTCCCGTCGCCACGCCTCCTCTATCGAAAGGGAATCCCAAATGGTCACGGAGACGGCCCTTGGTATTTCTTCCCCTCTATAAGAGGACCAAGGCTCGCCCTTGTTCTTCAAACTCGCATCGAATCTCTTCCCTGCTCCCGGTTCCAACACCCGAGCCTCGATTTGGCGCCGGATCCTCAATCATGTCGGCTCGACCTCCGGGGCGGTGGATGCCCTCCTCCGTCCACGGAGGAGGACATATTGAAGTTGCGTGAGGCCAAGTGCACAGCCCACGAGGTTTCAAGACAGGTTGCTGCCCGAGGCGGCTGTACCGGCCCCCGAGCCCGTGAATCGTCATCTTCGTATCCCACCTCCGCGGGGTTTAGGCTTCCAGACGGATCCTTCGTGAGAGGGCTCTGTTCTACTATGGGCTGGACTTTCACGACTTGGCTCCGAGTCTATCCTCCATATCTCCGCATTCATTATCGTCTGCGAAGCCTTCCTCGCGTCATCCCCCACTTGGCCTATGGTGAAGACCTTCAAGTGGAGCGAAGATGATCGAGGCGTCAGCGGAGTCTTGGCAAGGCGACCATAAGCAAGAAGGTCGATGCCCGTGGCTTGAGGGTTCCTTCAAGAGGAACTTGGGTGTGGCAGCAGGGGTGGTTCTATATCACCGCTCAAGGGGCAGAGCAAAGCCGCCGCCCTCATTCCTTTGGGACCTCCACGCCAACCGATGTCGTGGGTCGACCAAGGGCTCAGCTGGGGCCGTTCAAGCGTGCCCTCACTACTGAGGCGGATTCGAGATCTCCAGGCGAGGAGATCGACTGGTCAAGGTGATCTGAGTTATGCTAATTAGGCATCTTACGCTCGCAAGCGTCGTCCTCTCCGTCTATGGGAGTTCAACCGGAGGGACCTCGGATTCTCAACACTTCATGGGTGCGACACCGTGGAGATGTACAAGTTGTTCTTGGACCGCGGTGGCGTGTCGGATTTAGCCGAGATGCAGGTCTAAGCCGCAATCGCCCGGATACTCAGGTAAATAGCTCAGAGTCCGGACATTTTGTTTATATGCCTTTCTAGAGTTCGCCTCCTGACCCTTTGTTCTTTATAGGAATGGGTGGCGCGATCAAGGCTCATAAGGTGTCCGGCCCCCCTCCCAGAGACCGCACTGGAGCCCGTGCTAGTCAGAATGTTGGAGGTTGCACCCACAGAAGGGGGCAACGAGGAAAATAGAGGAGCTAATATTTCGCCCAAAGGGGCGACAGAAGAGGGGGGAACCAAGAGCCCCTCCCTTCAGGGGGAGAAGAGGACCGCCTCCGAAGATCCGGAGGCCAAAGTCCCTAAGCGCGGGAAGAGATCTTCCCCGGGGGGTCCGACGCCTGGAGAGAATCCGGACGCACAATCATCACCAAAGGATCGGCCCTCCAGCGAGCTGTGAGTATGAAAGAGGGAGTTAATTAGTAAGGAAATACCTTCATTTGTGCTTCTGTAGGTAACCGAAATATTTATATTGCAGTTCGGATCTGCAGCCTTCTCGAGATGAGTTCATCTTGAGGGACCTTCTTAGGAGATGATGGAAGCGATCGCCTCCATCCGCATCGCCGCCAGATGAGGCGGCGAACCGAAGTGTCATCACGGAGGGTATCCCCGAGTCCGGAGGGCGGAGAGTTCGGCACCTACTAGTGTCGGCGGGAGAGGCGAAGAATCTGCTTGAGAGGCGTCCATTTGAAGATCACCGTGCGTTAATGCGTATGGTGATTGGAAGGATTTAAATCCGCCGAGAGCGGATTGCGTAATGCCTCCATGAGTTTGTGGCGGGTTTTGAGGAATGCAAAATAGCGCATCCTTTTGTCTTTTAACAGTTTTGCACATAAAAATCGCCTGTATAGATAGTAGCCCCGAGACTCGGTAGGTTGCCGGAAGCGGCGGCGTCTTGAGGATCAAATCTCAAATCTCAAGTAATGAATCTGCCGTCCCTATGCGGTGGCGGATAGTCCGAGGCCAGCCGGACTAATGAGTTTGCGAATTAAGTCGACAACTTGGCGTGGCGGATCTTGATATCACGCTTGTCAACCAGCGACTTGGCGAGTCGCAAGGTAACTAAATTCTCCGAGTTGCTTTATTTAAGGGGTGAAGCCCTCCTCGATAAATTGTATGCTGTTATGCAGACGGTCTTTGCTGCTGTGGAGAGCCTCGGGACGAACTTGCTCGAGCTAAGGAGCAAGCCGAAGGAGTGACGCGGCTGCCTCGGCGGCGAAGAGTTGAAAGCGAAAAGGCTGCGCCTTTGCCTAAGCGAGGCGGAGGTGGCAATTGGCCATGAAGGTAAATGATGCTGCCAACCGCTATGAGGCTCTTGAAAAGGCGCTTATCGGAGCGGGAAGACTGAAGAAGGCCACCGCCCGAAGCCAAGGATGCCCGCTCGCAATGCGGGCTATGAAGCGAGAAGCTGCGCCCGGGCGAGAGATCGTGGCTGGCAAGCCTTTTCGCTGCGTGGCTGGTTTATGGATGCAAGGTATGCTCAATTTGGCGGTTGTGGAGTCCGGAAGATCCGTATATGGACTTGGCTTCAAGTGCAGCCGATCCGTGAAGCACGCCGGAGCCGGGAGGATCACGAGGCGGAAGAGCTATATTGGTCTCAATTCCACGATCCGGATCGCTCACTTCCATTGATGAGACGGTTGGCGAATGGGCGAGCTAAATAGATTGTCGGACTTGCCATGGCCGACATCGTGGCCCATGTCTAGCGAGAGAGGTCCAAAGCGGCGAGCTACTTGACTTACTACAGCAATTCCTTGGAGTGGTGCCGCATATAAAGGACATGAAGTGGTCGGCCTGCATCGAGGGCGCGCGGATGGCTCTTGCCCGTGTGAAGGCGCATTGTCCAGAGATGGACGCCACCGCTGTTGCTGCCCAGGGTTCGGATAAAGACCGGCTCCTGCCGAGCACTATTTCGGGAAGTTATGCGTGGCGCTCGTGTAATAAGTCGCGATGCTCGAAGAATGTAACATTCAAATGAGCGCATTAGCTTGTAAATCGATGATTATGTTATAAGCGCTTTTTATACTTGTCGTCCCAAGTAGTAAAACTTCTCTGTCGGCCGTTCGTATACTTTTGTATAACTTGAAAGATTGCGGTCTTGACTTCAGCCCCCACATACGAAGGTGCGGGTGTTTATAAAATAGCGTGTTTCACACTTAATCCGACATCTCGGTCCTTTTATAAGGAGGTGGTAGCGTAGCGAGCGAGGCAATCGGACTATAATGCTTTATCACTTTCACTTAGCGGTGGAGCTCGAGGGTGGGGCTACGATATAGCCCTGGTGGCACCGCACATCTCCGGATTCGAGTGCGTATGTGCACGACCGGAAATGGTCCTTCGTCAAAGCGAAATTCTAAACATTCCGATAGTCGATCAGTGGTTGACGGACTCATTGTATCATAATGATCGATTTTGGCTTTCTCTCTTGAGGTGCTCGCCCAGACGGCTGGGGCACAATCGCGATAGTTCTCCTGGTGCGCGTTAGCCGATGATCTGAGCGTAAGGCAGCAAAACACGAGGCGGGCAAACCCAACATTTGACCAAAGACATGATTGAGCTGATGCATATAATGCCTAACTCGAGGCGCCGAACACTCCCTAAGGTGTTCGGTCTTTATAATAATGGGCGAACGATGCCTAAGCCCCTAGTGTCAGTGCGGGCATGGTCTTCGACGGCCGATGCCAAAGCGTCGAGCTCGCTTTGGCTATAGGAAGAAACCAAGGAGAATAACAACAAGAGGCAGTAAAAAGGTCTACGCGAGGTCTTAATCTGAAAAGAATCCTTTGCGGGTCCCTCTTGCACGTCTGCGCTGTGTCTCCGTTGCGCCGTTATCTGGGCGGGTATGCACGTTGTTCATCTGTAGAAAGAGAGGAGCGTTTAGTTTTAGAAACAATTCGATGCGAAAAATATGTAAAATAAGAAATACAAATAATTAAAGCAAGGTTTATATGAAACGCGATTGTTTGTCGCGTCACGGTCCCACATGAAGGGTATGCGGCTAGGGAGCCCTAACTGCTGAGGCGGATTCGTCTATCCGAGTCCGGGGTCTTTAAGTGACCCTCGCACTGAAATGGCGCCATGTGGACCGGGCATCTTGAGTGTAAGAGACGCGTAATGCGGTATGGCGTTGAAGCGGACAAAAGCCTTCGTCCCAAGAGTGCTTGATATTCACTTTCAAATGGGGCGATATGAAAAATTAATTTTTAGCGTCGAAAATTGTTCGGCGATCGAACACGACTTCTAGTAATATAGAGCACATGCACTTGGCGTAAGGGCTGGCGTCACTCCTTTGAAGGAAGTGCGGCTGTGTCGAATTTTGGTAGGGTCTATCCCCATCCTACGGATTGTGTTTGAATATAGCGAGGTTTAAGTCGCTGCCTCCGTCCATTAGGGCGTTAGTAAATTGTAATCCGTCTATTATGGGATTCAATATCGAAGTCCGTCCGCATTTTGAATATACGGAATAGTCGGTGGTGAAAGTGATTGGTTTTGATATCCAATCTCTACGATCTCTTTGGGTTGGACCGTCTTGACTCTTTTAGAAAGTGCCGCACTATTTTTCCGTGTTATCACATGAAGTGAGTTTCTTGCTTTGACCCCTTGTGGGAAAGTCTTTTGTTTTCGGTGCCCTTTGGTGGGGTTTATCTTCTTAAGCTTGACGCGTCGAGCCCCTTGTGTTCGGCATTTAGTTGGCGGACTGTTTAAAACAACAATCCTGTGGGTGTGATTTGCGAGCTTTAGGTCTTGTGGATTTGACATATCCGACCCAAAATTTTGTTTAAGTTGGACAATTAAATCTTGTCACCCTTAAGAGGTTGTGTCTTAGTATTGGGCATGAGCTTTTGAATCGGCGTTGACCGCCGTGCTCTTTGGGCTTTTCTCTTTATTCGGCGCTGTTCTTTTACTGCGCGTGATTTTCTCGTTCCATCTCATATCTCGGATGTACTTGGGTATTTGGTGCTGCTTCTTGCTAGCCGACTATCCTCTCCATACCGAAGCGGGTCATGAGGCTTGTTAGTGCGGACATTGTCCTCGGTTTCTCTTGACCAAGGTGTATGGCAAGCCATTCGTCTCGGACATTGTGCTTGAAAGCTGCTAAGGCTTGGCGTCCGGACGATCGACTATTTGGTTCTTTTGGTAAGAAACCTGTTCCTGAATTTCATGGCCGACTCTGCGGGCTGTTGAGTTATATGACTTAAATCATCGCATCAGGAGGATGGACATAAATCCTTGAAAATTAGCTCTAAGCGCGTCCTCGAGCTCTTCCCAACTTCCAACACTTTTCGGGAGGCCTTTGAGCCAATGACGGGCTGGCCCTTTGAGCTTGAGGGTAGATATTTTATGGCGTGGAGATCGTCTCCTCTGGCCATGTGTATATGCACGATATATAATCTTCTATCCGGACTCGAGTGCATTGTTCCATCATAGGCCTCTATGTTTATGGGTTTAAACCCTGCTAGGAATTCATGGTCCAGCACCTCATCGGTGAAACATAGTGGGTGTGCGGCACCCCTATACTTGTATGTGCCGCTTTCACCGGACACTTGACGTGTTACTTTGCTTCCTGGGGCCTTCTTTTTGGGTCCGTAGATGGACCTGGCTGGGCCATTTGACGGTGGAGGCTCTATGGCCTCCTCGTCGGTCAGTAGCAGCTTACGCCGGGTAGCTCTTTGATTGGTGGCCATTGCCGTATTTATCTGCGGTTTTGAGCACTTTGCTCCATCTTATTCTGGCGTGTCTTCGCTGTTTTGAGCTTCCGCTTTTCCTTCTTGAGGCTTCTTGCCGTGGCGATGAGCCCGCGCTTAAAAAGCTCTTGTTCGGCGGGGTCCTCGGTAGCGGCGAGTTAAATCGTCATTGAGGCTTGCCGTCTTGGAGGAGGTATATAGTTATGATCCTCAACCTCTTAAATCGCCGCCCTTCGTGAGGCTTGTACGCATCCTCTGCGGCTGAGTCTTCTTTGGAGGGATTGTCTTCGGCACTCTCGGGGTATTGTTATCTCCTGGCGGAATCTCTATTCTTCTTTGTGGCGGGATTTAAGCGGGCCTTGGCCTTGGCCTTGGGCTGTTTCTTTAAAGTCTGCCTCCCTTGTTTCTTCGCCATCCCGTCTTTTGGGGTGTCCACCATGTATATGTTGTATGAGGTGGTCTTCCGGTTATACTGTGGGCGCTGGTTCCTGTTCGTCTCCAGCGTCGTCATCCATAGCATCGATGTCTTCGAAGTCGTAGTCTAGCATGTCGGTTAGATCGTCGACAGTGGCTACAAAGTGGGTGGTGGGTGGGGTCTGAATTTCTTCGTCGTCCGTATCCCAACCATCCTGGCCATAGTCCGGCTAGGACTCTCCTGATAAAGAGAGATGCTTTAGTGCATTCAGAATATCGCCGAAAGGCGTAGTATTGGAAAGATGTCATGGCGATGAATTCCATGCTGGCGCCCAATCCGGATTGATTGGCGGCGCGGGAGGTTGGTCGGGAAGGAGTCCGGCGCCTCGGAATCACGACTTTCGCGGGGGACAAGATTGGTGTTTGGCTCCATCGCCGTGGATGTTGAAGCCCCCAGGGCGGCGTCTATCCACCGGCCCTCGATCGAGGCGATCGGCTCCGGGCTAATGGCGAAGCTGATCCGTGTGTAGCCACCAAAACCTTGTTGTCGGCGGCGAGCTAGATCGTGCCCATCGTCCGCGATCTTGCACGCTTCGGTATGCTCGAGTCCGTCGAGATCAAGTCTCCGCGGACATCGGCCGTGAAGTTTAAGCTTCAAATCGACTGACGGCGAGCGTAGCTTCGATCTGCTCGGATGGCCAAGTGAATTGGCCCGCAGGTCGAAGCCGCCCGAATCTGAAGATCTGTTAGGGAGAAAAGTCTCACCACAGACAGCGTTGCTGGTTGAAGATGCCATCAAGCCTATCGGTGGCGACGGAGGAACTCTCAATGAAAGCACCAATGTCGGTGTCAAAACCGGCGGATCTCGGGTAGGGGGTCCCGAGGCTGTGCGTCTAGGCGGATGGTAACAAGAGCGAGGACACAATGTTTTTACCCAGGTTCGGGCCCTCTCGATGGAGGTAAAACCCTACGTCCTTCTTGGTTAATATTGATGATATGGGTAGTACAAGAGTAGATCTACCACGAGATCAAGGAGGCTAAACCCTAGAAGCTAGCCTATGGTATGATTGTCGAGATGTATGTTGTCCTACGGACTAAAGCCCTCCGGTTTATATAGACAGGAGGAGGCTAGGAATTACAGTCGGTTACAATGGTAGGAGATCTACATATCCGTATTGCCAAGCTTGCCTTCCACGCCAAGGAAAGTACCATCCGGACACGAGCCGGAGTCTTCAATCTTGTATCTTCGTAGTCTTGGAGTCCGGCGGATATTGATAGTCCGGCTGTCCGGACACCCCCTAGTCCAGGATTCCCTCACTAGGCCACAATAACCATGGGCTAATATTTATTGTAGTGACACTGGGCCTACGGGCCGTAGAAATAGTGGGCCTTCTACGGGACGTATAAACAGTGGGCCTTCTACGGGACATAGAAACAATGGGCCTTCTACGGGCCATAGAAACAATGGGCCCATAGAAACAATGGGCCTTCTACGAGCCGTATCATCAATGGGCCTTATACGGGCAGTATGATCGATTGGCCAAACATGGGCCAATAACAGGCCACATTATGGCCGTAAACGGGCTGGAGTTGAAATCGTCCGTTCATGGGCCGACCATAACGGGCCATTGTTAATAGGCCGTATTCATGGCGCTATAAGCGGCCCAGCGTGTTAACGGACCAAGCGGGCGATTGTAACCACAGGCTGAATTTGGCCCATAAGCGAAAATAGCGATAACGAGGCCATAAGTAAGCGAATCTTTGAAATGAGCCCAGAATATATGGGCTCGAGAAGGCGAAAGATAACATGGGCTGGAAGCCCAGCGGAATAACGGGCCCTTAATGGGTATAAAGTGATACTTTGTTCATTACGGGCGGTTTCACCGCGGTCGTAAATGGGTGTAAAATAATACCTTTGCTCATTACGGGCGAGTTTCACCACGGGCCGTTAATAGGCCAAGAGTTACATAGGGCCTCATATGGGCGAAAGGCGTCATGGGCCATACATGGGCGAGAAGAAGCAATTTGGAATCATATTGGGTGGCCGGATGACACTCTTGGGCCTAATTCGGATAAGGCGTAACGGGCCTTGTGTTAGTGGGTTGTAAATGGGCTATATCACGAACATGCCATTAACGGGCTTTACATGGGCGCCCGCCACCTTTGACCAAGTAAAGCGAATTGGCCTTTTCCACAGAATGGACCTCTGTTGGATCATGCCGCGTGTCGACGTATCATAGGCTATACATCCAATGAGTGGATGACATCTGTCCCAACGGTGAGCCGACACGTGTTTCCTCCAGCCAATGATGATTTTACACGTGGAAAATCCCCATCGGTCGGGGCTGTTAACGGGTTATCGGATCCAAAACCCGACCCGATAGCTTAATGGCGTTCCGTTATGGTAGATGCCACGTGTCGGTCACCCTTGACGAAAGCACTTCTGTGACCCGCGATTTATCGTCATGGAAGTGGACACTTCCGTGATGATAATTTTGGTAATGTCATGGAACACTTCTACGACAGCATAGGTATGACTATCTTATTCTGTCATAAATTTTTCATGGATGTACATGCATGAAAAAAAACGCGACCTACTGTGACAAACAAGTATCATCACGGAAGTGTATTTTTTTGTAGTGATGCAACATAGGGAAACATCATTTGGCCGCTTTCGGTATAGCTCACCAACTTGGATGCAGTAGGTCGTGGCCTACCGGGCCACGCGTTCCGCGTCCTCCTATTTCTCTGGCAGTGTCCCTTGCATTAGGTAGTCCTTGAATTCCGCGGTCCAGCATCCCTCCTGAGGCTCCAGCACCAAGAGTAAACATGCTCCCGAGGTCGGGCCACAGGCCGGGGCTCCTGTGGCAGGCGGCTGAGGGAGTTCCTCCCGAGGCTGTGCTATGCTTGAAAGTGACAGTGTCGCCGAAGGTTTGAAGAGTCGTTCCTCGAAAACGCCAGGCTCCTGAGGCAGCCGATTGGATGCCCTCCTCGCGATGTCATCAGCCTCCTGGTTGGTGCCACGGGGCACATGCTGCAACTCCAGCCCCCAAAACTGCTTTTCCATCCTGCGCACCTCTGCAAGATACGCTTCCATGTGCTCGTCCTTTGGCTCGTACACCTTGTTGGAGAAATTGACGAGGAGTTGTGAATCGCCCTTGATGATGAGGCGCTTCAACCCCAGTGTTGCTGCAGCTTTCAAGCCTGCTATGAGGCCCTCGTATTCTGCTATGTTTTTGGAGACCTTCTCACCCTGCTGGAAACAGAGCTAGATGACGTAATAGAGCTTGTCCTGAGTGGGGGATATAAGCACTGCACTAGCCCCCACGCCCTGTCGCGAGAATGCTCCATCGAAGTACATGACCCAGCCATCTGGTGCCTCACTTCCTAGGGAGAGCGATTGATCCTCGCCAGCTTCAAGCCCCGGTGCCTCTGTCCATTCCGCCATAAAACCTACAAGTGCAGCTCCCTTGACGACCTTGGTTGGGCCGAACTCCAACTGAAATGCTTGCAGCTCGATGTTCCATTCAGCGACCCTTCCAGCAGAGTTGGGGCTCCTGAGTACCCTTTCCAATGGGTAGGCCGAGATGACCTTGATGGGATGACCTTGAAAGTAGTGCCGCAGCCACGTGAGGCCACCAATAAGCCTGAGCAAGAGCACGAGGCATGGGGTATCGTGCCCTTGCATCCCATAACACCATCTTGATGAAGTACACGGATGCAAAGCGAGGGTGGGTGTCTTTGAAGAGTCGCACTCTCGAGGTGGCGTCTCCTAAGACGATGGAGCCCCTTGCGCATGGCTGCCTGGCACGGCCTCTTTAGCCCTGGGGGCGTCTTCTTGTGGAGGCTGGTCTCCATTTGCCGAGGCCTTCTTGGTCTTGTGCCGCCGCGGCGGGGGTCATGGCCTGTCGTGATGCAGTCTTGACCTGGCGCACCTCCCAAACCGCTACTAGAGCTGCGCTGGCAGAGTAGGGAGTGGTGGCGAGGTAGAGCACCAGGGGCTGGAGGGGGCATGGTGCCCCATGACCAGAGGGCTGGTCAGATATTTCTTGAGGTCTTGAAACTCTTGGTCGGCCTCCTATGTCCACTCAAACGAGCCTCTCTTCTTCATCAATTTGAACAAAGGCAGGGCACGCTCCCCAAGCTTGGATGAAGCGTCCTAACGTAGTTACACGTCCGGCGAGCTTCTGCATTTCTCTAAGGGTTTGCGGCGGACTCATGTCTTCGATTGCCTTAACCTTCTCCGGGTTGGCCTCCATCCCTTTGTGGGACATGAGGAAGCCCTGAAGCTTGCCGGAAGGAATGCCAAACACGCACTTCTCTGGGTCGAGTCACGGGTCCACCTTGCGGAGGCTCGCGAAGGTCTCCTCCAGATCCTGGTTCAAGGTCTTCGCCTCCGGAGACTTCACCACAATGTCGTTGATGTAAGCCTCGGCGTTTTTCCTGCGCTGCCGGCCTAAGGTGATGTGCATCAGCCGCTGGAAGGTTGTGCCCGCGTTGCGCAACCAGAACGGCATGCAGGTGTAGCAGTACACCCCGCATGGGGTCAGAAAGCCTGTCTTCTCCACGTCTTCTACCGCCATCTTGAAACACAGCAGGTCGCACTTGGCGGTGGACTCGACAATTTGGTCGATGCGGGGAAGCGGGAACGGATCTTGAGGGCACGCCTTGTTGAGGTTGGTGAAGTCGACGCACATGCGCTCCTTTCCTCCCTTTTTTGGCACGACAACGGGGTTTGCCAGCCATTCGGCGTAGCGGACCTCGCTTATAACACCCACTGCTTCTCGGTGGATTGCTGCCTTGCTTTCTGCTTCACGGGGCGCACATTGGGGCACACATTCAGGTGATGCTCAATCACCTGCCTTGGGACCCCCGCTAGCTGCTTGGGTTCCCATGCGAACACATCCTTGTTCGCGCGTAGGAACCTCACCAGCGCCTCCTCTTGGTCGAGGTCGAGGTTGGCACCTATGGTGAGGGTGGCTCCCGAGGACCCGTCTTCCTCAACTGGCACCTGCTTAGTCTCCGCCTTGTCCTGGGTGAACTGCTGATTCTTCTTGGTCGGTGCAGCCCCCTTGGCCTTGGAGGTGTCCGTGCCGGCAGGCTGAGCTGCTGCAGCTGTCTTGAGGGCGATCTTGAGCGCCAATAGACCATCCTTGGTATCTCCAGTCACGGTGAGGATGCCGCTGCTCCCGGGCATCTTCATGAAGTTGTAGGCCGTACGGGTTGCTGCCATGAACTAAGCCAGGGCAGGGTATCTGAGGATGGCGTTGTACAGGAGGCCGATGTGGGGGATGTCGAAGTTGACCAGCTCCGTGCGAAAGTTGTCGTGGGTGCCGAAGGTCACAGGGAGGCGGATCTGCCCCAGGGAGCTGGAGGAACCACCTCCGACGCCCGAGAAGGGCTTGCTGGGACAGAGTTGTTCCATCGGTACATGGAGGAGGCTGAAGGCCTCCACCGAGAGCATGTTGAGGCCGGCGCCGCCATCGATGAGGGTTTTGGTGATGGCCACCTGGCAGATGGTGGGTTTGCAAAGCATTGGGAGCACGCCCGAGGAGGCGGTGTTGACGGGGTGATCGTCCGAGTTGAAGGTCAGGTCGGCCTTGGGTGCTGCCCAGCACGGAGGAGCTCCTTGCCGCGCAAGGGTGGCACCGATCTAGCGAAAGAACGGCTTGGCGTGGGGGTCCGAGTGTGGCGCCTGCAAGCCGCCCAAGAGAGCTGCGATGACCGGGGGCGCCGACGCCGCATAGTGGGTGAGGAAGAGGTCACGCAGCTCCTCCCATGAGGCCACAAAAGATGTTGGTAGGTTGAGGAGCCAAACGTGCGGGACGCTGGTGAGGGCCATGGGAAACCAGTTGGCCATGACCTTGTCGTCGCCTCTGGCCTTGAGGACGGCCTCCTCGTATGCAGCGGGGAAAGCCAGAGAGGTCCGGCGCCGTCATAAGCGGCGGCATCTCAGCGAACTTGTGCAATGCACTTTACTGCCGCAAGGTGGGGCAGGCTCGAAGCCCTTGGCCCAGCGGCGGGCGCCGGCCGCCGGAGCCGAAGGCGCGTTGTCCGCCATGAGGACGAAGCGTGGTGTTGGTGGAGAGTGGGCCGGCGGAAGGAAGAGCTCCGGCGCACCCCTACTAGGCGCGCCAAATGTCAGATATGGGGTTCCGGCAAAACTCTTAAGGTTCGAACTCTTGCGTGCGCACGAAGATCTCTCCCTACCGAAACACGCCCACAACCTCGCCGCGATTCTAAGCTAGCACCATGAACAACACAAGAAACACAAGGTTTATACTGGTTCAGGCCACCGTTGTGGTGTAATACCCTAATCCAGTGTGTGGTGTGGTGGATTGCCTCTTGGGCTAATGATGAACAGTATAGAGAAAGAACAGCCTCGCGAGGAGAGGTGTTCTTGTGGTGGTGTGGTGAGTGGATGAACCTCTAGATGAGATGCCTTCTACTGTGGTGGCTAGCCCTATTTATGCATGCCCTGGTCCTCTCCCCAAATATTGAGTGGGAAGGGATCAAACAACGGCCATTTTGTAAGGGGACAACAAGTACAAGCTATCCTGACTAAAGGTGGTCTTTGACTGCCAAAGGCGCTAGTGGTGGCGCCGTCCTGGGCTCCACGGTGACCTCCGTCCTGCCGTCCTGCTGGTCTTGGTCTCGTTGCACCGATAAGAAAACCTTTGTCTGATGCCTCGGTACTCTGCACCTGCGCTTGCCCCCTTTGCACCAAAGAGGAAATGAGGACACTGCGCAGGCTGGCGCCCGCCTGGTCTCGATCGTCATGGGTTGCGTCACGGGCACCTCGCGAGGTACCCCTTGCCTTGATCTCTCCGCCTCCTCGCGAGCCTACCTGGTGAGGCCGCTCCTGCGGAGGCATTGCGTCGTCCGCCCCGCGAGGCTTGGCCCCTCGCGAGGGTCTTGAGCTTCGGTTGATGAAAACGGGCCGTACTGGGCCACTAGTTGAGCCACGCTGCAGGCCGCAGGCAGGCAAGTCTGGGGACCCCCGTTCTCAGAAGGCCGACAGTTTTGCCTTAACCCTAGCACATCGGTCCCACCTAATTGATCATATTGGTCCCACCGAAAACCCTAACATTCACATTTTGAAAATGATCGGTCCCACCAAGTTTCACTATTCGGTCTCACCGAGTTGGGTCAAATGTGTGTAATGGCTAGATTTTGTGTGGAGGCTATATATACCCCTCCACCCCCTTCTCCGTTTGAGAGGGAGCCATCAGAACATGCCTACACTTCCACTACTCATTTTCCGAGAGAGAACCACCTACTCATGTGTTGAGTCCGAGACATTGCAATCCAACCACAATAATCTTGATCTCTAGCCTTCCCCAAGTTGCTTTCCAATCAAATCATCTTTCCACCATATACAAATCTGTGAGAGAGAGAGTTGAGTGTTGGGGAGACTATCATTCGAAGCAAGAGCAAGGAGTTCATCATCAACACACCATCTATTACCTTTTGGAGAGTGGGGTCTCCTGGATTGGTTAGGTGTCACTTGGAAGCCTCTGTCAAGATTGTGGAGTTGAACCAAGGAGTTTGTAAGGGCAAGGAGATCGCCTACTTCGTGAAGATCTACCCAAGTGAGGCAAGTCCTTCGTGGGCGTTGGCCATGGTGGGATAGACAAAGGTTGCTTCTTCGTGGACCCTTCGTGGGTGGAGCCCTCCGTGGACTCGCACAACCATTACCCTTCATGGGTTGAAGTCTCCATCAACGTGGATGTATGATAGCACCACCTATCGGAACCATGCCAAAAATCTCCGTGTCTCCAATTGCGTTTGCACACTCGAATATCATCCCTTTACTTTCTTGCAGATTGCATGCTTTACTTTCCACTGCTCATATACTCTTGCCATGCTTGCTTGAAATGTATTGTGAATGTTTTAACTTGTGCTAAAAGTCCACATCAACTTGAAGAACTTAAAAACTGCCACCTTTATTAGTTGTGTGTCTAATCACCCCCCTCTAGACACCTCTTCTCGATCCTTTCACAAGTACAGTGCCTCACAACCAAGATCAACATCAACATACATCCCATGATATTCAACACTAAGATCTTGTGTGGCTACACCTTCGCAATGAATGCTTCCCCAATGAATGCAATTCAAATCTTCTACCTCGAGCCGATGGATCCTTCAAGGTGCTAGAACACTACAACAACAAGGCCTACAAGATAGACATCCCACGCGACAAGTACTTTGTGAGCGACATATTCAACATCAAGGATCTCTCTCGCTACCATGGTGATGAGGCTTTCGATCCAAGGTCGGATCTTTCCCCGGGGGAGATGATGCGGAGCATCCTACGGTCATCCCCAAGGACCTACCTTCATTTCCTACGACACCACATGGACCAATGACAAGAGCTCAAGCAAGGGTTATCGAAACTAAGGTGAAATATCTCCTCTCCGAACTACTACTTTCCACATGTGAGACAGGGCTACTACCTCGAGCAGAAACTCTATGTGTGATCAGGTACCTAGAGGATAGCCACAGAGCAACTAGAGCCAACGACCAAGATGGCGAGGACACCAAGTACAAGAACCAAGAGAAGAAGCTTCCAGACATCTACACCCTCCAGAGTCTGGAAGACCGGCCCCCGCCGGACGTCCGACACCTGGAGAGCCAACCAGCCAGGCCAAGGCTGAGCCAGCAAGAGCTACAGCAGCTGGACGACCGACAAGGACCAGACGTCCTACACCCCCAGCGCTCGGACGACCGAGCCCCTCCGGACATCCGGTGTCACCCAACAGATGGGAAATTAACGGATGTACGAGCCCTTTGGACGACCGACGCCCTCCAGACATCTGACAGTGCCTGACAAGAGCAGAATCGTCGGAAGACCAACACCCTCCGGACGACCGGACTTTCGCGAGCCTCCGGACGTCCGAGACCCACCGGACGTCCGGCGCCTGTCTGCCCATAGTGCATAGGGCGGAGTCCCATGTACCCCTTTGACCCCCTAGACTATATATATGACTCCACCTCCACTTTTCTTGGGTTAGCAATAGTTTAGCTCATTTGAGAGATAGAGCATTGCTCATCCACTTGACACATACTCCTTTGGAGACCAAGGCCTCCACGGAGAAGATCCCAAGTGGATTCAAGATCCCTAAAGGGACGATCCCCTCGTGGATTCAAGACCCCATCTTCAGATTGGGAAGAACTACCGCCTCTTGTATCGTCCTTTGTTGCGTTTGAATCTTGCATGCTCTTTGTGTTCATGGATCTAGCACATGTATGATTGTTCTCGTTGATTTGAGTGTTTCCCCTCATGTTTCCCCTCGTGTGTTCGTCGTGTTCTTCGCGGGATCCCTCCAAATCATGAAAGATCATCCCCTAGGGTTCCAACCTAAATCAAAAGGGTCCGAACTTTTGACCAATCAACACTTGTGGTGCTGAGCATCCGACGGTCATCCCCATGGACACTACCTCGACTACCCAAGGTCCAAGTGGCCCCATGACAAGAGCTCGAGCACGTGCTATTCAATCTGAGGTGACATCGCTCCTACCTAAGTCAGAGACACTATGTGTGATCAGGTACAACGCACAAGCCATGGAGCCAAGAGCTGAAGAAGAAGAAACAGACGTCAACTCTCTGTTCAGCCCAGAACTTTCGGCCAGAGCCCAGAACTTCCGACCCTCGGAACCTTCGGCCGCCCCGGAACCTCCGGCCTCCGATGACCCACACAAGCCTGGGCGTGCCAACTCTCTGGTTAGCCCGAAACATACCCGGAAACTGGCCAGTACCTTCCAGCCTGCCCGGACCTTCCGGCCCCCGGAAGTCAGCCCAGCACCCACCGTGCCAACTCTCTGGTAAGGCCAGACCCTCCATGGAACCTGGCCCAGAACTTTCGGCCCCGCCCGGAACTTCCTGCCCTGCCTGCGCGCAGTGATTTGGGCCGAGACCCGTGTACCCTTTCACCCCTATACTATATATACCCTTCTCCTACCTACTTTTTAGGGTTAGCAAAGTAGTATCTCATTTGAGAAACTTTGCTCTCCACTTGATCCCTTCTCCATCGGAGTTCACGACCTCTACGGAGAAGATCCACCAAGTGGACTCAAGACCCCTAACGGGAAGACCCCTCAAGACCTCCTCACGGAGAAGAACTTGCTACTTGTATCGTCCTTTGTTAACCTTGGATCGTGTATCTCTTTGTGCTTCGAGGATCTAGCACATGTGTAATCGAATCTTGTTGGTTTGAGTGAATCCTCTTGTGTTTCCCCTCGTGTTTTCCCCTTGTGTTCTTCGTCGTTTCTCGTGGGATCCGCTCCAATCGTGAAAGATCGGGCGTCTAGGGATCTACCCTACATCATCTTGGTATCATGAGCCACGTTGATCATGATTTTGGAGCCTCCCTCTTTGTTTTCTAGCCCAATGTTGTTGTGGTTCGTCCCAATTTTGAAAATCCCCACAAAAATAGCCTTCCCAAAAATTTTGTGATTTGTTAGTGTGATGAAGTTTTGTTGGATTTGATCCGTGGATTTCACGTGTGGCATGTAGATCTATATTCCCCGCCCTTCCATCCACCCAAATTTTTTCTTTTCCCTATGGATTTGGGTTTTCCCAATGTTTTTCTGCCCAAATCCATGATCCCCAAATTTCCCGTTCTTGGTAGAATCGCGACCCCTGGAACTTCTGGCCACCGGACCTTCCGGCCATCCTAGAACTTCTGGCCCCCTGACCTTACATCCTCCCCAGAACGTTCGGACTAGACAGAAAGTTTGTACATCTTCGATGACTTCCACTACTTCGCCAAGTCCGACTGCGGTGCAGCAACATCTTTGCCAACGTACTGAAGATCGTGCACTACAACACTGACCACTTCATCGTCATCTGTCCTTACTTACACTCGACAAACCATTGATGGTAACCTTGACGACATCTTTGTCTACTCCTTGCAATTACATTGATAACCCCATAGCCTTGCTTTTGTGTCACTTACCCATCGAGACTAGCCATTGAGATTGCCGGCAAGGTCACTTGTGCACATTAGTGATCATCATCTCGTTGCATATATCATCATTGTGGTGTTAATATCTTGGTATCATCTCTTGTGTCACAAGGTTGTCATAGCATATACACAGTTGCTAGCTTGGTTCGTGAAGTTTTGCATAAGTGGCCATCAGAAGAGCTCAAAAGAGAAAGATCCAAACAAGCTTTTAAGCAAAAGAAAAGATAAGTAAAGAGCTTTTAAGCAAGAACCATAGCATCATACAACATTAAGATTGTCATACTCGGTCATATTGGATCATATCATTGGAATACCATACATATAGCATACTTGGGATAGAAATCGTTGCATTTTTT
Source organism: Aegilops speltoides (assembly GCA_021437245.1). NCBI lineage: Eukaryota > Viridiplantae > Streptophyta > Magnoliopsida > Poales > Poaceae > Aegilops > Aegilops speltoides. The sequence continues at coordinate 196,239,558 of CM038141.1, forward strand.
CTTAGTAGGTTGTGCACACGTTTTGTATCCGCCTATTGTGCAATCGTGCTAGCGTCTCTCTAGTGTTGTGCAACAAGAGCATTTTCGTGGATTCCACATTTTGGCTCATTCCTTGGTTGCATGTCCCCATTTATCTATTTGTGTGTGTGTTTCCTTGTACCACATCTGACTATCGGTCTACTTGTTGCATTGTAAATTTGCGAATATTTTCCAACATTATTGAGTCTCACTAATATTTGCATCAATTTTGTGCCACTATCATAACCAAGCTCCACCAAAGGCTTTTACTTGTGTAGGTGTGAGAACCGACAAGAATTGGTACCAATTGTGCTTTTTCCTTGTTACACATTTGAGTGATCATTGATCCATCTTCAACATCGGTCAAGGTACATTTGGTATGAGTTCTTCTCTTTCTCCCACTCACATATTTGCTTGGAATGATGTATAGGACAAGTTCTTGTACCAACCCACTCTTCATTGAGCAAGACGACGACATGTCCTTCTACGTCACCAAGAGCCACCTCTTTGGTGCACAATGAGCTTTGCACCAAGAACAACAAGCAATGAGCAACCATATCGACAATCTCGCTATCGACTTATGACTCTTCGAACAACGTACAAGAGACTACTTCGACAACAAGCTCAAAGAACACAAACAAGAGAACGATGCAAGAATGGACGAGATTCATGCCTTGTTGATCAACCGCTCTTCTACCTTGTCGTCCCACTCAAGACGGAGCCGCCCGAGTCGATACTCTGATGACACTATCTCTAGTTCAAGTACACCAACATCGAACACTCTACATCGAGCCACACGCCAAGACTGTCAAGCAAACCGCAATCCTCTACACGGAACCGATCCTCAAGAGAAACTTCTAGTTCAAGAACATTGACACCGTTAAAATCAAGCTACCTTCACGCAAGCACAAGAAAGGCAATGTCTACGCCAACAAGAGGAAGAGCACGCACGCCAACACAAAGACGAGCAAGACGCCAAAGCTGTCCGTCTACAACAACAACGTCGTGAAGCCCAAGCACTTGAGGCGCAACGTGCCCTCCAAGACACGAGTCATGCCATCACCGATCACAACCGACATACGCGTGAGCAAGAAGAAGCACTTCGCGAAGAAGTCCAAGAGAGGAACTATCAAGCACGATTGAATCGACAAGCTCCTCTTCAAGCACGACAAGAACCCCAAGTTCACCAAGAGCAACATGATGCTCCACGCCTAGAGAAAAATGAGGTTTCTAACCCTCCATGTCAAGGGCGACATCATCACCCGCGCCCCCAACACAATGAAGAGCAACACTATGGCAAGCTCAAGTTCACCATGCCCAAGTTCACCGGAAGCAATGATCCCGAAGAATACCTGTCATGGGCATTGAAGGTCGACAGGATCTTTCGTTTGCACAACTATGAGGAAGAGAAGAAGATTGCCATGGCATCCCTTGAGTTCCAAGACTACGTACTTATTTGGTGGGAACAAGTCATTGAGCACCAAGAGGCAAGAGGCGAGCCACCCATCACAACATGGGCTCAAATGAAGGATGTCATGAGAGCACGCTTTGTCCCAACCTACTACAACCACGACGTCTTAAAAAAGTTCCAACTCCTCAAACAAGGAACAAAGAACGTTGAAGAGTACTACAAAGAAATGGAGATTGCCATGATACGAGCCAATGTCACGGAGGATGATGAACAAAATACGGCCCATTTCTTGAATGGACTCAACCATCCTATCAAGAAGATCGCCGACTTCGAACCTTACTCCAACCTCATCGAGCTAGTGCATCAAGCAACCAAAGTGGAACGTCATGTCCAAGATGACTTCAAGTATGCAAAGTTCTCTTCCAAGTCCTATGGATTCTCCAACAACCAAGCTTCAACGACTCCAACACCCTCTACAACCACCGTTGACAGGTCAAACTACAAGAATACTTCGACAACTTCAAGTCATCCTCCTACTACAAAAAACTTCAAGCCAAGAGCGTCATCATCATCTACTCCAACCGATGAGACCACCAAGACAAGTTCCATCAAATGCTTCACATGCGGTAGACGAGGCCACAAGTCCTTCGAGTGCACCAACAAGCGCACCATGATCCTCAGCGACAACGAAAACTATGACTCCATGAGTGAAGAGGAAACGAAAGCCCTTGACCAAGTGGCCATGCGCCGGCAAGTGAACAAAGATGAAGATGATCAAGTCTTTTGTGATGAAGATTCGAGCCTCGCTCTTGTTATCTCCAAGGATTTGACTCTTCAACATCAACAAGACGAAGACCAAAGATGCCATATCTTCCACACCAAGGCTGGCATCAATGGAAGGTCCGTGAAGGTCATAATCGATGGAGAGAGTTGCATTAACTTGGCGAGTGAAGAGCTATGCTCTAAGCTCCAATTGGTCAAGATGAAGCACCCACATCCCTACAAGGTCCAATGGCTAAGCGACTCCGGCACTATCCAAGTCGAGCATATGGTGCAAGTTTCTTTCAAGATCGGAGCATACGAAGACACTTTGGAGCGTGATGTCGTTCCGATGTTCGTTCGCCACCTTCTTCTTGGACGACCATGGCAATTTGACCGAGGCGTCATCCACAATGGGCGAACTAATCGCTATAGCTTCAAGATGAAAGGAAAGGAGTACGTGCTATGACCTATGTCTCCAAGTAAAGTGATCGCCGACAAGCAAGCCACCCATCATGGAGAGAAGAGTGAGAGAGCGAACCAAATAAAAGTGAGTGAGCGCCACAAGCAAAAACCGAGTGCCTCCACGATGAGAGACAAGAAAACTCTAGTCCTTTTTGGCACCAAAAGTGAGATGAGAGAAGTGTCTGAGAACCCGTCAAGTGTTATGCACTATGTCCTTTTGTGTAAGGATGAGGCACCTACAACTAACACCTCACACAAGCTACCTTTAGTGCTGTCTTCTCTTTTGCAGGAATTCCAAGACGTTTTTTCCGATGAGCTACCTCCAGGACTACCACCTCTACGACACATCAAACACCGCATCGACCTCATGCCCGGAGCCCCTTCCTAACAAGGCACCCTACCATGTCAACCCCGACGAAACCAAGGAGATCTAACGGCAAGTACAACAACTCATCGACAATGGCCATGTGCGAGAAAGCTTGATCCCTTGTGCCGTACGGGTAATCCTTGTCGCCAAGAAAGATGGCACTTATCGAATGTGTTCCAATTATCGTCCCATCAATGCCATCACCATTAGATATCATTACTGTCGGTGTTCTGGGAACGGGGGTCCCCAGACTTGCCTGCCTAAGGCCTGCGGCGTGGCTCCACCGGTGGCCCAGTACGGCCCATCTTCGTCAACCAACACTCAAGACCCTCACGAGGGGCCAAGCCTCGCGGGGCGGATGACACAAGGCCTCCTTAGGAGTGGCCTCACCAGGAAGGCTCGCGAGGGAGGCGGAGAGATCAAGGTAAAGGGTACCTCGCGAGGTTCCCGTGACGCAAGCCATGACGACCAAGACCAGGCGGGCGCCAGGCGGGCGCCAGCGCGCGCAGTGTCCTCGTTTCCCCTTTGGTGTTAAGGGGGCAAGCGCAGGCGTGGAGTACCGAGACATCAGGCAAAGGTTTCCATATCAGTGCAACCAGCAGGATGGCAGGACGGAGGTCATCATGGAGCCCAGGACGGTGTCATCACCAGCGCCTTTGACAGGAGAAGACCACCTTTAGTCAGGATAGCTTGTACTAGTTGTCCCCGTTCAAAATGGCCGTTGTTGGATCCCTTCCCGCTCAATATTTGGGGAGAGGACCAGGGCCTCTATAAATAGGACTAGCCACCACAGTAGAAGGGGACAAGCTCAGTTCATCTACACACCACACCAGCTCAAGAACACCTCTCCTCACGAGGCTGCTCTTCCCTTGTGCTGTCCACCATCAGCCCAAGAGGCAATCCACCACCACCACACAGGAGTAGGGTATTACACCATAATGGTGGCCCGAACCTGTATAAATCTTGTGTCTCTTGTGTCGTGAGTTCATCGTGCTATCTTAGAGATCGCGGCGAGGCTAAGGGCATGTTTCAATAGGGAGAAATCTTCGTGCGCACCCAAGTGTTCGAACCTCAAGGGTTTCGCCGGAACCTGATATCCGACATTTGGCGCACCAGGTAGGGGTGCGCCGGAGCTTCTCCTTCTGTCGACCCGCTCTCCGCCGACACCGCGCTTCGCCCTCATGGCGGACATCGTGCTTCCGGCTCCGGCGACCGGTGCCAGCGCTGGGGCCAGGGGGCTCCGGGCCTTGGCCCCCGCCTTACGGCAGGTGCAGTGGCAGCGCAAGTTCAAGCCAGAAATGCCGCCACGCTATGACGGCACGGTGGACCAGCAGGTTTTCCTGCTGGCATACGAGGAAGCCGTCCTCAAGGCCGGGGGCGACGACAAGGTCATGGACAACTGGCTTCCCATGGCCCTCACTGGCGTCCCGCGCGCTTGGCTGCTCAACCTGTCAACGTCTTTTGTGGACTCCTGGGAGGAATTGCGCGACCTTTTCCTCGCCCACTACGCAGCGCCGGCGCCCCCGGTCATCGCAGCTCTCTTGGGCGGCTCGCAGGCGCCACCCTCGGACTGCCACGCCAAGCCATTCTTTCGCTAGATCGGTGCCGCCCTCGCGCGCCAAGGAGCTCCCCCAGGTTGGGTGGCGCCCAAGGCGGACCTGACCTTCAACTCGGAAGATCACCCCGTCAACACCACATGGTCAGGTGCGCTCCCGATGCTCTGCACACCCACCATCTGCCAGGTGATCGTCACCAAAACCCTCATCGACGATGGTGCCGGCCTCAACGTGCTCTCGGTGGAGGCTTTCAGCCTCCTCCATGTACCACTGGAACGGCTCCGACCCAGCAAGCCCTTCTCGGGCGTCGGAGGCGGTTCCTCTAGTTCCCTTGGGCAGATCCGCCTTCTCGTGACCTTCGGCACCCATGAAAACTACCGCACGGAGCTGGTCAACTTCGACATTGCCCACATCAGTCTCCCATATAACGCCATCCTTGGATACCCTGCCTTGGCTCAGTTCATGGCGGCAACACATCTGGCCTACAACCTCATGAAGATGCCTAGGAGCAGCGGCGTCCTCATCGTAGCTAGAGATACCAAGGAGGCTCTGCTGGCGCTCAAGCTGGCCCTCAAGGCTGCCGCGGCGGCACAGCCTGCCGGCGCGGATGCCTCCAAGGCCAAGGAGGCTGCACCGACCAAAAATAAGCAACTGTTCACTCAGGATAAGGCAGAGACCAAGCAGGTGCCAGTTGAGGAAGACGGGTCGTCGGGGGCCACCTTCACCATAGGTGCCAACCTCGACCTCGACCAAGAGAAGGCGTTGGTAGAGTTCTTGCGCTCGAACAAGAAGGTGTTCGCGTGGGAACCCAAGCAGCTAGTGGGGGTCCCAAGGGAGGTGATTGAGCATCACCTGAATGTATGCCCCAATGTACGCCCCATGAAGCAGAAAGCGAGGCGGCAGTCCATAGAGAAGCAGGCCTTCATCGTCCAAGAAACCCGCAAGCTAGAGGCAGCAGGTGTTATTCGCGAGGTTCGCTACCCCGAATGGCTGGAAAACCCCGTTGTCGTGCCAAACAGGGGGGGAGCGCATGTGCGTCGACTTCACCAACCTCAACAAGGACTGCCCCCAAGATCCGTTCCCGCTTCCCCGCATCGACCAGCTCGTCGACTCCACTGCCGAGTGCGGCCTGCTATGTTTCCTGGATGCGCTTTTTGGTTATCACCAAATCAAGATGGTGGTGGAGGACGTGGAAAAGATAGCCTTCCTGACCCCATGTGGAGTGTACTGCTACACTTGCATGCCGTTCGGATTGTGCAACGCGGGTGCGACCTTCCAGCGGTTGATGCACACTGCCTTGGGTCGGTAGCTCGGAAAAAACGTCGAGGCTTACGTCGATGGCATTGTGGTAAAATCTCGAGAGGCAAGGACCTTGTTCCAGGACTTGGAGGAGACCTTCGTGAGCCTTCGTCAGGTAGACCTGCGACTCAACCCGGAGAAGTGCGTGTTCAGCATCCCTTCCGGCAAGCTGCTGGGCTTACTCGTGTCCCACGGGAGGATCGAGGCCAACCCAGAGAAGGTCAAGGCAATTGAATACATGAGTCTGCCGCAAACCCTCAGAGAAATGTAGAAGCTCGCCGGTTGCATGAGTGTGTTAGGACGCTTCATCTCGAAGCTAGGGGAGCACGCCCTGCTGTTCTTCAAGCTGATGAAGAAGAAGGGCCCATTTGAGTGGACACAGGAGGCCGACCAAGCGTTTCAAGACCTCAGGAAATATCTGACCAGCCCTCCCGTGATGGTGGCGCCGCACCCTCTCAAGTCCCTAGTGCTCTACCTTGCCGCCACACCCTACTCCGCCAGCGCAGCCCTGCTGGCGGCTCGGGAGGAACGCTAGGCTAAGGCCACGTCACGCCCAGCCGCGACCTCAGCCGGGGCGACACAAGACCAGGAAAGCCTTGCGAGGACCACGACAACGGCAGCAGGGGATCAAGCTCAGTAGGAAGACGCCCCCAGGGCTGAAGAGGCTGTCGTGGTTCTAAGTCTGACAGTAGAAGTAGGGGTAGGTTAAGGAGAGGCGATGTCCTAGCTATGGAGCAGTTGTGGAGACAAAGGATGTACGAGTTCAGGCCCTTCTCGAGGAAGTAACAGCCCCACGCCTCTGAGCCCCGAGGCGGTCGAGTGGATTATGAGTATGAGTATTACAAGAATCTGAACCCTTCTATCTATGGAGGGGGTGGCTTATATAGAGTGCTTGGGACCCCAGCCAGCCCACATAATGGAGGGATTAAAGTACATTAAGCTAGGGGGTTACCGTAGCGCCCCTCATAAGGTGTCTTAACTATCATTAAGTCTATTCAATAGCAAACCGTTGGCCATGGAGTGCCTTGACCTTCCGGTGGTCGAGTGAGTCTTCATGGTCGAGTGAGTCTCCATGGTCGAAGTCCTTCGATCGGTCAGTGGATTCCTCTTTGGTCGATGGAAGATGATCTCTTCTACGAGTGCCCTTGGGTAGGACGTTTAGGTCAGGCCTATGACCCTACCTAGGTACATGAATCCATCATTAGCCCCGAATGGATTGAGGCTTGAGTGAAGGAGGAGTTGACGTTGTTTCCGATCGTCTTTTGCATTCGGCTATGTGTTGTCTTGGATCAAGATCTTCTCTGTTGGTAACAAGAAACTTTCCTTCAGTCGACTTGATCCATTCTTGTTCTTTAGTCGAGTGACTTCTTTTGCTATTTCCGAGCAACAGATCGCAGGAAATCTCGCACTTGACAGACTGATTTGTCGTTCGCGGATCTCGCGGGATACGAATTTGGGGAAGCGCTGGCGGAACGGATCGGCTGGCGCTTGGATGGGGCGTATAGGCGCCTCGATTTCCGCCGCTTTCTCCGCCACGTATCGCGCTGAAGGCGGCCGCTCGGGATATGATTGGATTGCTTGGGTCACCTGTCATCCACTCGGAAGGATGCTATAAATGTAACTCCCGGAGGCTCATGCACAGTACCTTGTTCTTCCTCATTAGTTCTCTCCGTCTCCGCTCTCCGCCCCGCTTGCTGCCCCTCGCCATCTCTCCTTGCGCATTCCGCCCGCCATGGGCAAAGAGAAGACGACGATCTGCCGAGCCTGCGAAGAAGGCGTCGGCGGCGAGAAGGCGTCGCCGGCCGAGAAGGCGAAGGGAGATCTACGGTCGCGGTGGTTCTTCGTCGAGATCAAACTGCCGAAAGGTGGGTCGAGGAGATCGGATCGATCGACCATCGTGGAGAAGGATCTCCTCGACATGGCCGACGACGGATTGATTCCCCACGGCGCGCCGAGACTTCTGGCGAGAGTGGCAGCCTCAACCGTAAGAGGGTGAGTCGTGCTTTTGGCCACCCATGTCGACCGAGTTTTTCGTTGCCACCGAGTGTCTTCTTTCGAGGTTTTCTGAATTTCTTCGGAGCCCAGCTCCATCATTTTACCCCAAACTCCATCGCATACCTTGCCGCGTTTGTGTCTATGTGTGAAAACTTCCTGGGCTGTCGACCGCACTGGGGTTTGTTCAAGTACATCTTCACATGTCGCTCTCAGACTGTGAAGAAGGCAAGCCCAGGTGACGAGAAGACCCAAGTAGTCCAGATGTGTGGTGGTTTAGGAGTCCAGTTGAGGAACAAAAGCACCTTTCCAGCTATGTATTTTCCCGAGTCGGTCAGAGGCTGGCAGTCGACCTGGTTCTATTGCCGGAATGAGACGACGCCGGGGCACTCGACTGGCCTTCCTGAATTCACCATGAGTCGAGTGAATAGACCCTCCTCCCTGAAGGTTGTTCCAGAAGAGAGGGCTGAAGTGAAGATGCTGATGGACCGCGTGGTGCAGCTGGTTAGGGACGGTGGATGGCATGGACCTCCTGGAGGTTTTTCTTGAGGCGAATCCAGCCCCTTCAGCCCGAGTCATCAGTATGTGGTTGTATCGCGGCACCGGCGACGAGACTCGCGTCCACCCGAGGCAATCGGCGATACCATAGTGGAAAGATGGATGGCCGATCATCGGGAACAAGGACAATCTCGCGGATCCCGAGGATTTCTCCGCTGATCGTGACAGCTGTTCGGATAAGGTACACTTGCTCTGTTTTCCGTTGTATATTTGTCGAGTGCGTTTCTGCAACTTGGTCGACTGAACTCTGCTTTGATGCTTCCAGGCCCTCACCGAGCTATACTCAATGCCCAACGGCGCCCAGATTCCGACTGAGGAGGGGGAAGCCAGTGGAGGTGAGAGCCAGGAAGAGTGGGATTCAGATGCTGCAGGAGACGACGACGACGATGATGATGATGACGAGGATGATGATGACGAGGATGAAGAGGAGGAAGCCGCACCACCGCGCTTGGAAAGGCGGTCAAAACTTGTGCACGACCCTTCGGCTGAACGTGGTAAGGAGTTCTGTTGTCTCGCTGATCGACCAAACATCTCTGACCGCTTCTCCGGTGCCGACTGAGAAGGCGCCGAAGCAACCGAAGGTAGTTCCGCCGAGGACAACCAAGCCTCTGCCAAAAATGAAGGGGTCCATCCCCACCATTTCAGGGTAAACACATTGCTTAAATCTCCTTGTTCTATGTAAATTTTGTCTCTGGTTGATACTTGGATCGGTCGACTGATTCTTTGGATTCTCAGCGCTGCGACTTCCGAAACCTCAGCTAAGGCTGACGACCAGGAGATGGAGGACGCCGCCACCTCAAACCCTGGTACTATATCTTTAATTCTTGTTCTTAGTCGACTGACTCAAGATTTCTGACTTTAACTCTTTTCTGAAGCTCCAACTAATGACATCATCACTCTTCCTGACGACGATGATGAAGATGAGGAGCCATTGAGGACTAGGAGGAGCAGGAAGGCATCTACTGGCAAGGAAGCCCAAGGTGTGACGGTGCTCGAGACCGCTAGACGGAGGGAGAGGTCGGCACTCGACATACCGTATCCTTCGCGAATCCGCTGACGAGTGCTCGGCCCGCCGCCGAAAGTCTTTGGACAACCTTCGATCTTCACCACGCACCACGCCCCGGAGGACCAGCCGATGTCTGCTAAGGAGGCGATCCGTCAAGCGAGGGATCATGATGGAGCAGTGAAGATCGCTCGATGCGAGTCAAGCGGCTTATGATGCCAGCCGCGCCTTCGTGAGCAATGTTCAGTCATCGACCACCACATTACTCATAGGATATGCTATCAAAACTTTTCTTTCTCAAATTCATAGCAATAGCAGTCACCCACTAGGTGTGTCGATAAAACTCCGTGTTAGCGGGGCACGCTGAGTGCACCCGCTGGGTGTAGTCCCCGAGGTTAAGGTCGTGGCTGGCAAATGGTCTTAGGCTTACTAAGTAGATGTTGATCATTATCCGAATGGAACGAATGGGTTTACGAGTCCGGTGCAAGCACGCTGAGTGCACCCATGGTGTAGTCCCCGAGATCGTAGTCGCATCACGGCGCTGATTACACCGAAGAAGTACTGGCCGACCGGTCGATTTCGCTCTTTTTTTGGTCGATTGGTCGACTATGTCTTGAATAAGACCCGATTGGGGGCACGCTGAGTGCACCCACCGGTGTAGTCCCCGAGACTACGGTTGAATCTTGGCATTCGATCGTAGTCTTAGAAACGCACAATTCTTCTTGATTCACTCGAAGTGGATTATCTCGATACTTTTTGCAACTGACCTTCAGAGAAATCTTGTGATCTTGCGGCACGCTACTGCTGAAGCGAGCGAAGCATATTCAGCTCGAGTTGGACTTGAAACTAGTGCAAGAGAATCTGACGAAGGCGAAGGAGGAGACCAAAGGTATGTTTGGTGAGATTTCGACGACTCTTTCCTCCTCTCACTTGCTTCAAGTTTGACATTGCTGCGACTTACAGACAAGGTGAGGGAGGCTCAAAGGAAGAAGGAGCTTGAGCTGTCTGAGAAGATCAAGCTTGCTGATGAAAAACTGGCCTCGGTTGCCAGCTCGAACAGATAACGCCCGATCCAAGGCTGCTCGCCCATTGCCAGCAAGGATGCTGAGCGAATGAAGGCTGACAAGAAGAACCTGACCGAGAAGATCCTCCAATTGGCTGGGAAGAAGAACGAGCTGGAAAGCTTCTTGAGTGGTCTTGCTAAGAAATTGTTCCTTAAGCTCGAAGGTAACCCTCTTCACTCGACCAATTCTCCCAACTGTTATGTTTCCACTCGACTGTTTTCCTGATTCGGGACTTTGTCTTTGCAGAGTTCTGCCGCAACTTTGAAGAAGAAACCAGCCAGCTGGAGACGAACCTCGACCCTGCCAATTCCCCGGTGAACGATGAAACTGCTATGAACATCTTCCGACTGGAGTCCCGTGTTGCTGCTGTTGTGGATTATCTCGCAAGACTGAAGGTTGCTACGTCCCGCATCGACTCGACGCTCTGGCCCAATGAGACACTCCAAAATGACCTCGAGTCATTGATGGCTCGACTGAACGCCATCCCTGACCAAGTGCAAGAGTGGAAGAAATCTTGACTCGGTCGCGCAGACGTTGCCTCGTTGTCCGGCGCGAGTCCATTGCAAGGAAGCCCGAGAAGATAAGTGGCGGCTCCCGAGTGGCCAACACCAAAAGCACGACTTCAAGACCTTCATGGAGACTTTCATTGCAGCTGCCAGCGGATTGCCGACGGGATTGATCTTGACGAAGTTCGTTGTTTCCATCCAGCCTCCACAGAGGGGTAAAAACTTTCGACCTTAAATTTACCTCGGTATGCCGAGTGGAGTTGTAACCGATAAAACTTTAACGGGCTTAGCTCTGAGCACTCTCGGTTATTTTAGGTGTCGACCTCAAATTTAGATTGATGTTTGGAAATGATTGCTCTGGCTTGAATTGCTCTTGCGGTGTTAACAATGAGATGCCTCTGCGCAATGACTTATTCCTTAGGCGAGCACCGAGCTGCAGCTAAGCCCGAGTGGAAGTCCGCTTACCACTCTAGAGGATTTTAATAACTTAGGCGAGCACTGGCTGCAGCTAAGCCTCCGAGTGGGAGGTTTGCTCTCCACTGTGAGGATTTCAATAACTTAGGCGAGCATTGGGCATGGCTAAGCCCCCGAGTGAGAGGTTTGCTCTCCACTCGGTAGGATTTCTTATATCTTAGGCGAGCACTGGCTGCAGCCTAAGCCCCGAGTGGGAGGTTTGCTCTCCACTGTAGGATTTCTTATACCTTAGGCGCAGCACCTGGGCTGCAGCTAAGCCCCCGAGTGGGAGGTTTGCTCTCCACTCGGTAGGATTTCTTTTATCTTAGGCGCAGCACTGGGCTGCAGCTAAGCCCCGAGTGGGAGGTTTGTTCTCCACTTGTAGGATTTCTTATACCTTAGGCGAGCACTGGCTGCAGCTAAGCCCCGAGTGGGAGGTTTGCTCTCCACTCTGTAGGATTTCTTATACCTTAGGCGAGCACTGGCTGCAGCTAAGCCCCGAGTGGGAGGTTTGCTCTCCACTCGGTAGGATTTCTTTTATCTTAGGCGCAGCACTGGCTGCAGCTAAGCCCCGAGTGGGAGGTTTGTTCTCCACTCGGTAGGATTTCTTATACCTTAGGCGCAGCACGGGCTGCAGCTAAGCCTCCGAGTGGGAGGTTTGCTCTCCCACTGTAGGATTTCTTTTTATCTTAGGCGAGCACTGGGCTGCAGCTAAGCCCCGAGTGGGGGGTTTGCTCTCCACTCAGGATTTCTGTTGTATTTGTGTCAAGCTCGGAGAAGAGGGTCACAATGACCTGACTTCGCCTTCCTTGCAATCGCACATCATACTTATGGTGTAGCTGGAGGAGAGGGTCGCAATGACCGCGCCTGCTTTTCCTTTCTAGTACACTTTATACTTAGGCGCAGTTCTTGAATCAGCAGCTAAGCCTCCGAGTGGAAGTCGGCTTACCACTCGGTAGGATTTTAATAACTTAGGCGAGCACCGAGCTGCAGCTAAGCCCCGAGTGGAAGTCGGCTTACCACTCGGTAGGATTTTAATAACTTAGGCGAGCACCGAGCTGCAGCTAAGCCTCCCGAGTGGAAGTCGGCTACCACTCGGTAGGATTTTAATAACTTAGGCGAGCATCGAGCTGCAGTTAAGCCCCGAGTGGAAGTCCGCTTACCACTCAGTAGGATTTTAATAACTTAGGCGTAACGGATTCAGCGCCACCCACTCGGGGAGGTGAAAATTTTACTCGATTTAAAAATAAAGAGGGACAAAAATTATGAAGGAATTATGACACTATTACTTCAAAGCTCGTGAGCTACAGTGAGTACTTTATTACAACTCTTCCGAGTGAAAAACCTTATGTAAACGGCGGAGCAGATCCGATTCCAAACTCGGGCTCATCGATATCGTGGTTCGACATTGTAGAGACGATATGCCCCATTGTGGAGAACCTTTGTGACGATGAAGGACCTTCCCAAGAGGGAGCAAGCTTATGTTGTTTCGCTGATCCACCAAGGACCAGATCTCCTTCCCGGAAGGCTCGACCTCTCACATTTCGGGCGACAAAGGGCGCAAAGTCTTCGGTAAATGGTCGAGCGGATCGAGCCATTTCCGTTCCTCTTCCAGAGGTCGATCGATCCTCGACGCGCTTGCTCAGCTTCTGCTTCATTATACAGTTCAATTCGTGGAGCATTGTGAAGGAGATCACTCGGTAAAACTGCTTCTGCCCCATAGACCAGGAAAAAAGGAGTTCTCCCAGTCGACCGATTAGGCGTGGTCCGCAAACCCCAAAGCACTGAAGGAAGTTCGTCGACCCAAGCTCCACCGCATGCTTGAGATCTCGTGATCAAACGGGCTTCGCACTTTGAGGATCAATCCATTGGCTCGCTCGCTGTCCATTCGACCGTGGATGGGCGATCAAGCGTAGTCGACTCGTATGCCTTGGGAGTTGCGTAAATCCTTGAATTCTTCCGAGTCAAAATTCGACCCATTGTCCGTGATAATACTGTAGGGACTCCATACCGAACGCCAACTTTCTCGACGAAGGAAACAACAATATCAAAGATCAAGTTTCTTGATTGGCTTAGCCTCAATCCACTTGGTGAACTTGTCGACGCTACCAAGACATGCGTGAAGCCGCTCCGACCCGCTCGCAAGGGACCGATCATGTCCAACCCCATACCGCGAAAGGCCGACGAGCGGAATGGTCTTCAAAGGCGACGCAGCTTGTGTGACATATTGGAGTAGAACCGCATCCTTCGTGACTTGTCCACTATTTCTTTCGCCATCTCATTTGCTCTTGGCCAGTAAAATCCAGCTCGGTATGCTTTGGCTACAATGGTCCGAGAGGACGCATGGTGACCACATGTCCCCGAGTGGATATCATTGAGTATGACTCGACCTTCTTCCGGTGTTATGCATTTTTGTCCGACTCCCGTTGGGCTTTCACTATATAACTGCCCATTGATAACGGTAAAGGCTTTGGATCGACGGACGATCTGCCGAGCCTCTTCCTCATCCTCTGGGAGTTCCTTTCTCGTAATATATGCAATGTATGGAATTGTCCAATCGGAGTGACAACTAAAACTTCCATGACCAAGTCGACCATCGCGGGACCTCAACCTCGCCGAGTCCGTGGCACTCTTGAGTTGCGGAGCTTCCTCCGTGAAGGGATCTTCTTTGGTCGACGGAGTGTGTATATGTTCCAAAAACACGCCACTCGGAATGGCTTCTCTTGGACCCTATCTTCGCCAGATCATCTGCCGCTTGATTTTTCAGTCGGGGATGTGATGGAGTTCCAACCCTCAAACTTCTTTTTCCCAAATTTTCCTCCGTGCATTGCAAGATCCGGTCATAGCCGGGCTTCACGCCCCACTCCTTCATCACTTGATCGACCACTAGATCTGAGTCGCCATAAACCATCAAAGCGACGGACGCCGAGTGAGATGGCCATGCATAATCCATATAAAAGGGCCTCATACTCGCCTCATTGTTGGAGGAATCAAAGTGAATCTGGAGCACATACTTAAGCTTATCTCTAGGGGAAACCAGAACAACAAAGACTGTAACCATTCAGCATCTTGGAGCCGTCAAAGAACATGGTCCAATGCTCCGAAAGTGAACTTGGCCGGTTGTTGTTCAATCCACTGCAAGGAAATCAGCTATAGCCTGGGACTTAATGGCTTTCTTTGCCTCGAATTTGATATCAAGGGGAAGAAGTTCAATCGCCCACTTCGCCACTCGACCGGTTGCGTCTCTGTTATGCAAGATCTCTGATAAAGGAGCGTCCGACGATCGTGACAGTAATGATCGAGAAATAGTGAGCAACCTTCTTTGTGGTCATGTATATACCATACACAAGCTTCGATAATGAGGGTATCTCGCTGATGGAGTCAAACTTCGCATAAATAATACACCGGCGCTGAACTTTGAAGGCCTTTCCTTCCTCTTCCGCCGACCGAAGCACAGAATCGACAACTTGTCCAAGGGCTGCAATGTAAAGCAACAGAGGCTCTTTGCTGATTGGAGCAGCAAGCACCGGCTGGGTGGAGAGCGAGCTTTTAGCTCGCAACGCTGCATCGCCCCGGAGTCCACTCAACTTGTCACCTTCTTCATCACCGGTAAAGAGGTAATGCCTTTTCACCGAGTCGTGAGATGAATCGACTTAAAGCGCCAAGCATCCAAGAAGCTTCGACGCCGTGGCACTCGCGCAGTATGCTTCATTCGGAGAATAGTGCCGATCTTTTCGGTTAGCGTCGATTCCTCGCTCGAAACGAGAAAACCGAGTAATTTTCCACCGGGAACTCCGAATGTGCACTTTGACGGATTGAGCTTGATATCGCATCTTCGAGGTTGGCAAATGTTTCGGCGAGGTCAGCGAGCAGGTCGGAACCTTTTCGCGACTTAACGACGATATCATCCATATACGCTTCCACATTCCGATCGATCCGAGGAGAAGACACTTCAATCATTCGCATAAATGTGGCTCCGCATTCTTGAGGCCGAATGGCATGGTGATATAGCGTAGCACCCGAATGGAGTGATGAAAGCTGTTTTATTTCGTCGGGTCCATACTGCACGGATCGATGATACCCGGAATATGCATCTAGAAAAGACAACCTCTCACCCCGCGGTCGAGTCGACAATTTGATCGATGCGGGGAGAGGAAAATGATCCTTCGGCAGGCCCGATTAATGCTTAAAATCAATGCACATGCGGAGCGAAATATCCTTCTTGGGGACCATGACAACATTAGTGAGCCACTCGGAGTGGTAAATTTCTCGGATAAATCCTGCTGTCAACAGTCGAGCCACTTCTTCCCCAATAGCTTTTCTCTTCTGGACGGCGGACCGTCGAAGATGCTCTTTGACTGGTTTCGCTGACTTGTCAACTCGGAGGCGATGCTCAGCCAGCCTCGAATACCCGGCATGTCACCTGGCTTCCATGCAAAGATGTCCCAGTTCTCACGGAGGAACTGGATGAGCGCTTCTTCCTATTTCGAGTCGAGTGTTGCGGATATGTGGGTCGGAGCTGCATCGGGGTCAGTCGGATGAATATGAACGGGCTTTGTCTCACCAGATGACTTGAATGCAGACTCTGGGGCTGGCTTCTTAGATCGTAGCAAATCACTCGGATCTGCGTTTTGCATGTACCCGTCGAATTCGACTGCTGACACTTGGGAGTCGGCAATCTTTGAGCCCTTCTGAAAGCACTCTTCCGCCTTCTTCCGATCACCGGTGATAGTGATCACTCCCTTGGGTCCTGGCATTTTTAGTTTGAGGTACACGTAGCATGGTCGGGCCATGAATCGTGCGTAGGCGGGCCTCCCCAAAATGGCATGGTATGCACTCTGAAAATCCACAACCTCAAAGGTCAACTTTTCTTTGCGGAAGTGCTTGGAATCACCAAAAACCACGTCCAGGGCTATTTGGCCGAGTGAGTTGGCCTTCTTCCCTGGTATGACTCGTGGAAACTCATATTGTTGGCGCCAATCGACATCGAATGCCCATCCCTTTCAAGGTATCCGCATATAACAAATTCAGCCCACTACCACCATCCATCAGACTTTTGTCGGTCGAGTGCCTTCGACAACCGGATCGACCATCAACGCTTGTCGCCAGGGGTGGCAATGTGAGTCGGGTGATCAGATTGGTCGAATGTGATGGGTGTCTGGGACCACTTCACATAACTTGGCTTAACTGGGGCAACCATATTCACCTCCCGATTGATGACTTTCAGTCGACTTTTGCTTTCCACATCCGCGAAGATCATCAGAGTGGAGTTGACATGCGGGTATTCCTCCTCACTGTCCTCTTTATCTCCGGCCTTGTCTGGCTCCTTCTCCTTGTCCTTAGACTGTTTGCCCTGAAACTGCTGGATCAGGAGTCGACACTGGCGAGTGGTGTGCTTCGGGTAAATAATGTTGCCCTCTTCATCTTTCTTTGTGTGAATATGGCACGGCATATCCATCATGTCATTTCCTTCTTTATCTTTCACTTTTTTCGGGTTCCAGGATCCTTTGGGCTTCCCCTTGAACTTCCCCTGAGTCACGGCCAGGGCCTCTCCAGGAGCTGCTGGCTCGGCTTTTCGTTTCTGCTTCCGACTCGAATTGCCCTTCTCCGACTGGCTAGGCTTGTATTTACCGCTCCGGAGTCGGTCTTCTTCCTCGCCGTTATCATGATTTGCTAGCAATCTCCATCATTCGACTCGTGGTCATGTCCCGGTCTCGACCGAACTTCAGACTCAATTCTCTTTTTGACGCCATTCCTTGAAGGCGCAAACCACTGATGGTCGACACATTTTCCACAAGATTGTGTAAGGTAATCCATCTCTGAATGTACTCTGAGAGTTTCATTGGTCTTTCGCACACAAACTTGCAGCTCTGTCAAACCAGCCGCCGCTTGCAAGTTCCTTCAAAAGTCTGAACACACGGGACAAATCTTCCCAAGTATATATGTGCAGGAGGTAATTGACTCAACCATGCTCTTGAGAACCTTCCAACATGAGGGGCAAATGTTTCATGGCCACCTCATCATTCCCTCCACCGATCCGAACAGCCACTCGGTAATCCTCGAGCCAAGTTTCGTGCTTAGATTCCCAAAGGAACTTGCAGACTCCGCCGCTAATCTGAAATTGGGGGATCACTGCGGCTCGATAGCCCTGCTAAAACACTCGGACCGGAGACATGCACTGATCGCTAGTGGGTGCATCTCTCTGGTCCGCCTCGAGTGGGCTCTGTTCGGTCGACCAAGCCTCGCAAGATAATGGATCGCGATCAAAGCTGGTTCCCGGGGTCAACTGAACCCTTCGCCTAGCATTGAACTGTTGTTCCATTATCTTGCCGCCGAGGAGCGATGACCCTTCCTCGGAGGAGAAAGAGGCATTCGACGCCCGCCATCTCGGCCGAATCGGTCTCGAAGCTGCTTTCGCCGGTTGTCGCGCCCTTCCCGCCATGAGGCGATCTGGGTCAGGAGCCGACCGGACAGTGTTCGCAGCGACGGATCGACTGCGGAATCTGTTGCGCGATCGTGACACGGCTGAGTTCGTCACTGCCGCCGGAGTAAATCTCGATTCTGCTGCAAGCCTCTTCCGACTTCCGACCGAAGGCTGGATAGACTCTGCTATGCGAAGGTCATGTTGCTAAATTCTGTAGGCGCGGCGGTATATACGAAGTCGGCGGGAAGAGCCGACGCCGTCGGATTGGATGGAGTCGTTGCACATGGCATCGCCGAGTGCTCGCTGAAGATTCTCCAAGCGAGCGCGTTCAGCCATATTGGCCAAACGTGCTTCCTCCAAGGCACGAGCCTCGTGGGTCTCTCCGCGATAGGAGTATGTAGTGCATCCATGTTCTGCGCGAAGCTCTTCTCTCGCAGAGTCGAAAGTCTCGGGCTGGTACTCCTCGTGTTCTTGCACGGGATCACCTCCCCCGGCGGCTCCACCGCCGCGGGCGAAGCCGGGAGGACTGTGAGGGCCGTCGACCATGAGGATCTCCGCCGCTGGATCACTGCTATCACACTCGGATGCAGTCTCTACGGAGCCAGTCGACAGATCGAGCAGGCCAGAGGGATTCGCCGGCTCGATAATCGCGACTGGGCGGTGGCTGTCTGGCGAGCCACCGCGCTTCACCCACCGCCGAAGCCTCGACCGACCAGAGCGCTTTGCGCTGGTGGGAGATCAAGGGCGACCGATAGGGGAGTCGATCGACACGGAGTCGACGGTTGCCGCAGAAAACGCCGCGAACACATGCTGTGAAAGTCGTCGCCTGGACGGGAGCGCCTCGATGTCAAGAGGGCCTCCTGAGCCATCTTGGTCGTCGGCGACAAAGCGAGAGCTCCGAGACGGATCTCGTGCCCTCACCCAAAACTCCAGCGGTCAACATGATGAAGGTACTGAAGTCTGCAACTCCTCCACAAATCGCTAAAACACCGCCCCACGGTGGGCGCCAAGCCGTCGTGGTTCTAAGTCCCGACAAGAGAAGTAGGGGTAGGTTAAGGAGAGGCGATGTCCTAGCTATGGAGCAGTTGTGGAGACAAAGGATGTACGAGTTCAGGCCCTTCTTCGGAGGAAGTAACAGCCCTACGTCTCGGAGCCCTGAGGCGGTCGAGTGGATTATGAGTATGAGTATTACAAGAATCTGAACCCTTCTATCTGTGGAGGGGGGTGGCTTATATAGAGTGCGCCAGGACCCCAGCCAGCCCACATAATGGAGGGATTAAAGTACATTAAGCTAGGGGGGTTACTGGTAACGCCCCTCATAAGGTGTCTTAACTATCATTAAGTCTATTCAATAGCAAACCGTTGGCCATGGAGTGCCTTCGACCTTCGGTGGTCGAAAGTGAGTCTTCATGGTCGAAAGTGAGTCTCCATGGTCGAGTCCTTCCATCGGTCGAGTGGATTCCTCTTTGGTCGACTGGAAGATGATCTCTTCTACGAGTGCCCTTGGGTAGGACGTTTAGGTCAGGCCTATGACCCTACCCTAGGTACATGAATCCATCAGAGGCCGCACCAACCAACCAGGCGCTGGGGGCTCCATCATCTCAGGAAGCACCTCAACCTCCAAAAGACACATGTCACATCAGCGCGCCCACCCTTGTCGAGCATCCGGTGCACTTCGCCAGCACGGTGCTGCGGGATGCAAGGGCGCGGTACCCCATGCCTCAGAAGCTCTTGCTCGCGCTCTTGGTGGCCTCACGTAAGCTGCGGCACTACTTTCAATGTCACCCCAGCAAGGTCGTCTCGACCTACCCATTGGAAAGGGTACTCAGGAGCCCCAACTCCGCTGGGAGGGTCACCGAATGGAACATCGAGCTGCAGGCGTTTCAGTTGGAGTTCAGCACAACTAGGGTCGTCAAGGGAGCCGCACTTGCTGATTTCGTGGCTGAATTGACGGAAGCACCAGCGCTCAAGGCGGGCGAGGATCGGTCTCTCTCCCCAGGAAGTGAGGCACCAGATGGTTGGGTCATGTACTTTGATGGTGCATTTTCGCGGCAGGGCACGGGGGCTGGTGCAATGCTTATATCCCCCACTCAAGACAAGCTCTACTATGCTGTACAACTCTGTTTCCAGCAGGGCGAGAAGGTCTCCAACAACATAGCAGAATATGAAGGCCTCACAGCAGGCCTGAAGGCTGCGGCAGCACTGGGAGTGAAGCGCCTCGTCATCAACGGCGACTCACAACCCCTCATCAACTTCTCCAACAAGGTGTATGAGCCGAAGGACGAGCACATGGAGGCATATCTTGCGGAAGTACGCAAGACGGAGAAGCAGTTCGGGGGGCTGAAGTTGCAGGATGTGCCCCGCGGGACCAACCAAGAGGCTAATGACATCGCCAGGAGGGCGTCCAGACGGCTGTCTTAGGAGCCTGGCATTTTCGAGGAACGACTCTTCAAGCCGTCGGCGGCACCATCACTTTCAAGCATGGCACAGCCTCGGGAAGAACTCCCTCAACACCTGCCACAGGAGCCCCGGCCTGTGGCCCGACCTCAGGAGCGCGCCTACTCGTGGAGCTGGAGCCTTAGGAGGGATGCTGGACCACGGAATTCAAGGAACACCTGACACAAGGGACGCTCCCGAAAAAGGAGGAGGACGCATAACGCGTGGCCCGGCAGGCCACGGCCTATTGCATCCAAGATGGTGAGTTATACCGGAAGCGGCCGAATGATGTTTCCCTACGTTGCATCTTCAGGAAACAGGGGAAGGAGCTGCTAGCCGACATACATGGTGGAGATTGTGGGCACCACTCGAGGTCACGGACCCTCATCGGCAGGCATTTCACAGCGGATTCTATTGGCCTACGGCACTCAACAACGCGACCGAGCTGGTGAAGTCCAGCAAAGCCTGCCAATTCCATGCCAAGCAGATCCATCAGCCAGCTCAGGGCCTACAGACCATCCCGCTCTCAAGGTTGTTTGCGGTCTGGGGGCTGGATATCTTGGGCCCATTCCATCGAGTGCCTGGGGGCTATTGCTACCTCTACATCGCCATCGACAAGTTTACCAAGTGGGCGGAGGTGGAAGCCGTCTGCACCATCCCAGTTGGCTCCGCGGTCAAGTTCATCAAGGGCCTTGTGAGCCGATTTGGGGTCCCTAACTGTATCATCACAGACAATGGTTCGCAGTTCACTAGCAATCTCTTCAAGACATATTGTGCTAACCTTGGAACGCATATCTGCTACGCTTCGGTGGCGCACCCCCGGAGCAACGGCCAGGCCGAACGCGCCAATGCAGAGGTCGTGAGGGGCCTCAAGACCAGGACCTTCAAGAAGAAGCTGGAGGCCTGTGGTAGGGGCTGGCACGATGAGCTCCAGTCTGTGCTGTGGTCCATCCGTACTACCACCACCAAGCCAACGGGTGAGACCTCGTTCTTCCTCGTCTACGGAGAATAAGCGATTCTCCCTCACGAGGTCAGGCGTCACTCCACGCGGGTCCTGGCATTTGATGAGGCACAGCAGGACGCCATGCAGGGGATGGACCTCGTGCTTGGGGAGGAACGCCGCGTGAAGCCACGCTACGGGCGACAAGCTACCAGCAGGCGCTGCGGCGGTACCACTGTCGCTACATTCACCCCAGGACACTCGAGGTAGGTGACCTCGTCCTAAGGCGGGTGCTCTCCAGGGAAGGGCTGCACAAGCTCTCACCCATGTGGGAGGGCCCGTTCAAGGTCGTCCATGTCTCCAGGCCTGACGCTGCGCGCCTGGAGACTCAGGATGGGGTACCCATCCCGAATGCCTGGAACATCCAGCACCTCTGGAAGTTCTACCCCTGAAGAAAGGCCCAGTGCCTGTGAAGAAGGCCCGGTGCATGTGAAGCTCGCCACCCAAAGAAAGGACCGGTGCCTGTGAAGAAGGCCCAGTGCCTGTGAAGCTCGCCGCCCGTGACACTCTCACGTTATAATGAGTGGGGTTGTACACGCCCTGGAGTCTCAGGAGTTCCGCCCTTGGGCCTCGGGTCTCCCTCCCATGCCCAGTGGCAGCACTTAGCTCCGCGCTGGTGAGAAGACGTCAAAGATTACACTAGGTGCCGGACGCGGCTTTTCATTTGCTTTATGCAATTGGCTCGCTCTTCCTTGTTTGAAATTTGATTGAAGTTGCTTCTGGTGTTCTTTGCTGGTCTTGTTCATTCGCTTCCTGCCTCCGTCTTCTGTCTTTAGCTCTTTGTCTGACTTGCTCTCTCTCGCAAGCCTCGCGAGGGGGCTGTGCGGGTCCCCTCGCAAGCCTCTTTCTTCTAATATTCGTGAGGCTCTCTCGTTCGAGTCCAAAGTGGGAGCACCCCTCTCAGTCCGTGCCCCTCGGGCATCCCGACACGAAGCGCCGGGCCATGGGTGGCAGCCCTTGCGACCAAGGTTCAGAAAATAATAATTTCTCAATGAGTTTTTGCAGCTCTTAGGGCCCCCGGCGAGGCCTGAGGCAGGCACCTCGCAAGGCGGAAACTACTTCAAACGTACCAGGCTAAGTCATTCCTACACGCCAACGCATAACAATGACGCCATGACACAACACAGGAACAATGGATGCAGCATGTTAACTAGGAAACCATAGTTTGTTGCACGCCCCCACGGGACCCCATACTTATCTCTCTCGATGCAGGAAAGAAGGAAAACAAAACAAAAGCAGCACGCACCCTGCAGTAGTTTGCGAGGAGGATTCTGTCGGATATCGGGTTCCGGCAAAACCCTTATGGTTTGAACTCTAGGGTGCGCACGAAGATCTCTCCCTACCGAAACACGCCCTCAACCTTGCCGTGATCCTAAGCTAGATTGATGAACAACACAAGGGACACAAGGTTTGAATTGGTTCGGGCCACCGTTGTGGTGTAATACCCTAATCCAGTGTGTGGTGTGGTGGATTGCCTCTTGGGCTGATGATGAACAGTACAGAGGAAGAAAAACATCTCGGATATCGGATGCCGGCAAACCCTTAAGGTTCGAACTTTGGGGTGCGCACGAAGATGTCTCCCTACCGAAACGCGCCCACAACCTCGCTGCGATTCTAAGCGAGATCGATGAACAACGCAAGACACACAAGGTTTATACTAGTTCGAGCCACCGTTGTGGTGTAATACCCTAATCCAGTGTGTGGTGTGGTGGACTGCCTCTTGGGCTGATGATGAATAGTACAGAGGAAGAACAGCCTCGCGAGGAGAGGTGTTCTTGTGGTGGTGTGGATGAACTTCTAGATCCCATCCCTTCTACTGTGCTGGCTAGCCCTATTTATAGAGGCCCTGGTCCTCTTCCCAAATATTGAGCGGGAAGGGAGCCAACAACGGACATTTTGAAAGGGGACAACTAGTACAAGCTATCCTGACTAAAGGTGGTCTTCGACTGCCAAAGGTGCTACTGATGACGCCTTCTTGGGCTCCACGATGACCTTCGTCCTGCCGTCCTGCTGGTCTTGGTCTCGTTGCACCGATAAGAAAGCCTTTGCCTGATGCCTCGATACTCCGCGCCTGCGCTTGCCTCCTTTGCACCAAAGAGGAAACAAGCACACTTAGTGGGCTGGCGCCCGTCTGGTCTGGATCGTCATGGCTTGCGTCACGAGAACCTCGCGAGGTACCCCTTGCCATGATCTCTCCGCCTCCTCGCGAGCCTGCCTGATGAGGCCGCCCTGTGGGGACCCCGACTCATAAGTCGAGATCACCGAATGCACGTGTACAGTGATCCCAGAGATCAATTCTCACTGAACACACAGAAGCTGAATAGCAAGAGTCTTACATCCATACATACCGTCTTACACAAACCATGACCATTATGGTCAAGTCTTACATTAATAAAGGCTTAAGGGCTGAACATCAAATGAAACACAAGCAGCGGAAATCTTCGTCGATAAGTAGAACCCATGCCATCTGCCTTAACCCTACAGGCATTCTGACTAGGAAACGTCCTAGTTCGCATGTTCGTCTCCAAAGAACTCTTATTCGAACTCCGGTTCTTCCATGCCCGGTCAATTAAATAACCCGTGGCAAGCCAATGAGTACTTTGAATGTACTACTTAAGCAACCCATGTTTTGGTTCAAGGTACAACAATGCATGATGTAGGTAAATTTTGCAGAAAGCTAGTTTTGAGTGCAATGACATGTTCAACATCTTTGTAAGGCATGCATCAAGAGAATTTCAAGTAACCATGAAGACAGGTTACAGATATCAACCTAAATAGAGTGGGCACCAACCCATCTAACATAAATAGAGTGGGCACCAACCCATCTCCGTCATGTCAAGTCCCTTGACTTGACCCAAGTCATTTCATCAACACACACACTTGGTTTGTAAACAAGAGGACGTAGCCTAAGAGCGGTTAACCAACTATCCTTGACCGTGGACACGGCTATTCGAATAGTTTACACTCTGTAGAGGTTGCACACTTTACCCACAAGATCCAGGGAACTTCTGCGTCATCCACGACCCGCGATACCTTAAGTACCCGGGGTAAGCACCCGATCACTACCTTTCCCTAGACGACACTAACATGGAGTCCACTCGATTGGTAGTAACCCCCGTGCCCAACATTATCACATAATATTATCGTGGAGCCACGCTCCATAATCATCTCACATCACAAGCACGGGTACCAGCGGTGTGTCGGTGCCCCATAAAATGTTCTTGGTCGCCCTACAGCACGACCCGTCCGAGAGAGAGCACCAACTCTCCCCGTCACTAGTAATGCGGGCTCCAAGCTAGTATCGATCTAGGTACTCAATAATGCCCTTTCCCATATAAGGGTAGAGTGGTTGCGCATGTAAGGTTGGAATAACGGTCCCAACTTCGACCAATCCGTTTTGAAAACAACACACACTTTCCTTGGCACACCACTTCGTCATCAAGTGGTTACCCATCTCATAATCTCCCTCGGGCATAAGTGGCACCCGACGGGGTTTTCGAAAAGTCCTTTGAAAATACTTTGCCTCCTTCATCATGCACATACCCGTCCCTTTTTGCGTAGCATCTACTTTAGCATCCTATCTACTCCCACCAGCATAACCCTCGTAGAAAGGTAGGGCCATGCACAATGCAAGTATCAACGAGGAAGTAACCGAGGCAACCAATCCACGTGGTTCACCATCTCATCATGATTCCGATGCAACAATAATAAAGAGCTATATGTGACATGCATAAAAAAGGGGTCTCATAGACATGGTCAAAGGGCTGCTTGCCTTGGTTGGCTTGGTCTTCAAAGTCTTCAGGCCCTTCTCCTCCTTCTTCTTCAGCTACCTCGTCAAATACGGGATCTAACGTTACAAGAAAATAACGGAAAAATAAGACAATAATAAAAATAGAAAAGTCAAAGTGCTCAGAAAAATGTCAACTTATTTTTGTAAAATACTGGGAGGAAAACTAGGAAGGGGAAAATTCTTGGTTTTGGATTTGGAGCTAGGGAAACAGAGTTGTGGATTTTCAAACAGAGGTTTTATTGTTCAAATTTGAATTTAAATTTGAACTGAGCAAAAGGTGTAATGGATGTGCATGAAAGTTACATCAATAAATAGGTGGGATTTTTCTGAGATTTTAGGAGTTGGAAATATTTCATTTGGACAAATATTTTGCCCTGTGGAATTTTTGGAAAGGAGACAGAAAAAGAAAAAGAAAAGTGGCGCTGTGCCACTGGACCAGAGAGGCCACGGGCAGCAGGCCCAGAGGGGAAACCAGCCCACATGGGCTGCCACGTCGAAGGCGTAAAGGCGAAATACACCTTCAGCCCACGGGCGAACCGGTGCGCGCGCGCGCGTTTTAAACCTGACGGGTGGATCCCACCTATCAGGGCGTGAGGCTGACGGGCTGGCCCCACGGCCGTCGTCATCTACCTTCGTCCAGAGGCGACGACGAGCTCGCCGGCGGCGATACAGAGCACGGGGAGGTGCACGGGTGGTACCGTTGGACTCGGGGAGGTGTCGCCGTTCGGGTGGTGGTAGAGACGGTCGCCGGAGCAGCCTGGTTCACTGGCGACGAGGTCACGCGGCGGAGGTGCTTCGGGCGTCGATGAACCCGGCCGTTCCTGGCTGCAAAAGGAGTGGGAAAGAGAGGGGAAAAGGTCAGCGTGGCCGCGCGGTTCCAGATCGAGAGGAAACGGGGGCGGAGGAGGCCCGTACCGCGCGAATGCCGACGAGCCGAGGCGGCGGAGCTCGAGCTCGATCTCGAGCTCGGGCGGCTCTGGATATGAATGGGTGGTACGGGAGGTGGATTAGGAGCATGGGGAAGCAACAGGGTGTGAAAGAGGGTCTCGGGGTCGCCTTATATGGGCTGGCCGAGGTCCACCGTAGGCGTGGCCTACGGGTGCCCGCGGGATCGGCTCGGGTGGCCGTTAGAGAGGTAATGGAGGGCTCGGGGGTGTTCATGGGAGTGGTGTAGGGTGCCAGGGAGAGAGAGAAGGAGCAGGGCGAGCTGCACGCGGGCCACAGGAGTGGCGAGCATTGGCCGAGCGGGGCGGCGTTCTGGCGCGAGCTGCAGGAGAGAGAGGAGGGCGTGGGAGCAAGTGGGCGGCCTGCTGGCGTGGAGCGGATGTCGAGGGGCATCGATTGGCGCGCGGGGGATGCTCGAGGTGGTCGGGAGGCACGGCGTCAACGGTCGGTGTCCTGCCGGGCGCTCCAGAGCGCGACTTTGGCCGGCATCCACGGTTTTTTCGCGTCCGCGCGCGTCCACTAGTGTCTGGAGGCTGCAGGGGGTGTGGGCAAAAGCTGAAACGGGCCTTGGATGCTCTGGAGAGCCGAGGGGAGAGAAGGAGGTTGAGGGAGAGGGGAGAAGCTACTGTCCAGAGAAGACAAATGGGGTTTCCCCCTCCCTCATCATTGCTTCCTCGGGCAGAAAAGCATCCAAGTTGCAGAGGGGGACGAGGAGGGGTGGTGGCAAAAAGATGGGCTCAAGGAGATTAGTGCAAGAGGCTGGAATTGGCATTTCAACATTCTGCCAGAAGGTGTTTGATGATGGTTTGGGCAAGTTAATAATTTCCACATGCCATGAGACTCCACTGGGTGAGATGTCACACATAATTAGGGCCTTCCACCCATTTTGAGCTTATTTGGACAAAGTTGCCAATGCAACTTTTGTAAACCCTAAAAATGGGCAGGAATGGACTTGTGTAGATCCAGTTGAGTAGATCACTTCCCCTTGATGCACCACTTGGTGTGGTGGCCCTATTTAGTAATGTGATCAGGCTCACAAAAGTTGGGGTCATGGAGAAAAAGTTGGTAGTACAAAGTAGTTCAAATTTGATTCTGGTCAGAGAGGGCTTTGAGGCACTTTGATCAAGATATCTTCTTCTCCAACCTGTGCCATTTGGTCTAGATGCATTATTAGACCATTGGAGCATGTGCACCAAGTTTGAGAACATTTGGATATGTTTGGCAATGTAAAGTTGCTCAAACTTCAAAATGGACAGAAATGGTTTTGAGGGGATTTCATGGGGTTATACTATTCTCCATGACATGATACTTGTCAAGATCATGAAGTATGTCATATGTGACATGATAGAATTTTCTTGGAATATTTGGAGAATATTTCCTTTGTAGATATTTCAAAAGCTTGAAATATCCAGAAAGGGTTTTTGAGGGATTTAACCAATATTTTGAAAATGACCATGTGTTGAAACTCTTTTATATGGAAAATATATGTCCACTGAGTTTCCCTAATTTTTGTCAAATATTTTTAAAACAATAAAATAATTTTTCCCTATTAAAGACCATTTCTGGCCTTAAAAAAAGCTTTTAAATAAAATATTAAAATAACTTTTAAAATTATATTTTGTGGTTTATGGGAGTCCTACATCTAATAGGATTCAAATATACCTTTTGAAATATTTTTCATAACCCAAATCAAGTACTTGCAGTGCAAACCTCAATTTAGGGGCTTTTGAAAAACTAATTTTAGAAAATACTTTTTGGCCAAATTATTTTTGTAAGAAAATACTAGGTATCTCTATACACATGGCATGATCATTTGGCAGAAGTTTGGGGCAAGGAGATGAAATATAGAAGGTGGAGTAGTTGACTTTAAAGAGCACTTGAAAGGAAGCACAAAGAGAAAACCAACTCCAAATAAAAGCCAAATAATGCAAAAGTTTTTGTTGGTCCAAATTTTCAGGCTTTGATAATGCAAATGAAATGTTACAAAATGCAGGGTGTGACAGACCTACCCCCCTTACAAGAATCTCGTCCCCGAGATTCCTAAACTAGGCTTTAAAGAGATACGGAAACTCGGATCTATGGTAGTCTTCACGCTCCCAAGTTGCTTACGGTTCGATGTGGTTGCTCCATTGGACCTTGAAGTACTTGATGGTGCGACTTGAGTCGTCGCTCGGCCTCATCGAGAATGCGAGATGGGCCTCTCATGGTAAGTCAAATCAATTTGAAGGTCAATGGCTTGGTGATTGACGTCCTTGTAAAGATCGAGCTTATGCGGAACTTGGAGACACTTAGGAGTTGTGACACGTGGAACACGTTGTGCACATTGGAAAGTTCGGTGGAAGTTCCAGCTGGTAAGCCACTTCTCCTCGTCGTTCGATGATCTTGAAGGGGCGATGTATCTTGGGGCGAGCTTTCCTTTGACATGGAAGCGCTGGGTTCCTTTGAGAGGGGTGACCCGGAGATAGACATGGTCTCCAACTCGGAAGTTTATGTCTCTACGACGTGAGTCAGCGTAGCTCTTCTGCCTCGACTTGGCGGTCTTCAAACGCTCTCTGACAAGCTGGACTTGCTCTTCTGCTTCACGAAGGATATCAGGCCCAAAGACAAGTCCTTCTACGGTTTCTGACCAATTGAGGGGTGTGCGACATTTCCGTCCGTATAACACCTCAAATGGCGCCATCTGAAGGCTTGCACGATAAGCATTGTTGTAAGAGAACTCGGTGAAAGGGAGGCAGTCTTCCCACTTAGCTCCATAAGCTAAGACACAGGCTCGGAGCATGTCTTCGAGTATCTGATTTACTCATTCTGTCTGACCTCCGGTCTGTGGGTGGAAAGCAGTGCTGAAGGACAACTTGGTCCCCATGGCCTCTTGGAATTTTTTCCAAAACCTTGAGGTAAACTGGGTTCCTCGATCTGACACAATCTCCTTGGGAACACCATGAAGGCTCACGACTCGGTTGATGTAGAGACTGGCTAACTGGTTCCCCTTGTAGGTCGTCTTGACCGGAATGAAGTGGGCCACCTTGGTCAAATGGTCAACAATGACCCATATGGAGTCATGTCCCTTGCTTGACCTGGGTAAACCGGTGATGAAGTCCATCCCGACTTTGTCCCACTTCCATTCGAGACACCTTGAGGGTTGCAACAATCCGGTGGGTCGTGATGTTCAGCTTTGACTCTCTGGCATACGTCACACTTTGCAACATAGGTGGCAATCTCCCTTTTCATCCCGTGCCACCAAAATCTTTCCTTCAGGTCTTGGTACATCTTGGTGCCTCCAGGGTGGATGGAATACGAGGTGTCATGAGCTTCTTGCAAGATCAGATTCTTGAGCTCACCCTTGTTGGGCACGCAGATGCGATTCCCAAACCACACAACTCCTTGCTCATCCTCTGAGAATCCTGGGGCTTTGCCCGCCTTGATCTTCCTCTTGATTCCTTCAATACTCTCATGTCCCTTCTGAGCTTCCTTAATATCATCCATCAAAGTAGGCTTAACTTCGAGGTTGGCCAAGAATCCTGGTGCAACCAGTTCCAACTTGAAACTTTCAAGTTCTTCATACAAGGCGGGTAGCTTGTCCTTAAGCACAACATTCAAGGAACAAGCCTTCCTGCTTAATGCATCTGCTACCACATTAGCCTTTCCAGGGTGGTATTGAACACTGAGGTCATAATCTTTTATCAACTCTAGCCATCTTCTCTACCACATGTTCAATTCCCTTTAAGTGAAAATATACTTCAGACTTTTGTGATCCGTGTATATCTCACATCGCTTCCCTAGGAGGTAATGTTGCCATGTCTTCAGGGCATGGACCACTGCTGCGAGCTCAAGGTCATGAGTAGCATAGTTCTCTTCATGAGGCCGTAGTTGCCTTGAAAGGTAAGCTACGTCTCTGCCTTCTTGCATCACAACACCTCCCAGTCCGGTTCTTGACGCATCACAATATATCACAAATTCCTTGTGTATATCTGGCGTGGCCAGAAGCTGGGGTGGTGGTCGATCTCTTCTTCAGCTCTCGAAGCTCTCTTCGCGCCGGCGTCCATTCGAACTTCTTGTCCTTCTTGAGAGCTGAGTCATGGGTGGAAATGCTTGAGAATCCTTCAATGAACTTGCGGTAATATCCCATGAGTCCGAGGAAGCTTCTGACCTCCTTCACATTGCTTGGGGATTGCCATTCAGTCACGGCTTCAATCTTAGCGGGATCAAGCGACAATCCTTCTTGATTAAAACATGACCCAAGAATCCAACTTCACGCAGCCGAATTCACACTTGCTGAACTTGGCATACAGTTGGTGCTCTCGAAGCTTGTCTAGGACCATCCTCAAGTGTTGCTCGTGCTCTTCTTCCGACTTCGAGAAGACAAGAATGTCATCAATGAAGACAACGACAAACTTGTCCAAATATTCCATGAAGACCTTATTCATGAGATACATGAAGTAAGCCGGGGCATTGGTCAATCCAAAGGACATGACCATGCACTCATACAGGCCATATCTGGTTACAAATGCCGTCTTCGGAATATCTTGGGGTCTGATTTTCAGTTGGTAGTACCCAGATCTGAGGTCGATCTTGGAGAACACCTTGGCCCCATTGAGTTGATCAAACAGATCTTCAATCTTGGGAAGTGGGTACTTGTTCTTGATTGTAACTTCATTGAGGGAGCGGTAGTCAATGCACAAGCGGATGGTACCGTCCTTCTTTGCCACAAACAGAACAGGTGATCCCCAAGGGGAGGCACTAGGGCGGATAAATCCCTTCCTCAGCTGCTCTTCCAGCTGCTTCTTCAATTCTGCTAACTCCTCCGATCCCATTCTATAAGGCTTCTTATAGATGGGTCCTGCTCCGGGTATGAGCTCGATGATGAACTCAATGTCTCGGTCAGGAGGCATTCCCGGTAGCTCATCAGGAAAAACATCGGGATATTCGCATACTACCGGCACTTGTTCCAATCCAACTTCAGTCAGATAGTTGACTTGGTTGGCTTGAGCAGAGGAGGGGTTGGAGGCAAATTTAACTTCGACTCCTTGGTCATTGGTCACAGTGACAGTCCGGTTGGCGCAATCTATCAAGCCTTGGTGGTTGATGAGCCAATTCATTCCTAAGATCACATCCAAGCCTTGTGATCCTAAGACGATAAGGTCTGCTAGGAAGTCTACACCATTAATGATAATCCCGACTCCTTTACATCCTATCTTGGCTCTCATCTCTGCTCCGGGGTTTTGTACCACCATAGGGTTTTTCAGAGGTGTAGAGGTCATGCCACTTTTTAATGCAAACTTTCGGGTGACAAATGAATGCGTGGCTCCAGAATCAAACAAGACAGTTGCAGGTGCTGAATTGACAAGGAACGTACCCAGCACGACGTCCGGGTCTTCCTGGGCTTCTTCTGCAGCGACATGATTCATGCGACCCTTTCGATTGTTGGGCAGGTTGCGGGGAGCTTGGTTCCTTGGTGGCATTCCACGGGCTTGTCCTGGGTTCTGCGCATTGGTACGCGGGGCGTCGGGCTTCTTGTTGGGGCAATTCTTGGAGTAGTGTCCTGGCTGTCCACATCCAAAGCAAGTGACTTGGTTGGGAATGATGCCCTTGCCAGCATTGTTATTGGGGTTGTTGTAAGCTGGCCTGGGGTTGGCATACTGCTGAGGTGGATAGTTGGTGCGGGGTGCAGGAGCTCTTGGCTGCTGATAGGTGGGCTTGACCGAGCTGGCTGCCACAGACGAGGCTTACAGTTCTTTGGAACTACCCTTGCTGATCATCTTGCGCTTCTGAGTGTCATCCAAAGCACATCGCTTGTCCTCAAGCATGAGTGCCTTGTTCACCAGATCGGGGAAAGGTCGGGCGATCACACACAACAAGCGAATCGCAGAGTCTGGTTAAGGCCTTCCATGAGCGCTCCTTTTGGCAAGATCGGTCTTGACATCCTCGGGGCATACCTTGAGAGAACACCGAACTTGCATGTACTCCTTGACGGTGCCACTACCTTGCTTCAGGGCTCGGAACTCACGCTTCTTGATGGCCATGATTCCAGAAGGAATGTGGGCCTTGCGGAATTTTGTCTTGAAGTTATCCCAAGTGATGTTTTTCTTAGCATGCATAGCCTTGAATCCATCCCACCAAGCTCTGGCAGTTCCCCCGAGGTAGTGGGCAGCATATGCCACCTTCTCACGGTCCTCAGTGCATCCGACTAGTGCCAGCAGTTCCTCAATGGTGCGGACCCAGTCGTCTGCATCCAGGGGTTCAGCAGTCTCGATGAAGGTGGGTGGTGCATGCTTCTTGAACTCCACCAACGTGGAACGTCCATGGCCATGCCCCGCCGGCTGGCGATTGACAGCTTGAGCAATCATCTGGAGGGCTGCAGTGTTGGCTTGGCGTTCCTCTCGGAAGGCTAGGAGAAGATGAGCCATGTCCATGTTTGGAGGAGGTGGTGGTGGTGGAGTCTGTCCTTGGGCTTGGTCTTTGCTGACTCCTGCTTCAGCAGAACCTCCGGCTTCTTGCTGTTGGGTAGAGGTACCAGTACGTGTTACAACAGGCATCCTGTTGGAGCGGTCAAGGTCTCATGATTGGGAAAATAAAATGAGGGAAAGCAATATAGATGGGACGCCTAGTAAGGGGGTGGGTGTGACACAATTTTTAAGTTAAACAAGGGCCAGAAGGGCCAAACTCATGCATTAAAACCAAATGGGGGAATGTAGTCGTTTACAAGTCCCCGAAGGGAAGGTACGACTTCATCAAAGCAAGTTGAAAACAAACACAACACAACATGGTTTCATATGAACCATTACAAGGACTCGACTTCGCATAAGGGGTACACGACCTATCCTACCATAGGGTTACGGACTGGCCTATCCTAGTCCTGAACGGTGTCTAAGTGGTGGAATGCTCGGTCGGGTATTCTGGCTCCTCTGGGTCTTCCTCCTCATCTTCATCTGTCTTAGTCTCTTCGTCACTTGAGGGAGTGGGGGAGTGGAGGAGCTGAACACGGCGCTGCTTCGCCGGTGGCGTCGTGAAGAGGTTGCGATACTCCTTCGCCGTCATACGGCGTGGCTGAGATGATCCCTTGGCATGCGTGGCCTATGGGGGTTGCCCGCCTCGATAGGCTACAACGGGCTGTCCAGGGGGTGCTCCATCCTTCTTGATCCTGTCCGCCTTTATCTGACCTTGGCGGAGGAGTTCCTTGGTCTTGTGGAGTTCCTTCCGAAGCTCCATCGACTCCGAGGCCAGGTGCTATGCCAGGCTGTCGGCACACAAGCTGAAGTAGGTCTGGAAGCGGAGAGAAAGTCCTTCGTCCAAGGGTGGGGCTGGTGCGCTGCTCTCGTCATCACCTTCCTTCACGATAAGGCAGGTAACAGTGGTGGCTCACTTGCCATCTCTGGCAGGAGATCCCGGCGATCCCGGCGCTTTGAGGGCGGCAGTCTCAACGGCGAGGAGCAGGTCGCCATCTGGGGTCCCTCAAAGAACCAGCTCGTCGGGGAGTCGTTCGCCCTCACGACTACCTCCACGTGATACTCCTTCTCGGTGCTGTTGATCCAGTGCTCGTGGTAGGAGAAGGTGGGGGCTCGAGTGAACTGGCACTTCCTGAGGCTATCCTCAAGAAGCATGGGAAATTTGGTGGTCAGGAAGTCCTCGGGTACGACGGCCATCTACAAAAGTGGAAGGGGAAGGGTCAATAGAGAGAATGTGACCTATGTTTGGGATACTATCATAAAACATAGGTATACGGGTAATCTCGTGGATAGTCTCACTCTAACTAACGTCCATGCTAACTAAGGCTTCCTACAGTCAGGATGGCTCTGATACCAGCTCTGTGGGGACCGCGACTCATAAGTCGAGATCACCGAATGCACGTGTACAGTGATTCCAGAGATCAATGCTCACTGAACACACAGAAGCTGAATAGCAAGAGTCTTACATCCATATATACTGTCTTACACAAATTGTGACCATTATGGTCAAGTCTTACATTAATAAAGCCTTAAGGGCTGAACATCAAATGAAACACAAGCAGCGGAAATCTTCGTCGATAAGTAGAACCCATGCCATCTGCCTTAACCCTACAGGCATTCTAACTGGGAAACATCCTAGTTCGCATGTTCGTCTCCAAAGAACTCTTCTTCGAACTCCGGTTCTTCCATGCCTGGTCAATTAAATAACCAGTGGCAAGCCAATGAGTACTTTGAATGTACTCGCAAGCAACCCATGTTTTGGTTCAAGGTACAACAATGCACGATGTAGGTAAATTTTGCAGAAAGCTAGTTTTGAGTGCAATGACATGTTCAACATCTTTGTAAGGCATGCATCAAGAGAATTTCAAGTAACCATGAAGACAGGTTACAGATATCAACCTAAATAGAGTGGGCACCAACCCATCTAACATAAATAGAGTGGGCACCAACCCATCTCCGTCATGTCAAGTCCCTTGACTTGACCCAAGTCATTTCATCAACACACACACTTGGTTTGTAAACAAGAGGACGTAGCCCAAGAGCGGTTACCCAACTGTTCTTGACCATGGACACGGCTATTCGAATAGTTTACACTCTGCAGAGGTTGCACACTTTACCCACAAGATCCAGGGAACTTCCGTGTCATCCACGACCCGCGATACCTTAAGTACCCGGGGTAAGCACCCGATCACTACCTTTCCCTAGACGACACTAACATGGAGTCCACTCGATTGGTAGTAACCCCCGTGCCCAACATTATCACATAATATTATCGTGGAGCCACGCTCCATAATCATCTCACATCACAAGCACGGGGTACCAACGGTGTGTCCGGTGCCCCATAAAAATGTTCTTGGTCGCCCTACCTGGCACGACCCCTTCCCAAGAGAGAGCACCAACTCTCCCCCGTCACTAGTAATGCAGGCTCCAAGCTAGTATCGGTCTAGGTACTCAATAATACCCTTTCCCATATAAGAGTAGAGTGGTTGCGCATGTAAGGTTGGAATAACGGTCGCAACTTCGACCAATCCGTTTTTAAAACAACACACACTTTCCTTGGCACACCACTTCATCATCAAGTGGTTACCCATCTCATAATCTCCCTCGGGCATAAGTGGCACCCGATGGGGTTTTCGAAAAGTCCTTTGAAAATACTTTGCCTCCTTCATCATGCACATACCCGTCCCTTTTTGCGTAGCATCTACTTTAGCATCCTATCTACTCCCACTGGCATAACCCTCGTAGAAAGGTAGGGCCATGCACAGTGCAAGTATCAACGAGGAAGTAACCGAGGCAACCAACCCACGTGGTTCACCATCTCATCATGATTCCGATGCAACAATAATAAAGAGCTATATGTGACATGCATAAAAAAGGGGTCTCATAGACATGGTCAAAGGGCTGCTTGCCTTGGTTGGCTTGGTCTTCAAAGTCTTCAGCCCTTCTCCTCCTTCTTCTTGACTACCTCGTCAAATCACGGGATCTAACGTTGCAAGAAAATAACGAAAAATAAGACAATAATAAAAACAGAAAAGTCAAAGTGCTCGGAAAAATGTCAACTTATTTTTGTAAAATACTAGGAGGAAAACTAGGAAGGGAAAATTCTTGGTTTTGGATTTGGAGCTAGGGAAGCAGAGTTGTGGATTCTCAAGCAGAGATTTTATTGTTCAAATTTGAATTTAAATTTGAACAGAGCGAAAAGGTGTAATGGATGTGCATGAAAGTTACATCAATAAATAGGTGGGATTTTTACGAGATTTTAGGAGTTGGAAATATTTCATTTGGACAAATATTTTGCCTGTGGAATTTTTGGAAAGGAGAAAAAAAAGAAAAGAAAAGTGGCTTGTGTACTTCGGGGCGAGAGGCCACGACAGCGAGCCCGAGGGGAATCCAGCCCACGCGGGCCGCCACATCGAAGGCGTAAAAGCGAAATCGCCTTCGACCGGCAGGCGAACCGGTCTTGTGCTGCGTTTTTAAACTCGACGGTGGATCCCCTGTCGAGGCGAGGTCGACGGGCTGGCCCCACGCCGCCGTCATCGTCTACCTTCGTCGAGGCGATACGAGCTTCGCCGGGCGGCGTCTGAGCACGGGAGGTGCGCGGGTGGTACCGTTGGACTCGGGAGGTGTCGCCGTTCGGGTGGTGGTAGAGGCGGTCGCCGGAGCAGCTTGGTTACGCCGGTGGCGAGGTCCTGGCGGAGGTGCTTCGGGCGTCGATGAATCCGGCCGTTCCCGGCTGCAAAAGGAGTGGGAAAGAGAGGGGAAAAGGTCAGCGTGGCCGCGCGGTTCCAGATCGAGAGGAAACGGGGGCGGAGGAGGCCCGTACCGTGCGAATGCCGACGAGCCGAGGCGGCGGAGCTCGAGCTTGATCTCGAGCTTGGGTGGCTCTGGAGATGAATGGGTGGTACGGAAGGTGGATTCGGAGCGTGGGGAAGCGACAGGGAGTGAAAGAGGGGCTCGGGGTCGCCTTATATGGGCTGGCCGAGGTCCACCATAGGCGTGGCCTACGGGTGCCCGCGGGATCGGCTCGGGTGGCCGTTAGAGAGGGAATGGAGGGCTCGGTGGTGTTCGTGGGAGTGGTGTAGGGTGCGGGAGAGAGAGAAGGAGCGGGCGAGGCTGCACGCTGCTTGAGCCCTGAGAATGGCGCGAGCATTGGCCGAGCGGGCGGCGTTCTGGCGCGAGCTGCAGGAGAGAGAGGAGGCGCTTGGGAGCAAGTGGGCGGCTCTTGGCATGGAGCAGACGTCGAGGGCATCGGTGGGCTGGGAAGCTCGAGGTGGTCGGGAGGCGCCAAGCGTCAGCGGTCAAGGTGTCTGCCGGGCGCTCAGAGCGACTTTGGCCGGCATCCACGGTTTCAGCGTCATGGCGTCCACTAGTGTCTGGAGGCTGCAGGGGGTGTGGGCAAAAGCTGAAACGGGCCTTGGATGCTCTGGAGAGCCGAGGGGAGAGAAGGAGGTTGAGGGAGAGGGGAGAAGCTGCTGTCCAGAGAAGACAAATGGGGTTTCCCCCTCCCTCATCATTGCTTCCTCGGGCAGAAAAGCATCCAAGTTGCAGAGGGGAACGAGGAGGGGCGGTGGTAAAAAGATGGGCCCAAGGAGATTAGTGCAAGAGGCTGGAATTGGCATTTCAACATTCTGCCAGAAGGTGTTTGATGATGGTTTGGGCAAGTTAATAATTTCCACTTGCCATGAGACTCCATTGGGTGATATTTCACACATAATTAGGGCCTTCCACCCATTTTTAGCTTATTTGGACAAAGTTGCCAATGCAACTTTTGTAAACCCTAAAAATGGCAGGAATGGACTTGTGTAGATCCAGTTGAGTAGATCACTTCTCCTTGATGCACCACTTGGTGTGGTGGCCCTATTTAGTCATGTGATCAGGCTCACAAAAGTTGGGGTCATGGAGAAAAAGTTGGTAGTACAAAGTAGTTCAAATTTGATTCTGGTCAGAGAGGGCTTTGAGGCACTTTGATCAAGATATCTTCTTCTCCAACCTGTGCCATTTGGTCTAGATGTATTATTAGACCATTGGAGCATGTGCACCAAGTTTGAGAACATTTGTACATGTTTGGCAATGTAAAGTTTCTCAAACTTCAAAATGGACAGAAATGGTTTTGAGGGGATTTCATGGGGTTATACTATTCTCCATGACATGATACTTGTCAAGATCATCAAGTTTCTCATATGTGACATGATAGAATTTTCTTGGAATATTTGGAGAATATTGCCTTTGTAGATATTTCAAAAGCTTGAAATATCCAGAAAGGGTTTTTGAGGGATTTAACCAATATTTTGAACATGACCATGTGTTGAAACTCTTTTATATGGAAAATATATGTCCACTGAGTTTCCCTAATTTTTGTCAAATATTTTTAAAACAATAAAATAATTTTTCCCTATTAAAGACCATTTCTGGCCTTAAAAAAAGCTTTTAAATAAAATAGTAAAATAACTTTTAAAATTATATTTTTGTCGTTTATGGGAGTCCTACATCTAATAGGATTCAAATATACCTTTTGAAATATTTTTCATAACCCAAATCAAGTACTTGCAGTGCAAACCTCAATTTAGGGGCTTTTGAAAAACTAATTTTAGAAAATACTTTTTGGCCAAATTATTTTTGTAAGAAAATACTATGTATCTCTATACACATGGCATGATCATTTGGCAGAAGTTTGGGGCAAGGAGATGAAATATAGAAGGTGGAGTAGTTGACTTTAAAGAGCACTTGAAAGGAAGCACAGAGAGAAAACCAACTCCAAATAAAAGCCAAATAATGCAAAAGTTTTTGTTGGTCCAAATTTTCATGCTTTAATAATGCAAATGAAATGTTACAAAATGCAGGGTGTGACACGCCCCTGAGGGATCCTTGCGTCATCCGCCCCGCGAGGCTTGGCCCCTCGCGAGGGTGTTTAGTGCTTGGTGACAAAGACGGGCCGTACCTGGACACCGATTGAGCCACGTTGCAGGCCGCAGGCAGGCAAGTCTGGGGACCCCCGTTCCCAGAAGACCGACAGTATCTCCCGGGCGCAAGGCACGCTCGGACTTTGCTTAGCGGCAAAGCCAAAGGGAAATTGCGGAGCGCTGCGGGCCCCAACAACCTGCGGCCTTGGTCGCCGCGTGGCGATTGATTAGACATGGGCGTCTCTGCTTCCCCATGCTGCCTCGACAACTGCCCGATTTGACAAGTCCCTGCTGCATGCAAAGAGGGTCATGATTATCTGCGATCGTGGAGGTCGACGGTTGGCCTCCCTTGGGTTATAAATGAGTAGGGGAGAAAGCCCCCGTTTCACATCTTCTCTCGCTCCGCCTGCTTCTTTTCCCTTGCTCCACCTCCATTCTTGACGCTAATGGCACCGATCCGCAGGTTCTCAGTCGAAGAGAAGGGGAAAGCCCCCCGAGAGGGACCTGACCCGCTCCCGCTGAAGAAACGACCGGTCCCATGCCGTCGCGACGAGGTTGCGGGGCCTGAGGTGACGAGGCCTTGGTGCGAGCGGCCACCTCCCGGGTTCCCTCTACCCTTGTATGCCCGAGCCGAGGGCCCTGGAGAAAGAGACAGCGCGCGACGCCACCCTGGCCGCAGACGAGGCCGACGAGCCGTCGCGGTGCGCGATGTTTCCCCTGCAATCCATGCCGCGGACTCCTCTCGTGAGCTCGTGCTTCACGCCGTGATGCCTCAAGCACCTGGATCCGCTTCCATTCGTTCTTCGCCACTGAGATGCCGCCGAGGGGGCCTCTCGAGCTTTGGCTGCATCACGTCGACTACGGTGCTCCGGCGACCGGAGCAGAGGCTAAAGTCGTTGCTCCGGGTAAGGTCTTCATGACCCGAGGCTGGGGCGAGATCGCCCGGGTCTGCTGAACAGGGGGTGACCTTGTGATTCACTTTGAATACGGTGGCGCCTCCTTGATGCTCTTCAAGGTCTTCAACGTAGAAGGCCGCCACCTGGAGTGCTGCCCCAGAGGAGGCAGTCGGGACATCGACGTGGCAGGGGCTAGGCCTGCCGCTCACTTCCCCACCGGCTCCTCCGGCAGTAGCAGCGATTCTTGGGAGTCTAGCGATTCTCCCAAGCTCTTCATGACTCCGGAGACGAGCGACGACAAGTATGTGCCCCCGAGATCGCGCTGCGCTCTGGGCAAGGCGGCTGCGTCAGGCCGTCATCGCAGCTGATCTGGATGGGGTTGGCATGGGCCGCCCATGGCCCACTATTGATGATGGCGTCGGCCACGGAGGCGCGTGTAGTTAGAACTCCTTACGAATCTCATCTTTTGCTCCCTGTGAGGAATCGAGAAAACACCCGCGGGGGCATGTAAAGGGTCCGCGATGTCTTTTGCTGATGCAATCCTTATTATGAAATTGTGCGAATGCTTGTCCTGTCCCGGCTTGGTTCCCCCTTTCTAACCTCGCGACAACTTGGTGCTCTACGCTGACAGGTCCCGGTCCCCAGGCAGGCTTCAGCCGTCAAGGGTATGCGAGGTCGCGATGCCGTGGTCAAGGCCAGGAGGTGAGCGGTCTGAGGTCCAATAAGAGCCCCTAAGGCGCGATGCTTAGGAGGTCCCCTTTAGCGCACAAGCAGCCGTCAAGAGGCGAGAAAGGAAGGAAACATTGCCGTCACAGAGCCGCATTAAGTGGGGATCCTGTGCTGCATCGATTAGCTGTTCCAGGCGTGAAACTTATCTCGAAAACATGGAGTCGCTCCTTTGCATTGCACCAAACTTGCACGTCGGCAGCTGTGGAGCAGCTAGGTTAGGCCCTCGCGAGCTTCCTTCTCTTCCCCACACTCTCCTTCGTGCTCTACGTCCTCAGGTCCCGGCCCTCTTGCGAGCTCAACCGCCGCTGGTATGCCAGGTCGCGATGCCGTGGACAAGGCCAGGGGGAGAGGGCTGGAGAGCCAGTAAGAGCTCCTGAGTCGCGATGCCCAGGAGTCCCGCTTTTAACGTGCAAGAGGATTGCATGGGAAAGAGAGAGAGAGAGAGAGAGAGCTCGTGGTGCCACCCGCTATAGACCTCAGGAGGTTCCTGCCAGGTAACAAGAAAAAAAGCACGGGTTGCCATTATGATTGCCGGCCGGCGATTGGTTGCTCAGAGAGAGTGGTGAGGGCACTAAGGGCATGTTGAGGTGACGCTTGCGGGGCTGCCGCGCGCCAGAGCTCGACCACTCAGATTTGTCGACGTTGCAGGGACGGACCCATGCGCAAGCGCCGTGCCAGCGTGAGCAGCTCCAGTGGTAGGTGTCAATCGAACAGGCGATAATCACAGGAATGATGCAGCCCGAGGGGCACCCCCAGCAAGGTAAACTAAAGATATGAGCAAAAGGGATACATGCCGCAGGGACAGACCCACGCGGCCTGGGAATGATGCAGCCCTGAGGGCGCTCCCAACTGAAATGAACTCGAAAGATGTCACCTGGTATGATTGTAGAGGGGGTGTTGGAGTAGCTGAAGATGCGCGATGGAGAGGCCGATCCTCACGAACCATCGGAGCCCTGAGCCTCGGGAGGCTCTGGGGGTCCAGGCGGCTCTTCGAGAACCATCTCTATCTCTGCCAGGACAGCGTGATGCCTGGCCTCTTGAGCTGCCAGAATGCTCCGCAGATGGCGCTGGTAGGTGGCAGCCGCGTTCGGCAGACCAAAAGGCATGCGAACGTAGCTGTGCGGCGGACCCTCGGAATGCCCCGCGCACCAAGTCCAGAGGCGCTCCTAAGATGCGGCTTGGCTGAGCCCTGGGAAATCGATGCAGACACGCAGCCCACCATCCTCTCCTGGATGGGGAGCTACGCCAGGCAAACGGCGATCACCGCGCATGGCTCTTGCTTCCTGAAACTCGTGAGTGGTCTTGCTGATGAACTCCTGAGGGTTGGGCTTCCCACACCCTATGCCTTCCTGAGGGAAACGTGCTGCGAAGCATGCCTCCAAGTGGTGCCCAAGCGCTTCCCTCGTGATCTTGGCGAAGTCTGAGGCCCTCCAGAAGAGAGCCCCCGAGCCCTGCCCGAGGAGGGGGTCGGGCATGTCTTCCTATGTGATGGAAGGAGGCGCC
This sequence comes from Aegilops speltoides, assembly GCA_021437245.1. Taxonomy (NCBI): domain Eukaryota; kingdom Viridiplantae; phylum Streptophyta; class Magnoliopsida; order Poales; family Poaceae; genus Aegilops; species Aegilops speltoides. Next base: position 196,281,075 of record CM038141.1, read on the forward strand.
CCTTGCATGGGCGCGGATCCTGATGCGAAACCTCCTGAGGCCTTGAATTGGGCTGTGTCTTCTTCTCCGTGGGGACTGCCTCAGGAGGGTTCTCGCCCCTGCTGTTCGGGTCCTCGATTGAAGCATCTTGGAAGGCGCGCTCGAGGGAGCACACCGCATCCTTCTCTTCGTAGGGGACTGTGATGATTCCGCCGCTTCCTGGCATCTTGAGGATGTTGCAGCCATGGTGGGTCACTGCCATGAACTTGGCCAAGGCTGGATACACGAGGATGGCATTGTATGGCAGGCGGATGTGGGCGACGTCGAAGTCGATGATCTCGGTGTGGTAGTTGTTGTGCTGCCCGAAGGTGACAGGGAGGCAGACCTGCCCTATCGGGGTAGTGGAGCCGTCAGTAACTCCTGAGAAAGGCTTGGTAGGCTGAAGTTGGTCATATGGCACTTGAAGGTTGTTGAACATCTCAACAGACAGAGCGTTGAGCCCTGCGCCACCGTCGATGAGGGTCCTGGTGACTTGCACATTGCTGATGACTGGACAACAAAGCATCAGGAGGACGCCAGCGGTAGCCGCACACTTGAGTTGATCTGCCGAGCTGAAAGTGATGGCGCACTTGGACCACCTGAGCGGGCGTGTGGCCTCGAGCTTGGGGAGGACTGCATTCACCTCGAGAGGAAACTGCTTGAAGATGCACTGAGAAGCTGGGGCCTGGGCACCGCCCAAGATGCAAGCGATAGCCCGTGGCTCCTGGAAGCCCCCAGCCCCCTCGTCCTGGTGGTGGTCGTCGTTCCTTCTTGGCGGTGGCGACACAGGAGGAAGGCCTGCGTTGCTCTGCGGGCAATCCTCGCAAGGCTGATCCCTCAAAGCTCCCTCGCATGGCTGGTCCTGCCAGCAATCCTCACGAGGGCAGTCACGCCACTCCTGGCGAGGACCTTGGTCGTCCCATCGTCCTCCGCCTCTTCCTCCTCCTTGGCCGTAGCCCTGGTCGTTGAGCTCGGGGCGTCGACCGAAACGTCCTTCTCGAATGGCCCTGAGCTCTTGGCACTCGTTGGTGTTGTGGGTGTGGAGGTTGTGGTAGGCGCAGAATGGTCGGCAGCCCTTAGACAACTCCGTCTGGTCCCTTCCGCGCTTCGTGTCCGGCTCTGCTCCGAGCATGGCTGCTCCTTTGCGCTTTACGTCCTTGGCCTTGGTTTTCATCTCGTCTGGGTCGGTAGCTGGAAGCTCAAGGAGGGTGAGGCATCCTACCTTAGCTCTTGCGAACTTGGTCGCCAGGTTGAACAGCTCCAGGGATGTGCACAGGTCCTCGTGGAGGGCGAGCTCCTCCTTCATCTTGACGTCACGGACGCCATCAGAGAACGTTGAGATGATGGCACCGTCCGTCACCTTGGGGATCTTGAGGCGGGCGCTGTTGAAGTGCTGGATGTATTTCTGCAAGGTCTCTCCAAGCTGCTGCTTGATGCGGCGCAGGTCACCCGTGGCCGGGGGGCGGTCGCGAGTGCCCTAAAAGTTGGCGATGAAGCGGATACGCATCTCGTCCCGAGAGGAGCTCGAACCCGAAGGCAGGTTCAGGAGCCATGTACGGGCACCATCCTTGAGCGCCATAGGAAACCAGTTCCCCATGACCTTTTCGTCCCTGTTGTCTGCCTCGATGCCCAGTTCATAGAGCTGCGGGAACTCCGCGGGGTCGCAGTACCGTCGCCGCGAGGAGGTAGGTCCGGCTTGAACTTGCTGGGCCAGGCGACACTACGCAGCTCGGGGGTGAAGGCATGGCAACCTGTTGTGGCCACCAGAGCCCTTTGCAGACGCGAGGCTTGCTCTTAATGGTTCCCACGCACCGTCGCCAGGGGCAGGACGATGTCTTGGCGTGCTGGTGCAGGGACGCGGTCCTGTCATGCTGGCGCTGGGAGCACGTGAGCCCTTCTTGAGGCCGAGGGATTTCTTGGCATCTTCTTTCTTGCCACGCGGGCGCTGGAGGCGGTGGGTCACGTCCAGGGGCCGCGCGCCTTGGAGCCAGGGCGCCTTCTTGGGAAGGAGGTGGCAGAGGCGCTCCCTGAGCCGCGTCGCCCATTCATGACGAAGGGCAAGGGAGCGAGAGGGACGGCACGGGAGAGCCCCCTACGGTGCTGACGAGCTCGGTGATGCGGGCAAGCCACTCTTCGTAGAGGTCATTGACGGGGTGGTAGTGCAGGAGCTCACGTGCCAGGAGCAATGCGGCATGCGCGTCCATGGGGGCGCGACGAGCATGAGACGACGAACCATCTGGAGTGAGCGATGGAGTGGCGGTGCGGCCTTCATGCCGCACCGAGGGGTGCTGCGAAGATGCTAGCTGCTCATTCCCCGCCGGGCCGGTGGTGGCTTTGGCGGCAGGCAACGGAGAACAAAGAGGAGGCCTGCCGATGGGAGCCGTCTGGGCGACGCGGGCGACGAGTGCAGCCTGACGCTTGGCGCGAGCTCGGCAAGCGTACTCACGACGACTTGGCTATTCAATAAAGGACGGAGTCAATGTGAGCCTTAGGGTCCAAAAATATTCCATTGGTGTCAGCTATTAGCGTTTATTCAAAGTCGTAATGGTATAAATTATTGGTCAATTCCACTGATTCTTCTTTCCCGTTCCTTCACTGGCTATAGCGCCTTACCTCTTATGTGACTTGTCCTGAGATGAGAAGTATCAAAAGTGCCGGGGTTTGGGTTTATGTCATGCTAGACTCATGTTTCTCGTTCTTACGCCGGGTCCGCGACGGACGCGACAAAGCGATGGGACGCAGATCAGCGGAAAGAAGATTTCGGCGCACCCCTACCTGGCGCGCCAAATGTCGGATATCGGATTCTGGCAAAAATCTTAAGGTTCGAACTCTGGGGTGCGCACGAAGATCTCTCCTTACCGAAACGCGCCCACAACCTCACCGCGATTCTATGCTAAAACGATGAACAACACAAGAGACACGAGGTTTATACTGGTTCGGGCCACTATTGTGGTGTAATACCCTAATCCAGTGTGTGGTGTGGTGGATTGCCTCTTGGGCTGATGATGAAAAGTACAAAGGAAGAACAGCCTCGCGAGGAGAGGTGTTCTTGTGGTGGTGTGGATGAACTTCTAGATCCCATCCCTTCTACTGTGGTGGCTAGCCCTATTTATAGAGGCCTTGGTCCTCTTCCCAAATATTGAGCAGGAAGGGAGCCAACAACGGCCATTTTGAAAGGGGACAGCTAGTACAAGCTATCCTGACTAAATGTGGTCTTCGACTGCCAAAGGTGCTAGTGAAGACGCTGTCTTGGGCTCCACGGTGACCTCCGTCCTGCCGTCCTGCTTGTCTTGGTCTTGTTGCACCGATAAGGAAACCTTTGCCTGATGGCTCGATACTCTGCGCATGCGCTTGCCTCCTTTGCACCAAAGAGGAAACAAGGACACTACATGGGCTGGCGCCCGCCTGGTCTCGATTGTCATGGCTTGCATCACGAGCACCTCACGATGTACCCCTTGCCTTGATCTCTCTGCCTCCTCGCGAGTCTGCCTGGTGAGGCCGCCCCTGAGGGAGCCTTACATCATCCGCCCCGCGAGGCTTTGCCCCTCGCGAGGGTCTTGAGTTCTTGGTGAAGAAGACGGACCCTGCCCGGCCACCGGTTGAGCCACGCTACAAGCCACAGGCACGCAAGTCTGGGGACCCTCGTTCCAAGAACGCCAACACAACCTCGCGAGGAGAGGTGTTCTTGGGCTCGTGTGGTGTGCGGATGAACTTAACTTGTTCTTCTACTATGCTGGATAGCTCTATTTATAGAGGCCCTGGTCCTCTTCCCAAAATTGAGCGGGAAGGGATCCAACAACATCCATTTTGAAAGGGGACAACTAGTACAAGCTATCCTGACTAAAGGTGGTCTTCGCCTGCCAAAGGTGCTGGCGATGGTGATCTTCGTCATGCCATCCTGCTGGTCTTGGTCTCATTGCACCGATAAGGAAACCTTTTCCTGATGCCTTAGTACTCCGTGCCTGCGCTTGCCCCCTTTGCACCAAAGAGGAAACGAGGACACTGCATGGGCTGGCGCCCGCCTGGTCTTGATCGTCATGGCTTGTGTCATAGGCACCTCGCGAGGTACCCCTTGCCTTGATCTCTCCGCCTCCTCGCGAGCCTGCCTGGTGAGGCCGCCCCTGAGGATGCTTTGCGTCGTCCACTCCGCGAGGCTTGGCCCTTTGCGAGGGTCTTGAGTGCTTGGTTGATGAAGATGGGCCGTACTGGGCCACTGGTTGAGCCACCCTGCAGGTCACAGGCAGGCAAGTCTGGGGACCCCCATTCCCAGAACGCCGACAATAGCCTCCGGGCCCAAGGCGCGCTCGGACTTGGCTTAGCAACAAATCCAAAGGGCAAGTGCGGAGCACCGCGGGCCCCAACAGCCTGCGGCCTTGGTCGCCGCGTGGCAACTGATTGGACATGGGCGTCTCCGCTTCCCCATGCCGCCTCGGCAACTGCCCGATTTGACGAGTTCCTGCTGCATGCAAAAAAGAGTCATCATGAAGGAAATATGCCCTAGAGGCAATAATAAAGTTATTATTTATTTCCTATATCATGATAAATGTTTATTATTCATGCTAGAATTGTATTATCCGGAAACATGATACATGTGTGAATGCATAGACAACCATAATGCCACTACTATGCCTCTACTTGACTAGCTCATTAATCAAAGATGGTTATGTTTCCTAACCATAGACATGTGTTGTCATTTGATTAACGAGATCACATCATTAGGAGAATGATGTGATTGACTTGACCCATTCTGTTAGCCTAGCACTTGATCGTTTAGTATATTGCTATTGCTTTCTTCATGACTTATGCAAAGTTCCTACAACTATGAGATTATGCAACTCCCGTTTACCGGAGGAACACTTTGTGTGCTACCAAACATCCTAGCGTAATCTGGGTGATTATAAAGGTGCTCTACTGGTGTCTCCAAAGGTACATGTTGAGTTGGCGTAATTCGAGATTAGGTTTTGTCACTCCGATTGTCGGAGAGGTATCTCTGGGCCCTCTCGGTAATACACATCACTTAAGCCTTGCAAGCATTGTAACTAATGAGTTAGTTACGGAATGATGTATTATGGAGCGAGTAAAGAGACTTGCCGTAACGAGATTGAACTAGGTATTGGACACCGGCGATCGAATCTCGGGCAAGTAACATACCGATGACAAAGGAACAATGTATGTTGTTATGCGGTTTGACCGATAAAGATCTTCGTAGAATATGTAGGAGCCAATATGAACATCCAGGTTCCACTATTGGTTATTGATCGGAAACAGTTCTAGGTCATGTCTACATAGTTCTCGAACCCGTAGGGTCCGCACGCTTAACGTTACGATGACAGTTTTATTATGAGTTTATAAGTTTTGATGTACTGAAGTTTGTTCGGAGTCTCGGATGTGATCACGGACATGACGAGGAGTCTTGAAATGGTCGAGACATAAAGATTGATATATTGGAAGCCTATGTTTGGACATCAGAATGGTTCCGGGTGAAATCGGATTTTCTTAGGAATACCGGGGTTACGGAACCCTCCGGGGTTCATGGGCCTTAATGGGCCATAAGGGAGAAGAGGAGGGCGGCCAGGCAGGGTGGCGCCCCCCCTAGTCCGAATGGGACAAGGAAGGGGGGGGCACCCTCTTTCCTCCCCTAAGTCCTAATCCAAATAGGAAGGGAGTCCTACTCCGGTGGGAGTAGGACTCCTCCGGCGCGCCTCCTCCTAGGGCCGGCCGCACCCCCCTTGCTCCTTTATATACGGGGGCAGGGGGCACCCTAGACACACAAGTTGGTCTATGGATCATTCCTTAGCCGTGTGCGGTGCCCCCCTCCACCATATTCCACCTCGGTCATATCGTCGCGGAGTTTAGGCGAAGCCCTGCGCCGGTAGAACATCATCATCATCACCACACCGTCGTGCTGATGAAACTCATCCCCGACACCCTACTGGATCGGAGTCCGGGGAACATCATCGAGCTGAACGTGTGCTGAACACGGAGGTGCCGTACGTTCGGTGCTTGGATCGGTCTGATCGTGAAGCCGTACGACTACATCAACCGCGTTGTCATAACGCTTCCGCTTTCGGTCTACGAGGGTACGTGGACACACTCTCCCCTCTCATTGCTATGCATCACCATGATCTTGTGTGTGCGTAGGATTTTTTTTGAAATTACTACGTTCTCCAACAGTGGCATCCGAGCCAGGTTTTATGCGTTGATGTTATATGCACGAGTAGAACACAAGTGAGTTGTGGGCGATACAAGTCATCTTGCTTACCGACATGTCATACTTTGGTTCGGGCGGTATTGTCGGATGAAGCGGCCGGACCGACATTACGCCAGACGCTTACGAGACTGGTTTCACCGTTCACGAGCACTCGTGCTTAAAGGTGGCTGGCGGGTGTCTCGCTCTCTCACTTTAGCTGAATCGAGTGTGGCTACGCCCGGTCTTGCGAAGGTTAAAACAGCACCAACTTGACGAACTATCGTTGTGGTTTTGATCGCGAGGTAAGAACGGTTCTTGCTAAGCCCGTAGCAGCCACGTAAAATTTGCAACAACAAAGTAGAGGGCGTCTAACTTGTTTTTGCGGGGCATGTTGTGATGTGATATGGTCAAGGCGTGATGCTATATTTTATTGTATGAGATGATCATGTTTTGTAACGAAGTTATGGGCAATGGCAGGAGCCATATGGTTGTCGCTTTATTGTATGAAATGCAAATGCCCTGTAATTGCTTTACTTTATCACTAAGCAGTAGCGATAGTCGTAGAAGCAATAGACGGCGTAAACGACAACGATGCTACGATGAAGATCAAGGTGTCACGCCGGTGACATTGGTGATCATGACGATGCTTCGGAGATGGAGATCACAAGCACAAGATGATGATGGCCATATAATATCACTTATATTGATTGCATGTGATGTTTATCTTTTATGCATCTTATCTTGCTTTGATTGACGGTAGCATTTTAAGATGATCTCTCACTAATTATCAAGAAGTGTTCTCCCTGAGTATGCACTGTTGCCAAAGTTCGTCATGCCCAGACACCACGTGATGATCGGGTGTGATAAGCTCTACGTCCATCTACAACGGGTGCAAGCCAGTTTTGCACACGCAGAATACTCAGGTTAAACTTGACGAGCCTAGCATATGCAGATATGGCCTCGGAACACGGAGACCGAAAGGTCGAGCGTGAATCATATAGTAGATATGATCAACATAGTGATGTTCACCATTGAAAACTACTCCATCTCACATGATGATCGGTTATGGTTTAGTTGATTTGGATCACGTGATCACTTAGATGACTAGAGAGATGTCTGTCTAAGTGGGAGTTCTTAAGTAATATGATTAATTGAACTTAAACTTATCATGAACTTAGTACCTGATAGTATTTTTGCTTATGTATGTTTGTAGATAGATGGCTCGCGCTGTTGTTTCGTTGAATTTTAATGCGTTCCTTGAGAAAGCAAAGTTGAAAGATGATGGTAGCAATTACACGGACTGGGTCCGTAACTTGAGGATTATCCTCATTGCTGCACGAAGAATTAAATCCCGAAGCACCGCTGGGTGCGAGCTCTCTTGAGAGCAACGCCAGATGTTGTGAACGTCTGGCGAGCAAAGCGATGACTACTCTATAGTTCGATGTGCCATGCTTTACGGCTTAGAACCGGGTCTTCAACGACGTTTTGAACGTCATGGAGCATATGAGATGTTCCAGGAGTTGAAGTTAATATTTCAAGAAAATGCCCGGATTGAGAGATATGAAGTCTCCAATAAGTTCTACAGCTGCAAGATGGAGGAGAATAGTTATGTCAGTGAGCATATACTCAAAATGTCTGGGTATAATAATCACTTGATTCAACTGGGAGTTAATCTTCCGGATGATAGCGTCATTGACAGAATTCTCCAATCACTGCCACCAAACTACAAGAGCTTCGTGATGAACTATAATATGCAAGGGATGAACAAGACAATTCCCGAACTCTTCGCAATGCTAAAAGCTGCGGAGGTAGAAATCAAGAAGGAACATCAAGTGTTGATGGTCAACAAGACCACTAGTTTCAAGAAAAAGGGCAAAGGGAAGAAGAAGGGGAACTTCAAGAAGAACAGCAAGCAAGTTGCTGCTCAAGAGAAGAAACCCAAGTCTGGACCTAAGCCTGAAACCGAGTGCTTCTCCGCAAGCAATCTCAGTCACCGAAGCGGAACTGCCCCAAGTATTTGGCGGATAAGAAGGATGGCAAGGTGAACAAAGGTATATGTGATATACATGTTATTGATGTATACCTTACTAGAGCTCGCAGAGCACACTGGGTATTTGATCTTGGTTACATTGCTAATATTTGCAACTCAAAACAGGGGACTACGGAATAAGCGAGCATCGCCAAGGACGAGGTGACGCGCGTGGGAAAGCGGTTCCAAAGTCGATGTGATTGCAATGGCACGCTACCTCTACATCTACCTTCGGGATTAGTTTTAGACCTGAATAATTATTATTTGGTGCGGCGTTGAGCATGAACATTATATCTGGATCTTGTTTGATGCGATACGGTTATTCATTTAAATCGAGAGAATAATGGTTGTTCTATATATATGAGTAATATCTTTTATGGTCATGCACCCTTGAAGAGTGGTCTATTTTTATTGAATCTCGATAGTAGTGATACACATATTCATAATGTCGAAGCCAAAAGATGCAGAGTTGATAATGATAGTGCAACTTATTTGTGGCACTGCCGTTTAGGTCATATCGGTGTAAAGCGCATGAAGAAACTCCATACTGATGGACTTTTGGAATCACTTGATTATGAATCAATTGGTACTTGCGAACCGTGCCTCGTGGGCAAGATGACTAAAACACCGTTCTCTGGAACTATGGAGCGAGCAACTGATTTGTTGGAAATCATACATACTGATGTTTGTAGTCCAATGAATGTTGAGGCTCGCGGTGGGTATCGTTATTTTCTCACCTTCACAGATGATTTGACCAGATATGGGTATATCTACTTAATGAAACACAAGTCTGAAACATTTGAAAAGTTCAAAGAATTTCAGAGTGAAGTGGAAAATCTTCATAACAAGAAAATAAAGTTTCTATGATCTGATCGTGGAGGAGAATATTTGAGTTACGATTTTGGTTTACATTTGAAACAATGAGGAATAGTTTCGCAACTCACGCCACCCGGAACACCACAACGAAATGGTGTGTCCGAACGTCATAATCGTACTTTACTAGATATGGTGCGATCTATGATGTCTCTTACTGATTTACCGCTATTGTTCTAGGGTTATGCTTTAGAGACGGCCGCATTCACGTTGAATAGGGCACCATCAAAATCCATTGAGACGACACCTTATGAACTGTGGTTTGGCAAGAAACCAAAGTTGTCGTTTCATAAAGTTTGGGGCTGCGATGCTTATGTGAAAAAACTTCAACCAAATAAGCTCGAACCTAAATCAGAGAAATGTGTCTTCATACGATACCCAAAAGAGACTATTGGGTACACCTTCTATCACAGATCCGAAGGCAAGACATTCGTTGCTAAGAATGGATCCTTTCTAGAGAAAGAGTTTCTCTCGAAAGAAGTGAGTGGGAGGAAAGTAGAACTTGATGAGGTAACTATACTAGCTCCCTTATTGGAAAGTAGTTCATCACAGAAATCGGTTCCTGTGACACCTACACCAATTAGTGAGGAAGTTAATGATGATGATCATGAAAATTCAGATCAAGTTGTTACTAAACTTCGTAGATCAACCAGAGTAAGATCCGCACCAGAGTGGTACGGTAATCCTATTCTGGAAGTCATGATACTAGATCATGGTGAACCTATGAACTATGAAGAAGCGACGGTGAGCCCAGATTCCGCAAAATGGCTTGAAGCCATGAAATCTGAGATGGGATCCATGTATGAGAACAAAGTGTGGACTTTGGTTGACTTGCCCGATGGCCGGCAAGCAATAGAGAATAAATGGATCTTCAAGAAGAAGACTGATGCTGACGGTAATGTTACTGTTTACAAAGCTCGACTTGTTGCAAAAGGTTTTCGACAAGTTCAAGGGGTTGACTACGATGAGACCTTCTCACCCGTAGTGATGCTTAAGTCTGTCCGAATCATGTTAGCGATTGCCGCATTTTATGATTATGAAATATGGTAGATGGATGTCAAAACTGCATTCCTGAATGGATTTCTGGAAGAAGAGTTGTATATGATGCAACCGGAAGGTTTTGTCGATCCTAAGGGAGCTAACAAAGTGTGCAAGCTCCAGCGATCAATCTATGGTCTGGTGCAAGCCTCTCGGAGTTGGAATAAACCCTTTGATAGTGTGATCAAAGCATATGGTTTTATACAGACTTTTGGAGAAGCCTGTATTTACAAGAAAGTGAGTGGGAGCTCTGTAGCATTTCTAATATTATATGTGGACGACATATTGTTGATTGGAAATGATATAGAATTTCTGGATAGCATAAAAGGATACTTGAATAAAAGTTTTTCAATGAAAGACCTCGGTGAAGCTGCTTACATATTGGGCATCAAGATCTATAGAGATAGATCAAGACGCTTGATTGGACTTTCACAATGCACATACCTTGATAAAGTGTTGAAAAGGTTCAATATGGATCAGGCAAAGAAAGGGTTCTTGCCTGTATTACAAGGTATAAAATTGAGTCAGACTCAATGCCCGACCACTGCAGAAGATAGAGAGAAAATGAAAGGAGTTCCCTATGCTTCAGCCATAGGCTCTATCATGTATGCAATGCTGTGTAGCAGACCTGATGTGTGCCTTTCTATTAGTTTAGCAGGGAGGTACCAATGTAATCCAAGAGTGGATCACTGGACAGCGGTCAAGAATATCGTGAAATACCTGAAAAGGACTAAGGATATGTTTCTCGTTTATGGGGGTGACAAAGAGCTTGTCGTAAAAGGTTACGTCGATGCAAGCTTTGAGACCGATCCGGACGATTCTAAATTGCAAACCGGATACGTATTTATATTAAACGGTGGAGCTGTAAGTTGGTGCAGTTCTAAACAAAGTGTTGTAGCGGGATCTACATGTGAAGCGGAGTACATAGCTGCTTCAGAAGCAGCAAATGAAGGAGTCTGGATGAAGGAGTTCATTTCCGATCTAGGTGTCATACCTAGTGCATCGGGACCAATGAAGATCTTCTGTGACAATACTGGCGCAATTGCCTTGGCAAAGGAATCCAGATTTCACAAGAGGACCAAGCACATCAAGAGACGCTTCAATTCCATCCGGGACCAAGTCCAAGTGGGAGACATAGAAATTTGCAAGATACATATGGATCTGAATGTTGCAGACCCGTTGACTAAGCCTCTCTCTCTCGAGCAAAACATGATCAGCACCAAGACTCCATGGGTGTTAGAATCATTACTATGTAATCTAGATTATTGACTCTAGTGCAAGTGGGAGACTGAAGGAAATATGCCCTAGAGGCAATAATAAAGTTATTATTTATTTCCTCATATCATGATAAATGTTTATTATTCATGCTAGGATTGTATTATCCGGAAACATGATACATGTGTGAATACATAGACAAACATAATGTCACTAGTATGCCTCTACTTGACTAGCTCATTAATCAAAGATGGTTATGTTTCCTAACCATAGACATGTGTTGTCATTTGATTAACGAGATCACATCATTAGGAGAATGATGTGATTAACTTGACCCATTCTGTTAGCCTAGCACTTGATCGTTTAGTATATTGCTATTGCTTTCTTCATGACTTATACAAAGTTCCTACAACTATGAGATTATGCAACTCCCTTTTACCGGAGGAACACTTTGTGTGCTACCAATCGTCACAACGTAACTGGGTGATTATAAAGGTGCTCTACAGGTGTCTCCAAAGGTACATGTTGAGTTGGCGTAATTCGAGATTAGGTTTTGTCACTCCGATTGTTGGAGAGGTATCTCTGGGCCCTCTCGATAATACACATCACTTAAGCCTTGCAAGCAATGTAACTAATGAGTTAGTTACGGAATGATGTATTACGGAACGAGTAAAGAGACTTGCCGATAACGAGATTGAACTAGGTATTGGACACCGACGATCGAATCTCGGGCAAGTAACATACCAATGACAAAGGGAACAATGTACGTTGTTATGCAGTTTGACCGATAAAGATCTTCATAGAATATGTAGGAGCCAATATGAACATCCAGGTTCCACTATTGGTTATTGATCGGAAACAGTTCTAGGTCGTGTCTACATAGTTCTCAAACCCGTAGGGTCCGCACACTTAACATTACGATGACAGTTTTATTATGAGTTTATAAGTTTTGATGTACCGAAGTTTGTTCGGAGTCTCGGATGTGATCACGGACATGATGAGGAGTCTCGAAATGGTCGAGACATAAAGATTGATATATTGGAAGCCTATGTTTGGACACCGGAATGGTTCCTGGTGAAATCGGGATTTTACCGGAATACCGGGGGGTTACCGGAACCCTCCCGGGGGTTAATGGGCCTTAATGGGCCATAAGGGAGAACAGGAGGACAGGCCGCGCGCCCCCTCCCCCCTAGTCCGAATAGGACAAGGAAGGGGGGGCGGCGCCCCCCTTTCCTCTTTCCCTCCCCCAAGTCCTAATCCAACTAGGAAAGGGGGGAGTCCTACTCCCGGTGGGAGTAGGACTCCTCCGGCGCGCCTCCTCCTAGGGCCGGCCGCACCCCCCCTTGCTCCTTTATATACGGGGGCAGGGGGCACCCTAGACACACAAGTTGATCTACGGATCGTTCCTTAGCCATGTGCGGTGCCCCCCTCCACCATATTCCACCTCGGTCATATCGTCGCGGAGTTTAGACGAAGCCCTGCGCTGGTAGAACATCATCGTCGTCACCACACCGTCGTGCTGACGAAACTCATCCCCGACACCCTGCTGGATCGGAGTCCGGGGAACGTCATCGAGCTGAACGTGTGCTGAACGTGGAGGTGCCGTATGTTCGGTGCTTGGATCGGTCGGATCATGAAGACGTACGACTACATCAACCGCATTGTCATAACGCTTCCGCTTTCAGTCTACGAGGGTACGTGGACACACTCTCCCCTCTCCTTGCTATGCATCACCATGATCTTGCGTGTGCGTAGATTTTTTTTTTGAAATTACTACATTCTCCAACACATCATTACCTGCGATCGTGGAGGTCGACGGTTGGCCTCCCTTGGGCTATAAATGAGGAGGGGCGATAGCCCCCGTTGCCCATCTCTCCTTGCTCCGCATGCTTCTTCTCCCTTGCTCCATCTCCATCCTCGACGCCGATGGCACCGATCCGCAGATTCTCAGCCGAAGAGAAGGGGAAGGCTCCCCAGGAGGGACCTGATCCGCTCTTGCCGAAGAAACGGCCGGTCTCAGGCCATCGTGATGAGGTTGCTAGGCTGGATGTGACAAGGCCTTGGTGCGAGCGGCCACCTCCTGGGTTCCCGCTACACCTGTACGCCCAGGCCGAGGGCCCCGGAGAAAGGGACAACGAGCGACGCCACCCACTCCGCAGGCATGGTCGACGAGCTGCGGCGACACGCGCCGTCGCTCCTGGAGTCCACGCCGCGGACTCCTCTCGCAAGCTCGTGCTACATGCGGCGATGCCTCCAAGCACTAGTAGAAAAAGGGTCAAACGTGCAGCACATTAGTGCCGGTTTGTATTAGAGCCGGCACTAATGTATACATTAGTGCCGGTTCGAACGGATTTGCATTAATGCGGTTCATGTTGAACCTTTAGTACGGTTCGCGGGCACGAACCGGTACTAAAGGGGTGATGTGGTGGCAAGGCCGGGCCCCACGATCACCTTTAGTACGGTTCGTGGCACGAACCGGTACTAAAGTTAGATTTTAATACCGGTTCTTGGCACGAACCGGTACTAAAGGGTCGACCTATAGTGCGGTTCGTGCCACAAACCGGCACTATAGGGCAATTTTCGCATCCGATGGGAAAATGTAAAACGGCTATAACTTTTGCATACGATGTCGGAAAAAAATGTATAATATATCAAAAAATTTAGCACGAAAATCCGCATCCGATGGAGACAGCCTACGGCCTATTTGGAATTATTTAGAATCCTCAAATTCCAAAAGGAAAAAAAAGATATGGTCAAATAATTTCAGTTTTTTTAAAAAAATTTGGTTAAATCTGGTCAAACTACTTATTCAAGAAGTATTAATGTTACTACATAATTATTCAAGAATATTAGTGTTACTAAATAATTATTTCAATTTTTTGAATTTTGGTCAAATCTGGTTAAACTGTGGTCAAGCTATGGTCAAACTTATTCAAGTAATATTAGCGTTACTAAATAATTACTGTTTTTTAAATAATAGTTTCAAACTCAAACGGTGAAATGTGTGACTTCATGCTCAAGCTAAACTCCTGAGGGTTAATAGGATTAACATCTTACTATTGTCAGGAAAACAACAAGTGTAGACTCGGAAATGAAGGAGAATAGAACCCGAAAGTTAAGCGTGCTCGGGCTAGAGTAGTGAGAGGGATGGGTGACCGGTCGGGAAGTTAGATGATTTGGAATGAGTGAGCCACACTTGAGCAATTAAGAGAGGTGATTAGAGACTAAATCATCAAATAATTCAGAAAAATTAAAAATCGAAAAAAAAATCAAATTTTTTTCCAAAATTTTCAAAAAAAAAAATTCAAAAAAAAAATCTTTAGTGCCGGTTGGTAACACGAACCGGTACTAAAGGTCCCCCATACCGGGGCGCGAGCTCACGCCACGTGGTGGCACTTTAGCGCCGGTTCGTGCCGAACCGGTACTAAAGGGGGGGGCCTTTAGTGACGACCTTTTAGTGCCGGTTATGTAACCGGCACTAAAGGCCCTTACGAACCGGCGCTAAAGCTCCGTTTTCTACTAGTGAAGCACTTGGATTCGCTTCCCTTCGTTCTTCGCCACCGACATGCCGCCGAGGGGGCCTCTCGAGCTTTGGCTGCAGATGCCGACTGCAGCGCTTCGGTGACCGGAGCGGAGGTTGAAGTCGTCGCTCCAGGCAAGATCTTCATGACCCGGGGCTGGGGCGAGGTCGCCCGGGTCTGCCGAACGGGGGGTGCCCTTGTGATTCACTTTGAATACGATGGTTCCTCCTTGATGTTCTTCAAGGTCTTCGATGCAGAAGGCCGGCGTCTGGAGTGCTGCCCCAGAGGAGGCAGTGGGGACATCAACGTGGCAGGAGCCAGGCCTGCCGTTCGCTCCCCAGATGGCTCCTCCGGCAGCCGCAGCGATGCTTGGGAGTCCAGCGACTCTACCGAGCTCTTCGTGACTCCGGAGACGAGCAATGACAACTACGTGCCCCCGAGCTCACACCGTGCTTGGAGCAAGGCGGTTGCGTCAGGCCGTCGCCGCAGCTGATCTGGATGGGGTTGGCGCCGGCCTCTCGCGGCTCGCTGTTGATTATGGCATCGGCCATGGAGGCGCGTGTAGCTAGGACTCCTTAGGTTTCTTGTATTTTGTTCCCTACGAGGAATCTAGAAAACATCCCATGGGGGCATCAAAAGGGTCCGCGGTGTCTTTTGTTTATATTATCCTTATTATGAAATTATGCAAATGCTTGTCCCGTCCCGGCTCGGTTCCCCCTTTCTAACCTCGCGACGACTTGGTGCTCTACGCTAACAGGTCCCGGTCCCCAGGCAGGCTCCAGTCGTCGCTGGTATGCCAGGTCGCGATGCCGTGGTCAAGGCCAGGAGGTGAGCAACCCGAGGTCCAGTAAGAGCCCGTGAGGCGCGATGCTCAGGAGGTCCCCTTTAGCACGCAAGCAGCCGCCGAGAGGCGAGAAAGGAAGGCAATGTTGCCATCACAGAGCTGCATCAAGTGAAGATTCTGCACTGCATCGGTCAGCTGATCCAGGCATGAAACTTATCTTGATAATATGTAGTCATTCCTTCGCGTTGCACCGGACTTGTACGTCGGCAGCTGTGGCGTAGCTAGATTAGGCCCTCGCGAGCTTTCCCGTTCTTCCCCAGACCCTCCTTCGTGCTCTACGTCCTCAGGTCCCAGCCCTCGAGCGAGCTCAGCCACCCCTGGTATGCCAGGTCGCGATGCCGTGGACAAGGCCAGGGGTGAGGGCTGGAGAGCTAGTAAGAGCTCCTAAGTCACGATGCTCAGGAGCCCCCCTTTTAATGCGCAAGCGGATTGCGTGGGAAAGGGAGACAGAGCCCATGGTGCCACCCGTTGTAGACCTCAGGAGGCTCCTATAAACCAACACTAGAAAAGCACGGGTTGCCATTATGATTGCCGGCTGGCCATTGGTTGCTCCGAGAGAGTGGTAAGGGCACTGAGGGCCTGGTGAGGTGGCGTGTGCGGGGCTGCCGCGGGCCAGAGCTTGACCACTCAGATTTGTCGACGTTGCAGGGACGGACCCATGCGCAAGCGCCGTGCCAGCACGAATGTCTCCAGAGGTAGATGTCAATTGAGCAGGCGATACTCAGAGGCAGGTAAAGCATGAAGGGCAAATCAGCTTAGATAAATGCAGAAGGGATACATGCCACTGGGTCAGGCCCGAGCGACTTGGGGATGATGTAGCCAGAGGGGCGCCCCCAGCAAGGTAAACTAAAGACATAAGCAAAAGGGATACATGCTGCAGGGATGGACCCATGCGGCCTGGGAATGATGCAACCCTGAGGCGCTCCTAGCTGAAATGAACTCGGAAGATGTCACATGGTTCCATCATAGAGGGGGTGTTGGAGTAGCTGAAGATGCGCGGTGAAGAGGCCGACCCTCACGGGCCACCGGAGCCCTGATCCTCGGGAGGCTCTGGGGATCCAGGCGGTTCCTCGAGGGCCATCTCCATCTCCGCTAGGACCGCGTGGTGCCTGGCCTCCTGAGCTACCAGAATGATCCGCAGATTGCGCTGGTGGGTGGCAGCTGCGTTCGGCAGGCCGAAAGGCATGCGAACGTAGCTATGCGGCGGCCCCTCGCAGCGCCCCATGCGTGAAGGCCAGAGACGCTCCTGGGATGGGGCTCGGTTGAGCCATGGCACATCGATGCAGACGCGCAGCCCGCCATCCTCGCCTGGATGGGGAGCCACGCCAGCCAAGCAGCGATCGTCGTGCATGACTCTCGCTTCCTGAAGCTCCTGAGTGGTCTTGGTGATGAGATCTTGAGGGTTGGGCTTTCCACGCCCTGAAACCTCTTGAGGGAAACGTGCTGCGAAGCACGCCTCCAAGTGGTGCCCGAGCACCTCCCTCGTGATTTTGGCAAAGTCTAAGGCCCTCCAGAAAAGAGCCCCCGAGCCCTGCCCGAGGAGGGCACCGGGCGCGCCTTCCTATGCAATGGAAGGAGGCGCCCCTTGCACGGGCGCGGATCCTGGTGCGGCACCTCCTGAGATGCCAACCTTCTGAGGCCTTGAGCTGGGCGAAGTCTTCTTCTTGGGGACAGCCTCAGGAGGGTTCTCGCCCTTGCTGTCTGGGTCCTCGATTGATGCAGCTTGGAAGACGCGCTCGAGGGAGCACACCGCATCTCTTTCCTCACAGGGGACAGTGATGATTCCACCGCTTCCTGGCATCTTGAGGACGTTGTAGCCATGGTGGGTTTGGTTTTTCGGGATATTAATTTCCCAGAAAAATGGCCCTTGTGCTCACCAGCCCCAGGATTACTGTTAGCTGATGAGGCACCAACTTGTTATAGAAATTCCAAGCGAAGTACAACATATGTAGTACAAGACCATTCTGGCCTATGAGTACAAGAAATGGTTTCTAGTGGTTGATGGCGGAAGCGGTTTGTGGATCATCAGCGTCTATGGGGCTCCATTTCCCACAGGAACAGCTGACCAGGTTAACTCCTACCTTCGTGAGGCTGCTATCACTGTTACGTGGGTTCCGGGGCTGACATCGCGACGCTCCTCTCCAAGCAAGAAATCTGGCCAAGACAATAGCCAGGGACAAGCCAGTGAGTACTTTGAATGTACTCGCAAACATTATGAACATGGGTATAATATAACAAACGATAATCATGCTCTGAAATATTTTATGATCACAACATCAGTCATAAAATAAAATCCATGATGCATGTAGGCAAGTTGTTCATCTAAAACATGAGTATGCAGTTAGAGAATAAAAATAGAATGCACCGATCGGGTGTCTGAAGCGACGCCTCGAAAGGACAATAATATAAAGCATGCCTCAGTCGGGCGTCTGAGCGACACCACATAAAGGGCTTACAAAAAAACAATCACAGTGAATATCTGGGAGGTAGAACCGTCCCAGGGATACTCAATACTCCAAATAATATAAAGGGTTAGTCCATAATAATAATAACCATAATCATCATAAGTCACACGTCATGATCCATGTTCTGGTTTAGCAGTTTCTCCTCCGAAGACCGACACTAAGACCGACACTTGACCCATCCCAGACTGTAGTCCTTGACCATGGACACAGCTATTTGAATAGATATCATCTCTGCAGAGGGTGTACTCTTTACCCACGAGTAACGGATTCCTTTACTCCATCGGGACTAATTCCGTCTACGGTCTTTTATTTGAAAAACACACCTGACCTGCACACACCAGCTTAACTTACCGGTGTCTGGAATCACCACGACACCTGTCAATAAATACTCTAAGTGGGGAGGCTACAACCTCGAATAGCATGGGATCAAATTTATATCGCGCGCTCTAAGGGGTGCCCCCCTCTCGGTCCCAACCGGAAACACCCATGCACCCGGACCAGGTGGCCTGCCTACCGGATGCAGCCGGTATCTTCCACCATGGCCTCTCTGTATGTTGTGTGCCAAGAAAGGGGTTGAAATCTTACTGAACCGTACCCTACCTGCGGCAGGGACAAGTGGTAGTATGAAACAATTATGGGGGTTACTGGAACAAGACTCGATCTACGGTCGACTCTGGAGGTTTAAGTATTCCCTGTATGATTAGCATGACAAATATGTTCCATACAACAGACAGAATCACCACTCATCACACCCCATGCTGCCATACCGGAAACACTTGTCTCAACGAGGAACTGGGGACAAGCTTGGGTCTACCCAAGACAGAGACTTTTCCGATTTCCTTCCGGTAGGCATATGATCACTATCACACGCATATCCATTTTCAGCAGCAAAGACTCTTCTTTATGCACTCATGCGTATGATTGAAACATCACATAAAATAATGAGTTCTCCGTATTATGGTGGTGTTATAATCGTGTCAGACAACACACACAAAAAAACATTATGCCAGGGTTCAGTATGCTTGCCTTCAAGTTGTGGAGAGGCAGGGTGCATTCCAAAACTTTTGAAAGTTTCCTTCCCTCTCCAATGTATCCTATTTTTGAAAATATTGGATTAAAACATTGTTTCAAAATGGTACAAAAAGTTTTCTGAAATTTTTTCAAATAAATCTGAAAATGAACTAGCAATATTTGAGAGAGGTAGGAAAAAGAATCAACTCATTTGGAGTTATATTTAAAAAGTTATAGCCAATCAAAGTTTTGGTCAACTCTGTTTTTAATAAAATCTGGAAAAAAAAAAGAAAACGGTTCAGCCTTGAATACGTATTAGTGCAGGGAAGACGTACTCAGCGGAGGGCGCCTTCACTTAGAACCGTTGGGGTCCGGCCTAGTCGCTGACGTGCGGGGCCTGCTTGTCGGGTTTCTGTTCCTCCTCTCGTGCGCCTAGACAGAGAGCAGGGGCGGGTTCCGATGATGATTGCCGGCGATAGGGGGCACCAAATGATGCGCTCCGGGTATGCACGTGCTCGGGAGGAGATGTCGCATCCATTGGAGGGGGTTAGGGGAGTGGCGGAGCTCGAGGCCGAGTAGCCCTTCCTCCATGGCGGAGGAGAGTTTCGAGAGGGAATGGAGCTTTGCACACCTCGACTCCCGGGCAAAATTGAATGCTGGAAAGGGTCCTCGGGGTCATGATGGAGATAATGGTGGTGATAGAGTAGAGGGAGGGGCTCTGGTGGCGTCGGAATAAACAGAAGGGTGGTGGTGAGCGTCTCGGCAGGAGGCGGAGGAGATGGCATCTTTCGGTCAATCAGTGGCGCGGGGAGGCTCTAAGAGAGGATTGGGGCACTGCTCGAGGCTGAGGGGTGTCGGAGAAGGGCCTATATATAGGCGGCGACGTCGGTTCCATGGCTACGGATAAGGTCGCCGGTGAACCGCCGCTCTGTTGCTGGCAGGGCGACGTGGTGGAGGCTAGCGGGGTTTGGGAGGGCGGGTGGATGAGGATGGCCTGCTCACGAGGGCAGCTGGCGAATGGAGGAGGCTTGGGCGGCGGCGTCCATGGCAGGAGCGGACGCGGCCGCAGGCGTGCCGCCAAGAAGCATGCTGCAGCGACGCTGCAGGGAGCGAGGGGATGGTCGAGTGGGGCGAGACACGGCTACACCATCGGACCAGATCGAGCTCGGGGGAGGGGCCAACCTAGGACGCGGCAGCTCGGGCGCACGCACGTGCAGAACGCGTGCTCTGGCGGCGCCCGGTGCACGCACGGTGACCACTCGACGAAATGCCCTGGTGAGCTAGGAGGCTTGGATGCAAAAACAAATTAACAGGGCTAGGTTGTCACTAGTTTGGGGATTAGTGGACATGATGGTTTTTCCAGAAGGTCAAGTTCACAGTGCAAACTAATAATCATGCCAAAACTGCTCATGCACTCAAGGTGTTTGACAGAATGCCAAGGGCATCTAGGCAACTCTTGGGGTGGCCAAAATCTCCAGATTGGGGTCTCTTTAGATGTAGGTGATGGTGGCAAGGTCATTAGGGCAAAACCAGAAACTTGCTAGTGCAAGTTTTGCAAATCTCAGTTCTGGACAGAAGGTAAATGGCATCATTGCTTGTACTAAAATCCTCCAATGGGTCCACTCTCCTAGACTTAAGGGTTTTTCAGGGTGGTCTACAAGAAGGAGAAAGAATCACGGGAAAAAGGGCAAGCAAAAATATGGTTGCAGTAGAAAATGCCAAACTGGACCAGAGAGCAAAAGAGGACGATTTGCTCAAAATTTTCAAAGAACATCACTGGGTTTTTGCATAAGGTTGAATAATATACTACTACTAACATCCCATAATTTTGGTGGAAGTTTTAAAGAAATATTTAAATAGGTTGTAGTGCAAAAGTGCAACTGGACCAGATTTAAAAACTTGTGGTAAAACTCAAAATCTCCAAATGACTAAGGAATATTTTTGCACAAAAGTGATTTAGGGACATCACATGTCATCCCCAAATTTTGGTTGGATTTTTAAATAAATTTATCAAAGGGTTGCAGTTCAAATGGGACCCCAAAACTTATGAAAAACCATTTTAGAGAAATAAAGCTCAGGGGAAAATAATTATATAAATAATCTCACTGATAAAAGAATTGTTTTATTTGAGAGGGTAAACCAGTCCAATAATAATTGGAAAGTTTTCACTTGGGGTGAAAACTCCACAACTTAGAAGAAAAGAGAGGTTCTGAGATCAAAAATAAATCCACAAAAATGAAAATTTAATTTCTTAGCAAAAATTTTAATAAACAAAACATGGTTAAATTTTTGGGGTGTTATAACACTACCCCCCTTAAGAAAAATCTCGTCCTCGAGATTTGCTAAGAGTTGTTTTCGAAAATATCATTCCTGTTAGTTAAAACTAAAAGATTACTCATAGCACAAACTTTGTGTCGTCGAGGTTCGCAGCTACGCCCGGGTTAGAAATTGCAATCGCACATCAACATACTTATGCGTGGCTACTATTTAAAACAGGGGCGCACGAGCAAAAAGCATTTAATCACGGCGATACAGGATCACATAATTACAGGGCGTGGACATACTAAGACTTGGTACAACTCGAGCGACTCTAGTCTACCTCGTTAATATCTAAGTGGGAGTGCCTTATGGAAGTCGAGGCTTCTCCACGGGTCTCACCATCGGGATTATCTGGAGGGGGTTGAGGGGCTGCAGGGTCGGGGTAGCGGTGATGACCATCCCGGGGATTGTTGGCCACAATCCCGCTGGAGCGTGTTCCCAAAAGGCGACGAAGCACTTCTGGGGTCATCAAGGTGTTTTGGTCGATGACTGGGGCAGACCTTAAAGACTTGATCGGTTGTTCGAACAGCACGACTGTGTTGTCGGTGTTGGGCTCATCTTCTCCTATTGCCGGGGCTCGGCGGATCAGTTCTCCACGAGTTGCGATCAGATCAAGAGTGATTTGATCGAACAGATCCTCTAGTGCACTTACATAGCGCACCAGATGCAACAAAGCAGGATCCGTCTTGTGATCTCCGTTGGCAACCTGGGGTGTCCTACCATATCTATCACGGCTGGGGTAGTAGTAGAACGAGCGACAGTTAACTCTGGGCGACAAGTGCCAGAGTTGAACTACAGCCTCTCGAGCAGCTAGTTGGATGGCTTGTGGCTCAAAGGAAGTTGTCCTTCGGTGAACACAGTAGGGCGTTACGAGATAGACCCCTACCATAGATGTGCACGGTGGCCCAGAATGGACAGCTTTCACCGCTCATGGGTCCTTGGTACACCACATATTCTGGGGGTTCTTCTAATGCAAAGGCACGGCGGGTGAGGTTTGCTAGCACGGTCACAAAACCTCCAAGGTTGGTTGCTGTCGTCTCATTGTGAACAATGGGTCCTCGCATTATAGCTCGGTTTGGGAAAGAGATTGTGCTGTGCTGTGTTGAGGCTAGCGTGCCCTTTTTATAGAAAAAGGGGACGGAGTCTTCCTTCGAACGCTTGCGAATGAGACAATTTAGATGTCGGTCATCGGGCGCGTGATCGGATGTGCTAGGCCGATAGGTTGGGCACCGACTGCCAAAGGTGTCGGGGTCACTGTGTGGCTATCTTATGCGAGAAGCTTGGCCGGGGTTCGGTTAAGGTCTGGTGGGTTGGTTAACCTAGGTTTATCGGCCTGGTTAAGATAGGATTAGCCAATGGTCAGCCTGGCTCTGATACCAAGTTTGTCAGGACCGGTTTTTCAGGATATTAATTTCCCAGAAAAATGGCCCTTGTGCTCACCAGCCCCAGGATTACTGTTAGCTAATGAGGCACCAACTTGTTACAGAAATTCCAAGCGAAGTACAACATATGTAGTACAAGACCATTCTGGCCTATGAGTACAACAAATGGTTTCTAGTGGTTGATGGCGGAAGCGGTTTGTGGATCATCAGCGTCTATGGGGCTCCATTTCCCATAGAAACATCTGACCAGGTTAACTCCTATCTTCGCGAGGCTGCTATCACCGTTACGTTGGTTCCGGGGCTGACATCGCGATGCCCCTCTCAAAGCAAGAAATCTGGCCAAGACAATAGCCAGGGACAAGCCAGTGAGTACTTTGAATGTACTCGCAAACATTATGAACATGGGTATAATATAACAAATGATAATCATGCTCTGAAATATTTTATGATCACAACGTCAGTCATAAAATAAAATCCATGATGCACGTAGGCAGGTTTTTCATCTAAAACATGAGTATGCAGTCAGAGAATAAAAATAGAATGCACCGATCGAGTGTCTGAAGCGACGCCTCGAAAGGACAATAATATAAAGCATGCCTCAGTCGGGCGTCTCAGCGACACCACATAAAGGGCTAATAAATAAACAATCACAGAGAATATCCAGGAGGTAGAACCGTCCCAGGGATACTCAATACTCCAAATAATATAAAGGGTTAGTCCATAATAATAATAACCATAATCATCATAAGTAACACGTCATGATCCATGTTCTGGTTTAGCAGTTTCTCCTCCGAAGACCGACACTAAGACTGACACTTGACCCATCCCAGACTGTAGTCCTTGACCATGGACACGGCTATTCCAATAGATACCATCTCTGCCGAGGGTGTACTCTTTACCCACGAGTAACGGATTCCTTTAGTCCATCGGGACTAATTCCGTCTACAGTCTTTTATTTGAAAAATACACCTGACCTGCACACACCAGCTTAACTTACCGGTGTCTGGAATCACCCACGACACGTGTCAAGAAAAACTCTAAGTGGGGAGGCTACAACCTCGAATAGCATGGATCAAATTTATATCACGCGCTCTAAGGGGTGCCCCCCTCTCGGTCCCAACCGGAAACACCCATGCCCCGGACCAGGTGGCCTGCCTATCGGATGCAGCCGGTATCTTCCACCATGGCCTCTCTGTACGGTGTGTGCCAAGAAAGGGGTTGACATCTTAATGAACCATAACCTACCTGCGGCAGGGACAAGTGGTAGTAGGAAACAAGTATGGGGGTTACTGGAACAAGACTCGATCTACGGTCAACTTAGGAGGTTTAAGTATTCCCTGTTTGATTAGCATGACAAATATGTTCCATCCAACAGACAGAATCACCACTCATCACTGTCACATCCCTAGTTCTGGTATAACCTAGACTAGCTAGTCATTTGTGCATCATGTTTAATTTCCATTTAAATTTGAAATGAGGATTTGTGAAACCCTCAGAATCATTTCTGGAAATGACCCAGATAAAAATTGCTCCAAAAAGGTCCAAGAAAATGTTCATGTTGCTCTCTGAAAATATTGGGCAGTGATAAAAATCAAACCAATATTTTTAGGAGCTCATAATTATTTATTTTGGGCATTTGGAATTAATGCATAAATATTTGCATTGGAAATATATTAGTTATATATTTAATATATGTCCAAAAATTATGCCAGTTGTTGAGGAGCTCTGGAATAATGCCACTAGCCCCTACAAAAATTGGCATAAGAAAATAAAATGATTTAGTATTATTATTAAATCAAAACAAATGTCAGAAAATAGAAAAGAGAAACAAATGGGAAAAACTTACCTGGCGCTTACCTCCTGTCGGTAAGACCTGGCATCAGGCAGCCCAATGACCCAACAGCCCGCCCACTGATCGGCAGTGCGGTCGTCGTCTCCACGCGCCGCCAGAGGACTCGAGCACGCGCCACGCGACGCGACCACGCGCCCGCCACCGCCGCCTCGCTTGCTCCGCGACTCCCTGCAGTGTCGCCACGTAGCCCCCCCGACCTCTCTCGCACTCTCCCTCGCCCTCATCCCCTCCTCTGTCTCTCTCTCGCGAGCACCACCGAAGGAGCCGTCGCCGCCGCTCGCTGTTGCCGCGCTCCCCGCCGTCCCCTCGCTCCTCCGACGCGCCCAGGAGCTCCACCTCCTCGCTCTGTAGCCTCTCCGCCAAGCTGTGCATCACCGGATTCCCGTGGAGCCGTCGCCATCGCCTTCATCACCTCCGGCCGCCGCGGATCTCCGTCACCGCCCCGCCGTCTGCAGCGCGTCCCCGAGCTCGCCGACAAGCCCTTCGAGTCCGCCGTGAGCATCTCCCCGTTTCCCCTCTCTTCTCCCCCTCGTTTCCGCGTCGTAGCCGTCGTTTCCACCATGGCCGAAGCCATCGCCGCCGCAGCTCCTCATCCTCGTGGCCACAACCGCTGCAGCTCGCAGACGAGCTCGTCGTCGCACTCAGTGCACTCCGGCGAGTCGCGCGGACCCGCTCGCAGCCTCCCCCGCGCCCTGCAGCACCCCGCGTGCACCTGGTCGAACTCCGGCCACCGCCCAACTCGCCGCCGCCGCTCTGAGCCACCCAGCTCGATCGCCGCCACGGTGGATGCGCCACTCCTCCAGCTCCCCGTAGAGCCAAACCCCGTTGCAAACTACCCTCTGTAGCGCCGTCTCGAGCCACTCGGTGAGCCTCCGCCGCGTGTTTTGGTCGTCGCCGGCCGTGCTCCGGCGAGTGCTGATGTGGCGCGTCATTAGGACTAACCGCACCTAATTAGCCACCTCACCGCCATCGACAATGGTTTAAAGACCGGTCAAACCCGTTAATATTTGGATTTGACCGGGTTTGCCTAGTGAGTCACTGACCAGTGGGCCCCACTGGTCAGGTTTGACCTGGACCTGGCCGTTGACTCGCTGACGTCAGGCTGACGCAGTTATCCATTTTCTGGATTTAAAATAAATCAGGAAATTCCAGAAAATGCTTTAAACTTCAAAAAAATCATAGAAATTCAACCGTAGCTCAGATTGAAATAAGTTATATATGAAAAATTATCAGAAAAATGCAATCTTTCCATCTGTACTAGTTTCATGCATGACAAACCAACTTATACATGCTGTATAGGTGAAAACATATAAATGGCATATATAAGAGCTTAATTTAGAGTTGCATTTGAACCCTTCGTCCAAATGGATCTCTTCCAAATAAAATGCTAGATGCATTAGCACAAAACAGCATCACATCTACATGCCATGTTCATGCATCATATTGTTGCATATGCTTGTGTATTGATTGCCGACACCGTTCCTTCTCGATAGGTCCTGCTCCGGAGAGTGTTCCAGTACTGTCTAAGGAGCGAAGGCCCTCTGTTGATCTACCAGGCAAGCAAACCCCCTTGTTCATTCCGATACAATCCTACTCTCTCGCTCCTGCTCTCAGTTATTGCATTAGGACAACAACGATTCATCTGCTACTTTGTGCTACGGTAGTTGAACCCATTCCTCTGCATGACCTGTCATTGCCACAGTAAATAGTTGAAACCCACTAGCATGTGTAGGAGTTGATTGAGCCATGTTGTGTTCCTACCATGCTATGCCTGCTATTGCTTAGAGTTGTGTCAGGTCTGATTCATTGGGAATGAATTGGAGTGTTACGATATGTTCTAATGCTGAGAGTGAAGTGTGTGAACACGATTTGGTAAAGGTAGCGATGAGAGGCCATGTAGGAGTACATGGTGGGTTGTCTCACTGGAACCGTCCTTAAGCACTGAGTTCTGTGTATGTTGTCCAATGACTCGATACTACCACACATTGGAATGCTTAAGTGCCCCTCTCGACTTATTAACCAACTTGATCTCTGTCCAGGAGTTGCAACTAGTTTCGTGTTTGTAGGTAGTGCTATTTTTCTACCAAGTGGCACCCGCGAGGTGGGCTTAGGACAGACTAGGCACACGTGGCACTGGTGTACCGAGTGGCACCGGATGGTGGGCTCGGGAACCCCGCACACATCGTTTGGGGCCGTGGCGACACCCCGCCGGATCTCCTTGCAGATGGAACCCGAATAGGCGATAAACACAGGCTAGAGTCTTGTGTGGTTAGTCGGTCATGGCCGACACCCTCGCCAAAGCTTCCGCTTGAAGGTTGCCGAGATACATGACGTGTACATGGCGGTAAGTGGCGAGCGTGTGTGAAGAAGTACACCCTGCGGGGTTAACATGATCTATTGAATAGCCGTGTCCATGTTATGGACTTCTTGGATGCTTACATGGTACATAGACAACTTGAAGTGGATACTATAAAATGCTCAAGACAAGTGTGAGTGCTATGGATGGCCTTCTCGTTGGGAGACGGGATGAATCCATAGTGGTGTATTGTGTGGTGATTAGTGGACTCGCGTCATCATATCACCTCAAAGAAGTTTCGTAGTCGAGAACAGGATAGCCACAGAGTCAAAGCTGGCTTCTCGCAACTAAACCCCACATTACCTTCTTGATACAAATGCATGTATGATAGGATCGATGTAAGTCTTCTTGAGTACCTTTGTACTCATGTTGCTTTATTTATGTTTTTGCAGCGGAGACTTAGGTCTTACTAGTGTTCTCGTGGACTTGACAAGTAGCTTGTACCTCAGCTCGATCTTGATCGGATGTTGTAGATAGTCGGGCTCTTGACCTTTTTCATTTGTAGATGTCGTACTCGGACATGTAATGCTTCCGCTTGTTGCTTGTTTGCTTTCAATGTTGGGTCATGTGACCCCTTCTTGTAATAATGCTATGATGGCTCTTCCGAGCCTTTATCTATATGAGTTGTTGAGTTATCTTTGTGATGCCATGTTGTACAACACATACTTGCATGTTATGCGACGTGTAATGTGTATTGCTATGTGTGGGATCCGACTATCTAGTTGTTTATTCTTAGTAGCCTCTCTTACCGGAAATGTCTCCTAGTGCTTCCATCGAGCCATGGTAGCGTGCTCTTGCTCCTAACACTTAGGCTGGCCGGCATGTGTCCTTCTTTGTTCTGTATCCGTCCCTTCGGGAAATGTCACGCGATCAATCGGAGTCTGTTAGCCCGCTCTGCCCGGTTCACGAGTCTGTTAGCCCGGTGCTACACTGGATTCACTCGCCGAGGACCGACACGTTCGATGCCGGGTCATGGATGCCTGTCCCTGTAAGTTTGTGCCACTTTGGGTTTACGACTAGCCATGTCAGCCCGGGCTCCTTATCATATGGATGCTAGCGACACTATCATATACGTGTGCCAAAAGGCGCAAACGGTCCCGGGCTCAAGTAAGGCGGCACCCGTGGGGATACCGTGCGTGAGGCCGCAAAGTGATATGAGGTGTTACATGCTAGATCGATGTGGCATTGAGTCGGGGTCCTGACAATCACACCCCATCCTGCCATACCGGACACACTCGTCTTGACGAGGAACTTGGGACAAGCTCGAGTCTACCCAAGACAGAGACTTTCCCGGTTTCCTTCCGGTAGGCACGAAAGGCATACGAGGATGATCACTATCACAGGCATATCCATTTTCAGCAGCAAAGACTCTTCTTTATGCACTCATGCGTATGACTGAAACATCACATAAAATAACGAGTTCTCCGTATTAAGGTGGTGTTATAATCGTGTCAGACAACACACAAAAAAAACATTATGCCAGGGTTCAGAATGCTTGCCTTCAAGATGTGGAGAGGCAGGGTGCATTCCAAAACTTTGGAAAGTTTCCTTCCCTCTCCAACGAATCCTATTTTTGAAAATATTGGATTAAAACGTAGTTTCAAAATGGTACAGAAAAGTTGTCTGGAAATTTTTCAAATAAATCTGAAAATAAACTAGACAATATTTGAGAGAGGTAGGAAAAAGAATCAACTCATTAGGAGTTATATTTAAAAAGTTATAGCCAGTCAAAGTTTTGGTCAACTCTGTTTTTAATAAAATCTGGAAAAAAAGAAAACTGCTCAGCCTCGAATACGTATTAGCACAGGGAAGACGTACTCAGCGGAGGGTGCCTTCACTTAGAACCGTTGGGGTCCATCCTAGTCGCTGACGTGCGGGGCCCGCTTGTCGGGTTTCTCTTCCTCATCTCGCTACCGATGGGCGGCACAGGGCGGGTTCCGATGATGATTGCCGGTGACAAGGGGCACCAAACGATGCGCTCCGGGTATGCACGTGCTCGGGAGGAGATGTCGCATCCATTGGAGGTGGTTAGGGGAGCGGCGGAGCTCGAGGGCGAGTAGCCCTTCCTCCATGGCGGAGGGGAATTTCGGGAGGGAATGGAGCTTTGCACACCTCGACTCCCGGGCAAAATTGAATGTTGGAAAGGGTCCTCGGGGTCATGATGGAGCTAATGGTGGTGATAGAGTAGAGGGAGGGGCTCTGGTGGCGTCGGAATAAACAGAAGGGTGGCGGTGAGCGTCTCGGCCGGAGGCGGAGGAGATGGCATCTTTCGGTCAATCAGTGGCTTGGGGAGGCTCTAAGAGAGGATTGGGGCACTGCTCGAGGCTGAGGGGTGTCGGAGAAGGGACTATAAATAGGCGGCGACGTCAGTCCCACGGCTACGGATAAGGTCGCCGGCGAACCGCCGCTCTGTTGCTGGCAGGGCGACGTGGTGGAGGCTAGCGGGGTTTGGGAGGTGGGTGGATGAGGATGGCCTGCTCACGAGGGCAGCTGGCGAACGGAGGAGGCTTGGGCGGCGCCGTCCATTGCAGGAGCGGACGCGGTCGCAGGCGTGCCGCCAAGAAGCTTGCTACGACGACACTGCAGGGAGCGAGGGACGGTCGAGTGGGGCGAGACACGGCTACACCAGCGGATCAGATCGAGCTCGGGGGAGGGGCCAACCTGCGACGCGGCAGCTCGGGTGCACGCACGTGCAAAACGCGCGCTCTGGTTGCGCCCGGTGCACGCACAGTGACCGCTCGACGAAATGCCCTGGTAAGCTAGGAGGCTTGGATGCAAAAACAAATTAACAGGGCTAGGTTGTCACTAGTTTGGGGATTAGTGGACATGATGGTTTGTCCAGAAGGTCAAGTTCACAGTGCAAACTAATAATCATGCCAAAACTGCTCATGCACTCAAGGTGTTTGACAGAATGCCAAGGGCATCTAGGCAACTCTTGGGGTGGCCAAAATCTCCAGATTGGGGTCTCTTTAGATGTAGGTGATGGTGGAAAGGTCATTAGGGCAAAACCAGAAACTTACTAGTGCAAGTTTTGCAAATCTCAGTTCTGGACAGAAGGTAAATGGCATCATTGCTTGTACTAAAAATCCTCCAATGGGTCCACTCTCCTGGACTTAAGGGTTTTGTAGGGTGGTCTACAAGCAGGAGAAAGAATCAAGGGAAAAGGGGCAAGCAAAAATATGGTTGCAGTAGAAAATGCCAAACTGGACCAGAGAGCAAAAGAGGATGATTTGCTCAAAATTTTCAAAGAACATCACTGGGTTTTTGCATAAGGTTGAATAATATACTAAAACTAACATCCCAATTTTGGTGGAAGTTTTAAAGAAATATTTAAATAGGTTGTGGGGCAAAAGTGCAATTGGACCAGATTTAAAAATTTGTGGTAAAACTCAAAATCTCCAAATGACTAAGGAATATTTTTGCACAAAAGTGATTTAGGACATCACATGTCATCCCCAAATTTTGGTGGGATTTTTAAATAAATTTATCAAAGGGTTGCAGTTCAAATGGGACCCCAAAACTTATAAAAACCATTTTAGAGAAATAAAGCTCAGGGGGGAAATAATTATATAAATAATCTCACTGATAAAAGAATTGTTTTATTTGAGAGGGTAAACCAGTCCAATAATAATTGGAAAGTTTTCACTTGGGGTGAAAACTCCACAACTTTGAAGAAAAGAGAGGTTCTGAGATCAAAAATAAATCCAGGAAAATGAAAATTTAATTTCTTAGCAAAAATTTTAATAAACAAAACATGGTTAAATTTTGGGGGTGTTACAGCCAGGGCTGGATACCCGAGGATTGCATTGTAAGCAGGAAGATGTGGGCGATGTCGAAGTCGATGAGCTCGGCGTGGTAGTTGTTGCGCTGTCCGAAGGTGACAGGGAGGCGGACCTGCCCTATCGGGGTGGTGGAGCCGTCAGTAACTCCTGAGAAGGGCTTGGTAGGCTGAAGTTGATCATATGGCACTTGAAGGTTGTTGAACGTCTCAACGGATAGAACGTTGAGCCCTGCGCCGCCATCGATGAGGGTCCTGGTGACTTGCACATTGCTGATGACTGGGGAACAAAGCATCGGTAGGACGCCAGCTGTAGCCGCACACTTGAGTTGAGCTGCTGAGCTGAAAGTGATGGTGCACTTGGACCACCTGAGCGGGCACGTGGCCTCGAGCCTGGGAAGGACTGCATTCACTTCGCGAGCAAACTCCTTGAAGATGCGCTGAGAGGCTGGGGCCTGAGCTCCGCCCAAGATGCAAGCGATAGCATGCGGCTCCTGGAAGCCCCAGCCCCCTCGTCCTGGTGGTGGTCGTCATTCCTTCTTGGCGGCAGCGGCAGAGGAGGAAGGCCTGCGTTGCCCTGCGGGCGGTCCTCACGAGGCTGATCCCTTCAGGCTCCCTTGCG
The DNA here is from genome assembly GCA_021437245.1 of Aegilops speltoides. Classification (NCBI taxonomy): domain Eukaryota; kingdom Viridiplantae; phylum Streptophyta; class Magnoliopsida; order Poales; family Poaceae; genus Aegilops; species Aegilops speltoides. The sequence goes on from CM038141.1 coordinate 196,312,588, forward strand.
GGGCTGGTCCTACCAGCGATCCTTGCGAGGTCGGTCACGCCACTCCTGGCAAGGGCCAGGTCGTCCCATCGTCCTCCGCCTCATCCTCCTCCTCGGCCGTAGCCCCGGTCGTTGCGCTCGGGGCGTTGACCAAAGCGTCCTTCTCGAACGGCCCTGAGCTCTTGGCACTCGTTGGTGTTGTGGGTGTGGAGGTTGTGGTTGGCGCAGAACGGTCGGCTGCCTTTGGACGGCACCGGCTGGTCCCTGCCGCGCTTCGTGTCTGGCTCTGCTGCGAGCGCGGCTGCTCCTTTGCGCTTCACGTCCTTGGCCTTGGCCTTCTTTTCTTTTGGGTCAGCAGCTGGAAGCTCGAGGAGGGAGAGGCATCCTTCCTCAGCTCTTGCGCACTTGGTTGCTAGGTTGAACAGCTCCAGGGATGTGCACAACTCCTCGTGGATGGCAAGCTCCTCCTTCATCTTGACGTCGTGGACGCCATCAGAGAACGATGAGATGATGGCCTCGTCCGTCACATTGGGGATCTTGAGGTGGGCGCTGTTGAAGGCTGGATGTACTTCTGTAGGTCACCCGCGGCCGAGGGATGGTCGCAAGTGACCTAGAAGTTGGCGACGAAGCGGCTACGCATCGCATCCCAGGAGGAGATCGAGCCGGGAGGCAGGTTCAGGAGCCAGGTGCGGGCACCATCCTTGAGCGCCCTGGGAAAGCAGTTCGCCATGACCTTCTCGTCTCTGTTGGCTGCCTTGATGCCCAGCTCGTAGAGCATGCAGCAGGGACTCGTCAAATCAGGCAGTTGCCAAGGCAGCGTGGGGAAGCAGAGACGCCCACGTCCAATCAGTCGCCACGCATCGACCAAGGCCGGAGGCTATTGGGGCCCGCGGTGCTCCGCACTTGCCCTTTGACTTCGCCGCTAAGCCAAATCCGAGCGTGCCTTCGGCCCGGGGGCTACTGTCGGCATTCTTGGAACGGTGGTCCCCAGAATTGCCTGCCTTTGGCCTGCGGCGTGGCTCCACCAGTGGCCAGTACGGCCCATCTTCGTCAACCAACACTCAAGACCCTCGTGAGGGGCCAAGCCTCGCGGGGGAGACGACAAAAGGCCTCCTCAGGAGTGGCCTCACCAGGCAGGCTCGCGAGGGAGGCGGAGAGATCAAGGCAAGGGGTACCTCGCGAGGTTCCCGTGACGCAAGACATGACAACCAAGACCAGGCGGGCGCCAGCGCACGCAGTTTCCTCATTTCCCCTATGTTGCCAAGGGGGAAAGCATAGGCGCGTAGTACCGAGACATCAGGCAAAGGTTTCCATATAAGTGCAACAAGACCAAGGCCAGCAGGACGGCAGGACGGAGGTCATCGTGGAGCCCAGGACGACGTCATCACTAGCGCCTTTGACAAGCGAAGACCACCTTTAGTCAGGATAGCTTGTACTAGTTGTCCCCTTTCGAAATGGCCGGTGTTGCATCCCTTCCCGCTCAATATTTGGGGAGAGGACCAGGGCCTCTATAAATAGGACTAGCCACCACAGTAGAAGGGGACGAGTTTAGTTCATCTACACACCACACCAGCTCAAGAACACCTCTCCTCGTGAGGCTGTTCTTCCCTTGTACTGTCCACCATCAGCCCAAGAGGCAATCCACCACCACCACACAGGAGTAGGGTATTACACCACAAAGGTGGCCCGAACCTGTATAAATCTTGAGTCTTTTGTGTCGTGAGTTCATCGTGCTAGCTTAGATATCGCGGCGAGGCTGAGGGCATGTTTCGGTAGGGAGAAATCTTCGTGCACACCCTAGTGTTCGAACCTCAAGGGTTTTGCCGGAACCCGATATCCGACAGTTACCCCATTCCACATTTAGACGATATGCTAGATGAGCTTAGCGGAGCCACCATTTTCTCTAAGATTGATCTTATAAGTGGCTATTACCAAATCCACATACAAGAAGGTGATGAATGGAAAACCGCATTTAAGACCAAATTTGGCTTATATGAATGGCTTGTTATGCAAATGGGTTTATCCGAAGCACCCGGTACCTTTATGTGAGTCATGCATTTTGTTCTTAGGCCATACATTGGTGTATTTGTTGTGGTCTATTACGATGATATCCTTGTCTTTAGCAAATCCCTCAAAGATCATGTCACCCATCTTAGAACCGTTTTACAAACCCTTAGGAAAGAGCGCCTTTATGCTAATATGGGCAAATGCCTTTTTGGTGTTGATAAGCTTGTTTTCTCAGGTTTCGTTGTATCTTCTAAGGGTGTGCATGTATATGAATCTAAGATCACTGCTATTAAAACTTGGCCCCAACCAACAAATTTGCAACAAGTGCGAAGTTTTCTTGGTTTAGCCGGTTTCTACCATAGATTTGTGAAGGATTTTAGCACAATTGCTTTACCTTTACATGCTTTGAGTAAGCAGAACACCTTTTGTTTGGGGACCATCCCAAGACACCAAATTTAATGATCTTAAGAATTTGCTTACACATGCTCCTTTGCTTGCATTACTCAACTTTGATAAACATTTTGAGATACATTGCGATGCTGGCTGTTATGGCATAGGAGGTATGTTAATGCAAGAGAAGCACCCCATAGCTTACTTTGAAAAACTCTCCGGAGCGCAACTCAATTACCCCATCTATGACAAAGAGCTATATGCTTTAGTTCGAGTATTGCATGTTTGGGGGCATTATCTCCGTCCTCATGAGTTCATTCTCCACACAGATCATGAAACACTTAAATATCTTAAGGCTCTAACTGAGTTAAACAAGTGTCGTGCTAAGTGGACTGAATTCATAGAATCATTTCCTTATGTCATCAAGTATACAAAGGTAAGGAAAATGTTGTGGATGATGCGCTTTCCCGTTGATGCGTGCTTGTTACCCAACTTGAATTGAATGTCATTCATTTTGAGCACATAAAAGACTTGTATGCAGATGATCCTACTTTTGATATTCCTTATGCTAAGTGTTTGATGCATACATCTTGGGAACGCTATTACATCAAGGATGATTATCTTATGAGATCTAACAAACTTTGCATTCCCGAGTCTTCTCTTCGTTTGCTCCTTTTGCAAGAGGCTTATGGAGGTGGACTAATGGGACATTTTAGATGCGACAAGACATTCGCCACGCTCTCCAAGAACGTTTTTTGGCCCAAGATGTTTCGTGACGTCTCATGCTTCACCAACCGATGCTCGACATGTCGCAAATCTAAGTCGAAAGCTCAATCCCATGGTCTTTATATGCCCCTTCCAATTCCATATCATCCATGGGAAGATATTAGCATGGATTTTGTGCTTGGTTAACCTAAAACTAGAAATGGAAAGGATTCCGTGTTTGTTGTTGTGGACCGATTGTCTAAAATGGCTCATTTCATCCCATGCAACAAGATAGACGATGCTTCACATGTTGCAAATCTTTTTTGTAGAGAAATCTTGCGCCTACATGGAGTTCCAAAGACTATTGTTTCGGACCGTGACGTCAAGTTCTTGAGCTACTTTTGGAAGACTATGTGCCAACCTCGGTATAAAGCTTTTGTTCTCCACGGCATACCATCCACAAACTGATGGTCAAAAGGAGGTGACGAACCGAACGCTCTCCACCCTACTTTGCGTGTTGATTAAGAAGAACATCAAGGAGTGGGAGGAGTGCCTACCTATCGCCGAGTAAGCCTACCACCGCGCAAGACATTTGACCAGCGGCAAATTCCCTTTCGAGGTCGTCTACGGCTTCAATCCATTGTCCCCATGGAAATTCTTCCTCTGCCACTACAAGTGCGCATCAACATGGACGCGACTGCAGGAGTGAGCTACCTCAAGAAGATGCATGAAGATACAAGACACACCATGGAGCACCAAGTATAATGACTCACGACAAAGCTCAACATCAATAAGCAACCCATGATATTCGAAGTTGGAGATCTCGTGTGGCTACACCTTTGGCTTCCCCGATGAACGCAAGTCCAAGCTTCTACCTCGAGCCGACGGACCCTTCAAGGTGCTAGCATGCTGCAACAACAATGCCTACAAGATCAACATCCCATGCGACAAGTACAACGTGAGCGACATCTTCAACATCAAGGATCTCTCTCCCTACCATAGTGATGAGGCTTTTGATCCGAGGTCGGATCTTTCCCAAGGGTGGGGAGATGATGCAGAGCATCCCACGGTCATCCCCATGGACACTATCTCGACTACCCAAGCTCCAAGTGGGCCCATGACAAGAGCTTGAGAATGTGCTATTCAATCCGAGGTGACATCGTGCCTACTTGAGCTCCCCTTACATTTGAGTGAGACATGGCTTCTACCTAAGTTATAGACACTATGTATGATCAGGTACAACGCACAAGCCACGGAGCCGAGAGTTGAAGAAGAAGAAACATGCGTCAGCTCACTGTTCAGCCCAGAACTTCCGGCCCCCGGAACCTCCGGCCGCCGACGACCTAGACAAGCCCGGGCGTGCCAACTCTCTGGTTAGCCCGGAACCTGCCCGGAACCTGGCCTGGACCTTCCGGCCCCCGGACGTTAGCCCAGCGCCCAACGTGCCAACTCCCTGGTTAGGTCGGACCCTCCACGGAAGCTGGCCAGGAACTTCCGGCGCCCGGAACTTCCGGCCTTGCCTGCGCGTAGTGACTTGGGCCAACACCCATGTACCCTTTCGCCCCCTAGACTATATATACTCTTCTCCTACCTACGTTTTAGGTTTAGCAAAGTAGTAGCTCATTTGAGAAGCTTTGCTCTCCACTTGATCCCTTCTCCATCGGAGTTCACGGCCTCTACTGAGAAAATCCCCCAAGTGGATTCAAGACCCCTCACGGGAAGACCCCTTAGGACCTCCTCATGGAGAAGAACTTGCTACTTGTATCATCCTTTGTTGACCTTGGATCGTGTATCTCTTTGTGTTTCGAGGATCTAGCACATGTGTAATCGAATCTTGTTGGTTTGAGTGAATCCTCTCGTGTTTCCCCTTGTGTTCTTCATGTTTTATTGTGGGATCCGCTCCAATCGTGAAAGATCAGACATCTAGGGATCTACCCTACATCAACTTGTATGCGTGTAGCTGCTCTCCCTGAGGCACCCTTGTCGGGCTTGAGCGCTCCATGTCTTCGTGTTCCTCCAGATCAATCCACCAAAAGTAGGAGTGGGGGTTTACGCTGCCAAGCGGCCCAAACCTGTGTAAAAGAGAGTTGTCCCCGTCGCGCTTCCCTGCTGCCTCTACTCTTTGTGCAATTTGATCATCCCCAGCCGAACCACAAAGGGGCCTCTTAGTCCCATAGGTGATTGTGATCCACCGCGACAGATGTCATGGCTTAGTGCACAACACCAAGTAGCTTAGGGTGCTCCCCTTGTTTGGTTTGGTGAGGGGCGAAGAGACGAACGATTCCCATTTTATGTGACACGATGATTTTACCTAAGTTTAGGCCACTGTGAAGTGTAAAACCCTACGTCCGGCTTGGTTGTTTTGATGGATGTGATGAACAATGTTTATATGGTGTGATTTTCATTTCCGAGGGGTGCTGGGACGAGGATGTTGACTACCGTATGTGGTGTTCTTCCTACTAAGAAACTAGCCTTCTTAGGGGTTCAACCCTAGGATCTAAACAGCTTCGGGTCCAACCCTGATCTAGGTTGCTCGAGCCTCCTTTTATAGTGGTAAAGGGTTGTCACAGTAGCTACATCGGTACAAATAAGTGGTTGCATGGTAGAACTTCCATTGCAGTAAATGATGGGCACGTGGCAATGATATGTGTTGCCGGGAGCAGACACATGTCACATCAGACGCCTTTGTTGACTTTGGGGCACGCCACTGTTCCAGCGGTCGGCAAGTGGCACGCATACCCACCAGCTGGCCCCACGCTACGGTTGTCCGCCGTAGGCCTAGATTGTCCTAGCCCCTGAGCAGTCCCATTAGCCCGCACGCAAGCAACTGGTTGTTGGTGGGGCTTAGGTAGCGTGCTGGGAGTCGCTTGCAGAGCTTAGGGAGCCTGCTGGGATGCTGACCGTGGGGCCGACATTCCCGGGAGGAATACTGTACCCGCGTAGATCTTGGCCTTGACGCTGCTACTGATGCAAAATTCCTTTGTCCAACATGATGGTCTTGCCTGTGAGAGTCTTCACAAAGATCTACGTATAGTGGGTTGGGTGATGATGAAGATCTGCAAGCCACCTTGGGTGGGGCATAGTCTTGAACACACATATTGGTTGCATATGTTGGGGAACGTAGTAATTTCAAAAATTTTCCTACGCACACGCAAGATCATGGTGATGTATAGCAACGAGAGGGGAGAGTGTTGTCTACATACCCTTGTAGACTGAAGCGGAAGCGATCTGGCGTAGAGGAAGTAGTCGACGTTCTCCTCGCGATCCGACCGATCTGGCGCCGTTACTCGGCGCCCAGTTCTTGACACACGTACAGCTCGATGGCGTCCCTCGTACTCGATCCAGCCGAGTGTCGAGGAGAGTTCCACAAGCCGACGGCGTGGTGGCGATCTTGATGTTTCACGGCGCGAGGCTTCGCCTAAGCTTTGCGACGGTATAACCGAGGTGGAATATGGTGGAGGGGGCACCGCACACGGCTAAGGAGCGATCTCACGATCAACTTGTGTGTTCCAAGGTGCCCCCCGCCCCGTATATAAAGGAGCAGGGGGGGGGGGGCGGCCTAGAGGTGGGCGCCAGGAGTCCTACTCCCTCGGGAGTAGGATTCCCCAATCCTAGTCCAACTAGGATTCCGGAGGGAAAAAGAGAGAGGGGGCGGCCCTTCTCCTAGTCCCAATAGGACTAGGGAAGGGGGGCGCAGCCCTCTTGGGCTGCCCTTCTCCTTTCCACCAAGGCCCATAGTGGCCCATTTACCTCCCGGGGTTCCGGTAACCTCCGGTACTCGATAAATTCCGTTTTCGCCGGAACCATTCGAACTCCAAACATAGGCTTCCAATATATCAATCTTTATGTCTCGACCATTCCGAGACTCCTCGTCATGTCCGTGATCACATCCGGGACTCGAACTCCTTGGTACATCAAAATACATAAACTCATAATAAGCATCATCGAAACCTTAAGCGTGCGGACCCTACGGTTCGAGAACAATGTAGACATGACCTAGAACTATTCACGGTCAATAACCAACAGCGGGACCTGGATGCCCATATTGGTTCCTACATATTCTCGAAGATCTTTATCGGTCGGACCGCATAACAACATACGTTGTTCCCTTTGTCATCGGTATGTTACTTGCCCGAGATTCGATCGTCGGTATCAATACCTAGTTCAATCTCGTTACGGCAAGTCTCTTTACTCGTTCCGTAATACATCATCTCACAACTAACTCATTAGTTGTAGTGCTTGCAAGGCTTGATGATGTGCATTACCGAGAGGGCCCAGAGATACCTCTCCGAGCAATCGGAGTGACAAAACCTAATCTCGAAATCGCCAACCCAACATCCGCCTTTGGAGACACCTGTAGTACTCCTTTATAATCACCCGATACGTTGTGACGTTTGGTAGCACCAAAGTGTTCCTCCGTAAGCGGAGTTGCATAATCTCATAGTTACAGGAACATGTATATGTCATGGATAAAAGCGGTAGCAACATACTAAGCGATCGTGTGCTAAGCTAAGGGAATGGGTCATGTCAATCAGATCATTCTACTAATGATGTGACCTTGTTAATCAAATAACAACTCCTTGTTCATGGTTAGAAACATGACCATCTTTGATTAACAAGCTAGTCTAGTAGAGGCATACTAGTGACATGTTGTTTTGTCTATGCATTCACACATGTATCATGTTTCCGGTTAATACAATTCTAGCATGAATGATAAACATTTATCATGAAATAAGGAAATAAATAATAACTTTATTATTGCCTCTAGGGCATATTTCCTTGATCTCCCACTTGCACTAGAGTCAATAATCTAGATTACACAAGTAATGATTCTAACACCCATGGAGTCTTGGTGCTGATCATGTTTTGCTCGTGGAAGAGGCTTAGTCAAGCGGTGCGCAACATTCAGATCCGTATGTATCTTGCAAATCTCTATGTCTCCGATCTGGACTAAGTCCGGATGGAATTGAAGCGTCTCTTGATGTGCTTGGTCCTCTTGTGAAATCTGGATTCCTTTGCTAAGGCAATTGCTCGATATTGTCACGAAGATTTTCATTGGACCCGATGCACTAGGTATGACACCTAGATCGGATATGAACTCCTTCATCCAGACTCCTTCATTAGCTGCTTCCGAAGCTGCTATGTATTCCGCTTCACATGTAGATCCCGCCTCGACGCTTTGTTTAGAAGCTGCACCAACCGACAGCTCCTCCGTTTAGTGTAAATACGATCCGTCTGCGATTTAGAATCGTCCGGATCGGTGTCAAAACTTGCATCAACGTAACCATTTACGATGAGCTCTTTGTCACCTCCATATCGAGAAACATATCCTTAGTCCTTTTCGGTATTTGGGATGTTCTTGACCGCTGTCGATGATCCACTCTGGATTACTTTGGTACCTCCTGCTAGGCTTATAGCAAGGCACACATCAGTGCAGTACACAGCATTGCATACATGATAGAGCCTATGGCTGAAGCATAGGAACATCTTTCATTTTCTCTCTATCTTCTGCGGTGGTGGGGCATTGAGTCGACTCAACTTCACACCTTGTAACACAGGCAAGAACCCTTTCTTTGCTTGATCCATTTTGAACTTCTTCAAAACTTTGTCAAGGTATGTGCTTTGTGAAAGTCCAATTAAGCGTCTTGATCTATCTCTATAGATCTTAATGCCCAATATGTAAGCAGCTTCACCGAGGTCTTTCATTGAAAAACTCTTATTCAAGTATCCCTTTATGCTATCCAGAAATTCTATATCATTTCCGATCAGCAATATGTCATCCACATATAATATCAGAAATGCTACAGAGCTCCCACTCACTTTCTTGTAAATCGAGGCTTCTCCAAAAGTGCATACAAACCCAAATGCTTTGATCACACTATCAAAGCGTTTATTCCAACTCGAGATGCTTGCACCAGTCCATAGATGGATCATTTGGAGCTTGCATACTTTGTTAGCTCCTTTGGATCGATAAAACCTTCGGTTGCATCATATACAACTCTTCTTCCGAAATCCATTCAGAATGCAGTCTTTACATCCATTTGCCAAATTTCATAATCATAAAATCGCAATTGCTAACATGATTCGGACGGACTTAAGCATCGCACGGGTGAGAAGGTCTCATCGTAGTCAACCCCTTGAACTTGTCGAAAACCTTTTGCGACAAGTCGAGCTTTATAAACGATAACATTACCATCGCGTCGGTCTTCTTCTTGAAGATCCACTTGTTTTCTATTGCTTGCCTACCCTCGGGCAAGTCAACCAAAGTCCATACTTTGTTTTCATACATGGATCCCATCTCGATTTCATGGCCTCAAGCCATTTTTATGAATCTGGGCTCACCATCGCTTCTTCATAGTTCGTAGGTTCATCATGATCTAGTAGCATGACTTCGAGCAGGATTACCGTACCACTCAGTGCGGATCTTACTCTGGTTGATCTACGAGGTTCTGCGGTAACTTGATCGAAGTTTCATGATCAACATCATCAACTTCCTCACTACTTGGCGTAGGTGTCTCAGAAACTGGTTTCTGCGACGAACTACTTTCAAGTAAGGGAGAAGGTACTATTACCTCATCAAGTTCCACTTTCCTCCCACTCACTTCTTTCGAGAGAAACTCCTTCTCTAGAAAGGATCCATTCTTAGCAACGAATGTCTTGCCTTCGGATCTGTGATAGAAGGTGTACCCAACTGTCTCCTTTGGGTATCCTATGAAGACACATTTCTCCGATTTGGGTTCGAGCTTATCAGGTTGAAGCTTTTTCACATAAGCATCGCATCCCCAAACTTTAAGAAACGACAACTTTGGTTTCTTGCCAAACCATAGTTCATAAGGTGTCGTCTCAGCGGATTTTGACGGTGTTCTATTCAGTGTGAATGCGGCCGTCTCTAGAGCATAACCCCAAAGCGATAGCGGTAAATCTGTAAGAGACATCATAGATCGTACCATATCTAGTAAAGTACGATTCTGACGTTCGGACACACCATTCTGTTGTGGTGTTCGGGTGGCGTGAGTTGCTGAAACTATTCGCATTGTTTCAAATGTAGACCAAACTCGTAACTCAAATATTCACCTCCACGATCGGATCGTAGAAACTTAATTTTCTTGTTACGATGATTTTCAACTTCACTCTGAAATTCTTTGAACTTTTCAAGCGTTTCAGACTTATGTTTCATTAAGTAGATATACCCATATCTCGCTTAAGTCATCTGTGAAGGTGAGAAAATAACGATATCCGCCACGAGCCTCAACATTCATCGGACCACATACATACGTATGTATGATCTCCAACAAATCCGTTGCTCTCTCCATAGTACCGAGAAGCGGTGTTCTAGTCATCTTGCCCATGAGGCACGGTTCATAAGTGCCAAGTGATTCATAATCAAGTGACTCCAAAAGTCCATCGATATGGAGTTTCTTCATGCGCTTTACACCGATATGACCTAAGCGGCGATTGCCACAAATAAGTTGCACTTTCATTATCAACTCTGCATCTTTTGGTTTCAACATTATGAATATGTGTATCACCACTATCGAGATTCATCAAAATAGACCATTCCTCAAGGGTGCATGACCATAAAAGATATTACTCATATAAATAGAACAACCATTATTCTCGATTTAAATGAATAACCGTCTCGCATCAAACAAGATCCAGATATAATGTTCATGCTCAACGCAGCACCAAATAACAATTATTTAGGTCTAAAACTAATCCGAAGGTAGATGTAGAGGTAGCGTCTTGACCGCGATCACATCGACTTTGGAACCATTTCCCACGCCGATCGTCACCTCGTCCTTTGCGAGTTAAGCAATCCGTAGTCCTGTTTGAGTTGCAAATATTAGCAATGTAACCAATATCAAATACCAGTGCTACTACGAGCTCTAGTAAGGTACACATCAATAACATGTATATCACATATACCTTTGTTCACCTTGCCATCCTTCTTATCCGCCAAATACTTGGGGCAGTTCCGCTTCAAATGACGATCGCTTGCGGTAGAAGCACTCGATTTCAGGTTTAGGGCCAGACTTGGGTTTCTTCTCTGAGCAGCAACTTGCTTGCTGTTCTTCTTGAATTCCCTTTTCTTCCCTTTGCCTTTCTTCTTGAAACTAGTGGTCTTATTGACCATCAACACTTGATGCTCCTTCTTGATTTCTACCTCCGCAGCCTTTAGCATTGCGAAGAGCTCGAGCATAGTCTTTACTAACCCTTGCATATTATAGTTCATCACGAAGCCTTTGTAGCTTGGTGGCGTGATTGGAGAATTACATCAATGACACAATCATCCGGAAGATTAACTCCCAATTGTGTCAAGTGATTGTAGTACCCGGACATTACGAGTATATGCTCACTAATGAACTGTTCTCCTCCATCTTGCAGCTATAGAACTTATTGGAGACTTCATATCTCTCAATCCGGGCATTACTTTGGAATATTAACTTCAACTCTGGAACATCTCATATGCTCCATGACGTTCAAAACGTCGTTGAAGTCGGTTCTAAGCCGTAAAGCATGGCACATTGAACTATAGAGTAGTCATCACTTTGCTCGCCAGACGTTCATAACATCTGGCGTTGCTCCAGAAGCGAAGCTGTCACCTAGCGGTGCATCCGGGCGTAGCTCTTACATGCGACAATGAGGATGATCCTCAAATTCGGACCCGATCCGTGTAATTGCTACCATCATCTTTCAACTTTGCTTTCTCAAGGGCGCATTAAAATTTAACGGAACAACAAAGACGAGCCATCTATCTACAATCAAACATAAACAAGCAAGATACTATCGGTACTAAGTTCATGATAAATTTAAGTTCGATTAATCATATTACTAAAGAACTCCCACTTAGAAAGACATCCTCTAGTCATCTAAGTGATCACGTGATCCAAATCAACTAAACCATAACCGATCATCACGTGAAATGGAGTAGTTTTCAATGGTGAACATCTTATGTTGATCATATCTACTATATGATTCACGCTCGACCTTTCGGTCTCCGTGTTCGAGGCCATATCTGCATATGCTAGGCTCGTCAAGTATAACCCGAGTATTCTGCGTGTGCAAAACTGGCTTGCACCCGTTGTAGATGGACGTAGAGCTTATCACACCCGATCATCACGTGGTGTCAGGCACGACGAACTTTGGCAGCGGTGCATACTCGGGAGAACACTTCTTGATAATTTAGTGAGAGATCATCTTATAATGCTACCGTCAATCAAAGCAAGATAAGATGCATAAAAGGATAAACATCACATGCAAATCAATATAAGTGATATGATATGGTCATCATCATCTTGTGCTTCATGATCTCCATCTTGCGGCACCACCATGATCACCATCGTCACCGGCGCGACACCTTGATCTTCATCGTAGCATCGTTGTCGTCTCGCCAAACTTATGCTTCTCGACTATCGCTACCGCTTAGTGATAAAGTAAAGCATTACGAGCGATGCATTGCATACAATAAGCGACAACCATATGGCTCCAGCCGATTGCCGATAACCGGTTACAAAACATGATCATCTCATACAATAAAATATAGCATCACGTCTTGACCATATCACATCACAACATGCCTGCAAAAACAAGTTAGGCGTCCTCTACTTTGTTGTTGCAAATTTTACGTGGCTGCTACGGGCTTAAGCAAGAACCAGTCTCACCTACGCATCAAAACCACAGCGATACTTCGTCAAATAGACTCGTTTTAACCTTCTCAAGGACGGGCGTAGCCACACTCAGTTCAACTAAAGTGAGAGAGCAGCACCCACCGGTCACCTTTAAGCAACGAGTGCTCACAGCGGTGAAACCAGTCTCGCGTAAGCGTCACGCGTAATGTCGGTCAGGCGCTTCATCTCACAATACCGCTGAACCAAAGTATGACATCTTTGGTAGGTAGTATGACTTGTATCGCCCACAACTCACTTGTGTTCTACTCGTGCAAAACATCAAACCATAGAAAAACCTAGGCTCGGATGCCTTTGTTGGGGAACGTAGTAATTTCAAAAATTTTCTTACGCACACGCAAGATCATGGTGATGTATAGCAACGAGAGGGAGAGTGTTGTCTACATACCCTTGTAGACTGGGCGGAAGCGATCTGGCGTAGAGGAAGTAGTCGACGTTCTCCTCGCGATCCGACCGATCTGGCGCCGTTACTCGGCGCCCGAGTTCTTGACACACGTACAGCTCGATGGCGTCCCTCGTACTCGATCCAGCCGAGTGTCGAGGGAGTTCGTTCCACAAGACGACGGCGTGGTGACGATCTTGATGTTTCACGTGCGCGAGGCTTCGCCTAAGCTTCGCGACAGTATAACCGAGGTGGAATATGGTGGAGGGGCACCGCACGGCTAAGGCGATCTCACGATCAACTTGTGTGTTCCAAGGTGCCCCCTGCCCCGTATATAAAGGAGCAGGGGGGGGGGCGGCCTAGAGGTGGGCGCCAGGAGTCCTACTCCCTCAGGGAGTAGGATTCCCCCAATCCTAGTCCAACTAGGATTCCGGAGGGGAAAGAGAGAGGGGGCGGCCCTTCTCCTAGTCCCAATAGGACTAGGGAAGGGGGAGGCGCAGCCCTCTTGGGCTGCCCTTCTCCTTTCCACCAAGGCCCATAGTGGCCCATTTACCTCCCGGGGTTCGGTAACCTCCGGTACTCGATAAATTCCGTTTTACCGGAACCATTCGAACTCCAAACATAGGCTTCCAATATATCAATCTTTATGTCTCGACCATTCCGAGACTCCTCGTCATGTCCGTGATCACATCCGGGACTCGAACTCCTTCGGTACATCAAAATACATAAACTCATAATAAGCATCATCGAAACCTTAAGCGTGCGGACCCTACGGTTCGAGAACAATGTAGACATGACCTAGAACTATTCACGGTCAATAACCAACAGCGGGACCTGGATGCCCATATTGGTTCCTACATATTCTCTGAAGATCTTTATCGGTCGGACCGCATAACAACATCGTTGTTCCTTTGTCATCGGTATGTTACTTGCCCGAGATTCGATCGTCGGTATCAATACCTAGTTCAATCTCGTTACGGCAAGTCTCTTTACTCGTTCGTAATACATCATCTCACAACTAACTCATTAGTTGTAGTGCTTGCAAGGCTTGATGATGTGCATTACCGAGAGGGCCAGAGATACCTCTCCGAGCAATCGGAGTGACAAAACCTAATCTCAAATCGCCAACCCAACATCGCCTTTGGAGACACTGTAGTACTCCTTTATAATCACCCGATTCGTTGTGGACGTTTGGTAGCACCAAAGTGTTCCTCCGTAAGCGGAGTTGCATAATCTCATAGTTACGGGAACATGTATATGTCATGGATAAAAGCGGTAGCAACATACTAAGCGATCGTGTGCTAAGCTAAGGGAATGGGTCATGTCAATCAGATCATTCTACTAATGATGTGACCTTGTTAATCAAATAACAACTCCTTGTTCATGGTCAGGAAACATGACCATCTTTGATTAACAAGCTAGTCTAGTAGAGGCATACTAGTGACATGTTGTTTTGTCTATGCATTCACACATGTATCATGTTTCCGGTTAATACAATTCTAGCATGAATGATAAACATTTATCATGAAATAAGGAAATAAATAATAACTTTATTATTGCCTCTAGGGCATATTTCCTTCAGCATATGCGTTGCCCGTTCAAGGGCTGCCGTGGCCCACGCGAGACAGGTCCGTTGGACCCTGGTCTTCACGGGTCGATAGTGCATATTTAGATATTTGCTTTCGAAATGCAAATACACAATTGATTAGATATTGGATAGTCTTGTATGTCGCATGAATCTTGGTGGAGTGCATCAGAGCAAGAGAACATGAGTCCTACCTGAAATACAGGTATTTACAAGAAGGAATCATGGCAATAAAGTGAAGAGATGCACCTACTAAACTGAAACACAAAACAGAGATTCATGAAGAGATAAACTTGTGAAAATAAGGTTAGAAAACACAAGAATCTCACTTCATTAACATCAGAAGTATTGCAGTTAGAACCAAGATTGGGAAAACTTGTATAAGAATAGGTAGCATTCGTCAGAGTAAATACCACTTGTATGACATCATGTTGCCAAAGAAATCAACTAAAGAATATTCAATAAGATCTCGATAAGATTTTTCTCCGCTTATAGGTTTCCTCTCCCCTGAATCAAAGACTTTTATTGGGGGCAAGTTAAGAGGTAAGAGAAAACCAGTAAAGCTGAAGCAAGAATGAGTGCTTCTCCCCCTAAATCTTGAAACATATGGCTCCCCCCTTAAATTTTTTTAAAAAAAATGCCTTAGGCATTTACACCAATTGAGGATATAACATTCCTCTCCGATAGATAATCAAGCCCCATCTCCTTAGGATTTGGAAAGAACAACCCTTACTACTCTTTTCCTCTTGTCGACCTTGTATTATTGTGGATCTCATATGTTATTTTAGTGGATGTGTGATTGAACTTGTCTTGGAGTGTTCCCCTTGGTGATTTGTGTGTTCACCTTGAATCCCCTCCAAGTTATGAAAGATTAGGCCATCTAGGGTTCTACCGTACATCAACCTGCCTTTTAACATTTGAGGCACTCCCTTGTCATAGATAACGCGAAAGTCTGGCGCCATTCATCTGTCGAGCTTTGATCTGACCCTTGCATCTTCATCGATATCACCATCCATGCAACATTGAAACCAAATATCTTAGGTGTCCTTCTAAGCTACCGCTTGTCAGCTGCCTTGTAATACTGAAACCACGCCTCATATTACTAATTCAATTCATACCACAATACACATAAATTTCCAACGAAGGTTGTATAATGCGCCAACAACTCATAGGACCCACCAGTACGTAATACTTCTCCAAAGACAGAAGTAGCATAACTAGTTAGCAAACCAAAAAGGCAGCAAATAAAAAATATAGACCAAGAAGGGTTTACCGAAACTTGTTTTGGGTCTCCTATCAAGTATGATGTATAATCCGACATACATTGTAGTATAATGTAACTTTCATAGTGGAAAATGGAACAGAATCCTAATACACACATCTAACTTCCAGAAATGCTGAACAAACTGCCCCTACGGCAGTGTACTCCAGGATGTTCGCACAACAGAGAAACAAAAAGAGTAGAAATGCCTTCGCACCAGTTCAACTAAGCTGCTCTGCTGATGATTCCCGCTCCCGATTCTCTACGGTATGATGTCTACATTTCAAGTATTGCAGCATGCCCTCTTTGAGTTCCCGGCAGTACTGTCAATGCTGATGGTTTTACCCTGGGAAGGCAATGGAACAGCTGCTGCTGCTGCTTCTTTGGCGGCCAGTGCTTTCTTGTTGACAATACCATAGACCTCTGTGATGATAGTCTGAAAGGCTTCTACCACATTTACAGCCTCCATAGCTGATGTCTCAAGGAAAAACAGGCCCTCCTTTTCAGCCAGTGCCTTGCCTTGATCTTCAGAGACAGCTCTTAGATGTGTCAGGTCAGACTTGTTACCGACCATCATGATGACAATGCTGGAGTCAGCATGATCACGAAGCTCACGCAGCCACCTATTAACATTGTCAAAGCTCTGCTTCTTTGTGATGTCATATACAAGGAGAGCCCCTACAGCGCCCCGGTAATATGCGCTTGTAATTGCACGGTACCTCTCCTGGCCAGCAGTGTCCCAGATCTGAGCCTTTATTGTTTTTCCCTCCATCTGTTAACAACACCATTCACAATCAGACGTCAAAAAATAGCTGGACCAGTAAGTCCATGGCTTCCAACACAAACTATCTTCTGAAGTAGAAGAAAGATAATAAATTGAGTAGGTGATGAGCTAAATCCACAGGAAAACTGGCACTGCTGTTGCACTAAAAAGGAGGCTGTTAAATGCCACAATTATAACAATAATTGTACTCCCTTCATTTTTATATACTACCTCCATCTAGGTGAATAAGTCACTTGTGTAGTTTTAGGTCATCGATTTGAGGAATTAAATATGTGTTATATTTCATGAAAAGTACTCCCTCTGTAAACTAATATAAGAGCGTTTAGATTACTAAAGTAGTGATCTAAACGCTCTTATATTAGTTTACGGAGGGAGTATATCACTAGATTTCTACACGGATGTAGTTTCTAAATATATATTTTTTGTCACATATAATACATATTTAGATAGTTAAATCGTCGACCAAGAACTACACGAATGACTTATTCACCGAGACGCAGGTACTATAAGGTCACAAACTCATATTACATTTACCAAGATAAAATTTAATATGTCCTTTGCAAGTCAACTTTTCTTTTTGTTTACTGGGATAATTTATACGCCACATGCATGCAAAGAAAGAATAGTTGTGTGTTATTTTATGACTGCATGCATGCAAGTATTAATTAAGTTACTAGTAGAAGAAAATATCATTAATTTTGCCCTTGATTACTGTTGATGGCCTTATATAGATGTAAAATGTATATTCCATAGTGGCCTTGTATAAGTACTAAATGGAGGGATAACAACAACAACAACAACAACAACAATTTGAATTATTTGAAGATTGCTCACCACACCTGCGGCGTGGTGAGAATAACAACAATAATAATGGCGATGCATAAGGAAGACAATTGAGATGACAGGTTTGTTTCACCTAACCCCCGAAGACAGAACAGACAGGATGCCACATTAAAAAAAAAAGTGGCTGTAGCTCGCAATCAACCTAACAATCAGTCCATCAACATCCTAATGATGTGATCCAAGGGGAACCAGGCGAATCTAGCATGCAAAAAAGAACTCTTAAAGGTAATGGACAGATTCGAGGTTAGAACAACGTCTAACAACTAGTCTGATGAATAAGGGAAGACAAATGGCAACTACAGTAATTCAATGCGTTTGCTATTTGTGAAGCAGAGTTTGTTCCTAATGATCCACCTAAGAAGATTTGATAGAACATTCTGAAGTCTCAATCGAGCGAGCCATCCTTCCGTCCGAGAACCAAAAACTCGTGAGAAACGAGCAAGTTTGATGGCGGCAACAAACGCCGTCACCGAGATAACTTTCCCCATTCGCCAAAACAGGATCAAGAGGACCATGATCCGGTGTGTCATCATCGGTCCGAGGCCATACCAAAAACGCACGCACGCGTGTCGAACATCTTCCGATTAGATATAGCAGAAATGCGAGGGGAGAGAATGCGGACCTGCAAGGACTTGGTGGCGAACTCCACGCCGATGGTGGACTTGGAGTCGAGGGAGAAGTGGTTGCGGGTGAATCGGGAGAGTATGTTGGACTTGCCGACGCCGCTATCCCCGATGAGCACCATCTTGAACAGGTAGGAGTACTCGTGATCCACCCGTCCGCCCATCTCTTCTCCTCACCTTCTACTCTGAGACCAAAAATTAAATTGATTCTTCCGAAATGAAAATCAAGCGAGCGTGGATCCCCTTGTTGGTGGGGAGGAGGAGAGAAGACGAAGGAGATATTAGAGGGTGACGAATGAAGAAAAGGAGGAGAAAAGTAGGGAGTGGTGGCCTGACTGGGGTGGCTGGCCTGGTGGGTGGGAGAGCACTCGCTGAACTAACCCAACGAAAGTCGATTCACAGCCCACCATCAAGGAATTTCCGTTCTATTTCGATGTGTACTTTTTTTTTGAAGCGTATTTCGATGTGTACTTGCTGTCACGGGTTTGATATGCGGTGGTAGCTATGACACATGTAAATGTATCAGTTTCCATCACACACTCGACTCCCACGTCGCCTCCTTTGGAAACTCAGATCCACCGCCGTCCCACCTCCTTCTCCCCTCCTCCCCTCATCGTCACCTCAGGGGCTCACCGGCGAAGCCTGGCCGGCTCCGATGATAGCGGCGGCACGGCGTTACCTGGCCTCGGGCGAGGAGGCAATGACAACTGCGAGCAGGTGGGCGGCCAGATCTGGTCGCGTCCCGGCTGCGTTGGGTGCCTGGGTTGCTTTTGGTGCAGCTTGAGGTGCCGGTGCACGATGTGCTGGAGTTGAGCGACATGTGATGGTGTGTGGTCTGCTAATGGCGGTGCGGCGTTAGGTGTAGACTCGCCGGACCAAAGTCTTGCTCGACGCAGAATGCAGGTGATGGCAACATCTGTGGATGTTGTTTTCCTTGAAGGCATCACCGAGGAGATTTTTCACTCTTTTGCCATTTGGGATCCATTTTCTGGGTGAAATCCTAGATCTGCCTCGTCGAATGGGCAATGGGACGGCCTTGGCAGCCTTATTTCGTTGGAAGCATTGTTTTGGAGAGGTGGTGGTGGTGGAGTCTGCGTTGTTGCATCTATTCGTGGCTTGCTGTTGCACGATAGTGGTGGGCAGCAGAAGCACGATGACGCGCGGGGAGCATCGGACAAGTCATGTTTGTCCTCCTCTCAGGGTCGGAGTGGCACATCCCCGCCTCTCTTCAGAAATGATTCTCTCTCCAATGTCGGTGAGGTTGACAAACACGCTTGTGGCGGACATGCTCGATGAAGGTGCTCTACTGTTTTTGGTGCAGCGAAGTCGAAGTTGCCGGGTCATGTGTGCGATGGGTGATGTGCGGTGACACTGTAATGGGGCTACGGTGTGCTCTAGTTTATCATGTTTGGGTATCTTTGTATATCTTGCGGTGCTATTAACCTAGTATAGCTAAGGTTGCCTGTTGTACAGGTTTTCGCTCGGTTTTCCTTCAATAAACCGAGCAGCTCTCGCCATCGGCGTTCTTCTTCTGAATGGAATCTTAGCAGCTCTCCTGCTAACTTTCAAAAAAAATGACACATGTAGATATGAATTATTACCTTTAAACTGCTCGCATATGTCCCCATCAAACCGCTTGCATACATCTGGACCGCACGGTCTGGACGTGTTGTGTCATCCAACGCGGGCTTGTATCGGTCCACCGAGTGGTCCGAACGCACCTTTTCCCATAAAGTGGAAGCAAAGTTGGGGGGCTTTCCCGGAGTCCGGACAGCAGCCACGTAGGACTCCAACACCCCCGGCCCACTAAATCCCCCTCCCGGTCTCATGTTCTTCCAATCCGCCCCTTCTCCCCTCTTGCTTTGCATCCGCACTTACCTCCTCCACTGCCGTTGTTATACCTCTTCGGACGACGCACAGTGAAAGCACACTTGTTCCCTTGGTGCTTTTGGTAATTCATGTCAACATACATATTGTTGGACTAACACTATTTACCTAGTATATTTCAGATAAGTTCGATAATGGCATGGCAAGGACATGAGGATGTACCCTTCAGAATGCTAAGGACAAGAATTGGAAAGCTCCAAGACTCTCTACACTTTTGTTTAAGTTACCCAAGATCACCTTGAGTCCATAGGAAAGTCAATACTATTAAAAGGGATGAGGTTTTGATCATGACTCAAGTGCTCAAGTGCTTAGTGATATTGCTCTAAAAATTCTCCAAAACTTCTCCACATCATATATGTCCAAAACCCAGAAGTATCATCTCAGCCCCACTAAAAATCTCTATCCCGGACTCATTGAGTTGATCACATACGCTGCCTAAGCCAAACCCTAGCATTTCGGTTCTACCGATATGGATCTCGGTCTCACCGAGATGGCGTGACCAAGTTTCTGTGATGAAGTTGCTTCATTTCAGAATTACTGAGGTGAAACTACCAAAACAACCAAAATGAGGTTTTGCCCTAGTCATTGCACTTAGGTCGCACCGAGATGTTCTGATTCGTCTCACCGAGACTTCCAACGTTTGAATATTTTACACTAGTCGGTCTCGCTGAGATTTTGGTTCGGTGTCATCGAGTCGGGTCAAAGGCTTGTAATGGTTGGATCTTTGGGTGAAGGCTATATATACACCTCCACCCCCACTTACTCTCTAAGAGAGACATCAAGACGAAACACTACTTCCACTACTCATTTTCTGAGAGCGAACCACCTACTCATGTGTTGAGATCAAGATATTCCAATCTAACCATTTGAACCTTGATTTCCAGCCTTCCCCAAATTAATTTTCGTTCAATCCCCTCTTCTACCAAAGCCAAATCTATGACAGAGTGATTGAGTGTTGGGGAGACTATCATTAGCAACACAAAAGGAAGGAGTTCATCATCAACAACACCATCTATTACCTTTTGGAGAGTGGTGTCTCCTAGATTGCTTAGATGTCACTTGGGAGCCTCCAAGAGATTGTGGAGTTGAACCAAGGAGTTTGTAAGGGCAGGAGATCGCCTACTTCGTGAAGATCTACCCTAGTGAGGTTAGTCCTTCATGGACGTAAGTCATGATGGAATAGACAAGGTTGCTTCTTCGTGGAATCTTCATGGGTGGAGCCTCCGCGGACTCGTGCAACCGTTATCCTCCGTGGGTTAAAGTCTCCATCAACGTGGATGTACGACATCAGCACCTGAAAGTGCAACTAATCTCCGGGTGGTTTTGGTAATTAATAACAGCATATATATCATTGAACTAATAGTTTCTTGAGAATCATTTCAGAAAGTTCAGTGATATGGGTATGGCAAGGACTGAAGAGTGGACCCCTCAAAATGCTAAGGCAAGCATTGGCAAAAGCTCAAGACTCCATTTTTGGTTTAGTGATCCAAGATCACATTGAGTCTATAGGAAAGCCAATACTATTAAAAGGGATGAGGTTATGATAATGATCTGGTTGCTCAAAGTGCTTAGTGATACATCTCCTAAACTATCGCAACTCTCACTTCCATAATACACTCATAAGTAATCTCGGTCCCACCGATTTCCTAAACTCACCACACCGAGATGAACCACCTCACCACATAGCCAAACCCTAGAAATCTCGGATTTTCCGATTCGAACTCGGTCTCACGAAACTTGAGTTGCCAAGCTTCAGAACCTACGTCATCAAATCGGTGTCACCGAGATGATGAAGTCGGTCCCACCGAGATTGGCAAGCCCTAGTCTTTACGAATCGGACTCACCGAGATTGTATTTTCGGTCCCACCGAAAATCCCAACGTTCACATGTTTTGAACTTTCGGTCTCACCGAGTTGTCAACTTCGGTCGACCGAGATTAGTCAAATGTGTGTATAGGTTGGATTTTGTGTGGAGGCTATAAATACCCTCCACCCCCTCTTCATTCGTGGAGAGAGCCATCGAAAGAACTACCACTCCTACCTTACATTTCGAGAAGAAAACTACCTACCCTTGTGTTGAGATCAAGTAGCTCCACTCCCACCATATGAAGCTTGATCTCTAGCCTTCCCAAGTTGCTTTCCACTCAATCCTTTCTTCCACCACAGCCAAATCAGTGAGGAGAGTTGAGTGTTGGGGAGATTATCATTTGAAGCACAAGAGCAAGGAGTTCATCATCACCAACACCATCTATTACCTTTTGGAGGGTGGTGCCTCCTAGATTGGTTAGGTGTCACTTGGGAGCCTCCGTCGAGATGTGGAGTTGAACCAAGAAGTTTGTAAGGGCACGGAGATCGCCTACTTCGTGAAGATCTACCCCGAGTAAGGCTAGCCCTCCGTTGGCGTATGCCATGATGGCATAGACAAGGTTGCTTCTTCGTGGACCCTTCGTGGGTGGAGCCCTCTGTGGACTCTCGCAGCCGTTACCCTTCGTGGGTTGAAGTCTCCATCAACGTGGATTGACGATAGCACCACCTATCGGAACCACGAGAAAAATCTCCGTGTCTCCAAATTGCGTTTGCTCTTCTCCACCTCTCTTTACTACATGTGCAATTTACTTTCCTCTGCCTATACTCTAGAATTGCATGTGTAGGGTGATACTTGACTTGATCATCATTGTGAACTTGCCAAAAACTTGTCTTTATCAAAAGGCTGAATTTTTATATTGTCAAGTAGTCTAATCACCCCCCCTCTAGACATACTTTTGATCCTACAAGTGGTATCAGAGCTTTGGTCTCCATTGTATTGGTCTCCATTGCACTGGACTCCATAAGCTTGGTTTCACAACCTAGGAGAGTATGGCGTCTAGTGAGGGTAATTTTCGTAGAGGTCCTTACTTTGATGGTTCAAACTTTGCTAGTTGGAAGCATAAAATGAAAATGCATATTCTTGGACATAACCCACCGCATGGGGCATTATTTGTGTTGGTTTGCAAGGTGAGTTCTTGAGGAAGGAAAAGTTCGGATCGCGGCTTCTAGCGGATGAATTGCGGATGTTGCAAAACAATGCTCAAGCTTGTGACATTCTCTTCAATGCTTTGTGTCGAGGAGTTCAACAAAATCAGCCATCTTGAGAATGCAAAAGAGATTTGGGATACTTTGGTGAAATGCACGAAGGTACCGAGTCCGTGAAGGAATCAAAGCTAGATGTTCTTCAAGGTCAACTTGACAAGTTCAAGATGAAGGAAGGTGAAGGAGTCATTGAAATGTACTCTAGGCTTGCTCTCATCACAAATGAGATTGCCGGCTTAGGAAGCGAAGAGATGACCGACCGATTCATCATCAAGAAGATTCTCGAGCTTTGGATGGAAAGTATGACACCGTGTGCACTTTGATCCAAATGATGCCAAACTACAAGAATCTCAAGCCAACGAAGTCATTGGAAGAATTGTTGCTCATGAGATGACACTTAAGGATAAGGAAGAGCTTCACAACAAGTCAAGTGGTGCTTACAAAGCTACAAGTGATGCTCCCACAACCTCAAGTGACAAGCTAGTTTCCAATGAAGAGATAAGCCTAATGGTGAAGAACTTCAACAAATTCTACAAGAGTAGAAGCAAAGAGAGAAGCTCAAAGTCTAGATCATATGATGAAAAGAGATCTTCTAGTCGTGATCGAAGCTGCTACAATTGTGGAAGACCGGACACTACTCAAATGAGTGTTCGGCTCCCCACAAGAGAAGAGAAGAATCTCCAAGAAGAAGAAGCTCAAGAGAAGAGTCACCTCGGAAAGAGAGAAGGAGTAGAGATGATCGTTATGAGCGAAGACCCTCTCGGAGAAGCAAGGATTAGGAGAGGAAAGACAAGTCATCAAGGAGCTACACAAGAAGAAAACATCAAGCTCATGTAGGTGAATGGGTCTCGGCTCCGACTCAGACAATCATTCGAAAGAAGCTATCACTCCAACTCCGACTACAGTCAAGATGAAGGTGTTGCGGTCTTGCTCTCGTGTCCTCCAACTCCAACTCCTATGACTTGTTTGATTCACCAAATGAGGGAATTGGAAGATGCTTCATGGCTAAAGGCCCCAAGGTATCACACCCTGAATTTATTGACTTTGATAGTGATGAGGATGACTTGCTTGGTGAAGATGAGCTTTTACATGACAAATCTAGTGAGCCTAGTAATGATGAACATGCTAGTAGTCTTTATAGTCGAGAAGAGTCGAATGACAATGCTATGAAGGAGATTGAGCGTCTAACTAAAGAACTAAACACTCTTAAGTTAGCTCATGAAACAACTCAAGAAGATCATAGAGAGCTCCTAAGATCTCATGAGAAGCTACGCTTCGAGAAGCTCAATCTAGAGCAAGAACATGAGTTCCTAAAAGCAATCAATGACGATCTTCGAAAGAAGAGTTCTTCATATCTTGCCAAACGACTTCTCTTGTCTAATTTCTTGCCACCTATTAAAACTAAGCATGACAAGCATAAGAAAAATTCTTCATCTAGAAGCAACAATAGTAATTCTCTTGATTCCACTAACAATGTTTCAAGCCAAGTTACACTTGAGCAAGAAAATAGTTTATTGAAAGGGATTATAGAGAAAGGTGTCTACAAGAGCCTTGCCGGAAGCAAGAACTTTGAGGAAATTGTTCGCAAGCAAGGAAGACACCGGAAGAATCAAGGAATTGGTTTTGAGCGAAAGTTTAACGCCGAGGGTGTTGAATGGGAAGAAGGTCAATATCCCACTCCAAAGTTTGTTTCTCAAAAGGAGAAGTGCGATCCTACTTCTTCCAATGTGGAACAAGCTCAAGATGATCTTCCACCACAAGACCACAAGCTAAAAGGCAAGGACAAGCTTCAAGAGGAGATTGATGCATTTATTGAAGCACCTAAAGCCATGGTCAAGTGGGTTCCCAAGGAAGCGTCAAGTTCTACTCCGTCAAGCTCAACTACAACCCCAAGGATTCCCATCAAGATGATGTGGATCCGAAGAAGAAGAACTAGAGAGTTCTTGAGGGTGACTCCGCCAACATACTTCACTCACATTCATTTTGGCAAGAACTTGTGCAATCAACTTCCATATCTTGCACTAGTTCATGGAGTCACAAACCCTCTTGTTGGTAAGTCAAGGACAAGGTAATCATTGCTTTCATGGACATCATCTTTGTGAACTTCAATCTATGTCCATGGATATCCTTGTTTGTTCCTTGTGGGACTAACCCATGTAGGTATTGAAAGTGCCCGAATCAAAGGATTGCTCCCAACTCTTGATGATCTTCATCAACATTGAGCATCCACATCTTCAACATCTACATGAAGTCTTCTCGACAACCCAAGGTTAGTTTGACCCTTTAAAGGGGTTCTCACATCTAAGGGAGCTTTGCTCTAAAGAATTGAGCTAAAGCATCTTCAAATGATGTGAACACATTAATGCTTTATGTAAAAGTGGTAACCCCACTTGTGCTTAAGCGATGAGTATGACCTATGATCAAATGTTCTCATTTGACTCCTAAGTCAATATACTCATATATAGATGACCTAGTCATCGACAAATTGTGTGATAGTAGCTAGAATTTTGATTGTGCATGTTTGACACATATTTCATTTGCTATCTTATTGTGTGAGCATGTTGGATGCATGATTTTATCCATTCAAGGACATCCATTTGTTGCTTTGGTCGTTTTGATTTTTCTGACCAAATGGATGGACAAGAATGCCTAAGTTCCTCCCCTAGCTATCTATGCTTTCTTGTCTCAAATTCTATTCATGCTTATATCACAAACTTTGAACAAGTCATTTTCGGACCCACCGAGTGAGGAGCACTCGGAGCCACCGATCCGTCAAGGGCTAAACTTCCAAAACCTTCTATTTGATTTCGGTCGGACCAACCCACTCAAACTCGGTCAAACCGAAAGCATTTAGATTGATCTAGGTTTTCACCTCGGTGAAACCGAGTTGTGATTTTCGGCGTGACCGAAGTGTGTAACTGCCCAGCAGTTATCCATCTCGGTGCCACCGAGTTTTACAACTTGGTCCCACCGACAGCTAAGGGGTATATATACTCCGTGGGTGCGCGCATTGATTTCTACTTCAAAACGCCTCGCCCCCACCCCTTCTTTGCCGTCGCCGTGGTCTCCGGATCGTCTCCGTCGTGCTTTGTCGCCCTCGCCGCAGTCTCCGTCGCCGTCAGCGGACATCTTCTCCACGCCGTTGCCGCCTTAGAGAACTCCACCAAGTTAGGGTGAGTTTCAATCCCTCGTGCTCCCATCTCCGATTCAATGCACGTTTGGTTTGCCTAGCATCTTGCCACGTTTGAGATCTTCCTATACACAGATTAGTTCCTTTGAGCGAAATTGAGTAAAAGTTTTAGGGTTAGGTTTCCGCGAACACATCTCGGTGAGACCGATTTTACATTCTCGGTATGACCGATTTGGCCTCTGGCCATTGCATCTTTGCACCTTCGGTCCAACCGAAGTTGTGCGATCGGTGTGACGAAATGAGGATTTAGTGAAACCCTAGTGTTTTCGGCGGGACGAAACTCACTTCGCCCAACCGAAAGTGGTGTGAATGGTTCTGTTTGAACACTTCGGATTCACCGAATTTTAAACTCGGTCGACCGAAATGTCTTCTGTGAAAACCTAAAACTGAAATTTAAACTCATTTGTTTGCAAAATCTTCGCAGTTTGTGATAACTCTTCTACTCTGCCTACACCTTATCTATTCACGGGTTGTCGGCCATGTCGGATGCCGTGTGACAGCGATGAACAGTCGAGTCACCTATTGAATATATTCGAGGCGGGCACTAGTCCCGATCCCAGCAGCTCATCGATGATGGTGAGAGGAGCACACCAAGTGGTTTGCCTCCTGCAGCCACGAGGGCGTAAAGAAGAGAAACTCGATGATGAAGATTCGATTTCATTGTTGAGGAAGAGGTCTCCTCCAAGCCAAAGAGAAAGGTTGTTGCCAAAGAGCCTCAAGGCGACAAACAAAGAAAGGCACCGAGAAAAGTGAAGCAGTCCACTTTGTTGCCAAGAAGCTGAGTATGGAAGAGAAACTACAAGCAAGGTGAAGAAAACTTCCAAGAGGAAGAGGATAGTGCATGATGAAGCAGCGAGAGGAAGATGATGATGAGGAAGCACCCAGCCTCCTCGAAGCCTAAGCTCATGGGTGATGCCATCGAGGCGAGGAGCCACTTCAAAGTCCAAGCCATCTGCTCCGGTCAAGGCAGCTCAAGCAAAACTGCTTTGCCAAGCCAAAGAAGACGATCGGGAACATCCCGGCTTGAGAGAAGAAGAAAGATCTTGTGCCACCGGTGTGTCGATGATGAGGCACCAGTCTTGCTGAAACTTCGACAGAAACTGCCACTTCACAATGATGCTCATCCTCAAGCTGAAAACATGAAGGAAAGGAAGGATAGAGGTCTCAGGCTATGGAGACAAGTTGATCCATATGCTGTGAGGAGAAGAACTGCTGTTGATCCACGGTTCCACACCAGAGAGCAGCAGGACTTCTATGAGACTGTGCTGATGGACAAGAAGCCCATAGCTGCAGACACTCGCTATGTTGACTGGGCATACATTGACAGTGAAGAGCACAGAGACTTCTTTCCACATGTGCATGAGAGCTTCACTGCATGTGGTGTTGCAGATTTTGTTGGTCAAAAGTTGACAAGTTGGAATGATGAAATGATTATGCAATTCTATGCCTGACTCATTTCTATCCGGATGGAAAGATCACATGGATGGTGAAGGCCAAAGATTCTCTTCATTTGTTGAAGAATGGGCGAAGCTGCTGAATGCTCCGGTCTTGAGAGAGAGGATGATGTTGATGTCTATGGTATTCCCAAGAAGAACCATGAATCTATGAAGAACATGTATAAAGAGGTTCGGCTAAGGACTTGGGAATGGAAGCTTGGCTCGATGTATTATCTCCGAGCAGGTCTACCTACTACAAACACTATTACGAGGCATACCTTGATGCCCAAGTCAGGAGATCATCGCATGATCGAGGCTACTCTATCAACATGCTGCATATACTTGATGAGAAGGCACCTTTCAAGGTGATGGACTTGATAGTTGAGACTATTAAGAGGACTGCGGTGACGAGAAGAGGTCGTGTGGATTTGCCCGCATATTCAGATGCTTATCAATGCCAAGTTTGGCACGGGCACATTCTTGTTGGATAGAGAGCACCTACCACCTGCAGCTGAGCATGAGGACAATGATGTTGTGATGGATGAGGAGGACCCAGCGTCGGTTGAAGGTCAAGCAAAGATTGAAGCTGCCAAGAAAGCCAAAGCGAGAAGAAGGAAGCGCAGCAGCAGCTAAACCCAAGAGTGTTGGAGAGCAGCTCCTTGAAGCTACCAGAGGATTGAACAACGCCTGGCCAGCATTGTATAGTCTCGGGAGAGCCTTGAGAGGATTGTTGAAGACAAGATCCATGCTCTGGATGTCAAGTCGATCAAGTGCAAATAATGTCAACAAGCTTGAGGCAGATATCGAGGAAGCAAAGAGGAGAAGGAAGAGCTTATCGTGAGATGCGAGGATGACCTAGTCCGGGATGCTTATGAGCAGATCGCTCCGGTTCCCACAGGACCCGATCATTTGCTATTCCGATGGTGACACGGGACTACAGCTTCAAAGCACCTCCACACCTCCATCAGTTGCTCCGGCTCCAGCTCGGTGACCACTCCTCCGGCTCCACGGACATCAGCGAAGTCTTCGCAGATGCTGCCATATCAACTCCATCAACCCAGACAGGAGCCACCAGCAGAGTCCCTAGTGACGTTTAGCTCTATGCCTTTTCGAACTTTTTGGTAACTTGTTGCCAAAGGGGGAGAAATTGTATAGATCATAGGACTTCGAGAGAGAGAGAGTGCTTTTGTCTTTGCGCTTTTGCTCTTTCGTTTATTTGCGGTCTTTTTGAGATACTTCTGTTTTTCGTGACATTTTGTGTGTTTGATACTACGTTTCATGCTACCTTAATGAGTGCTTGGTCGTACTATGCCTTTGTTGGGGAACGTTGCAGAAAATTAAAATTTTTCCTACGGCTTCACCAAGATCTATCTATGAGTTCATCTATGCAACGAGTAATGGGAGAGAGATTGCATCTACATACCACTTGTAGATCGCGTGCGGAAGCTTGCAAGGTGATGATGGAGTCGTACTCGAGCGTGATTCAGATCACCGATGCCCGATCTTGAGCGGACAGCACCTCCGCGTTCAACACACGTGCGGAGACGGCGGCGTCTCCTCCTTCTTGATCCAGCAAGGGGAAGGAGAGGTTGAGGAAGACAGCTCCACCGGCAGACGACGACAGGCGTGGTGATGGTGGAGAAGCGATACTCGGCTGTGGCTTGGCTGAGCTCTTACGGAGGAGGAGATGTGTTGGGAGGGAGGGCTGCGCCTTGGGAGTTGGTACAGCAGCCCCCTCCTCCCCCCCTTATATAGGCCCCACAGAAGTGGCCCCTGGAGATCCAATCTCCGGGGCGGCAACCAGGGGTGGAGTGCCCCAAGCCGGTGGGCGCCCCCCCCCTAGGGTTTCAACCCTAGGCTAGGGTGGGCCTGAGGGGCGCACCAGCCCCCGTGGGCTGGTTCCCTTCCCCTTTGGCCCATGGGGCCCTCCGGGATAGGTGGCCCCACCGGTGGACCCGGGACCCTTCGGTGGTCCCGTACTTTCTAGGGAGACCGAAACTTTCCGATGGCGAATCACCACTTCCTATATATTATTCTTTACCTCCGGACCCTTAGGAACTCCTCGTGACGTCAGGGATCTCATCAGGGACTCCGAACAACATTCGGTATTCACATACTAGTCTTCCTACTAACCCTAAGCGTCACCGAACCTTAAGTGTGTAGACCCTACGGGTTCGGAGACACCTTGAGACATGACCGAGGCGACTCTCGGGCAATAACCAACAGCGGGATCTGGATACCCATGTTGGCTCCCACATGCTCCTCGATGATTTCATCGGTTGAACCACGATGTCGAGATTGATCAAACCCTGTATGCAATTCCTTTGTCAATCGATGCGTTACTTGCGAGACTTCGATCGTCGGTATCCCAATACCTCGTTCGGTCTCGTTATCGCAAGTCACTTTACTCGCATCCGTAATGCATGATCCGTGGCCAACACCTTGGTCACTTTGAGCTCATTATGATGATGCATTACCGAGTGGGCCAGAGATACCTCTCCGTCATACGGAGTGACAAATCGATCTCGATCCGTGTCAACCCAAAAGATACTTTCGGAGATACCGTAATGCACCTTTATAGTCACCCGATTACGTTGTGACGTTTGATACACCCAAGGCACTCCTACGGTAACCGGAGTTACGATCTCATGGTCGAAGGAAGAGATACTTGACATTGGCAAAGCCTCTAGCAAAGCGAACTATACGATCTTTTATGCTATGCTTATGATTGGGTCTTGTCCATCACATCATTCTCCTAATGATGTGATCCGTTATCAACGACATCCAATGTCCATAGTCGAAACCATGACTATCTATTGATCTGTGAGCTAGTCAACTAGAGGCTTACTAGGGACATTTGTGGTCTAAGTGTTCACACGTGTATTACGATTTCGGATAATACGGTTATAGCATGAACAAAAGACAATTATCATGAACATTGAAATATAATAATACTTTTATTATTGCCTCTAGGGCATATTTCCAACAGTCTCCCACTTGCACTAGAGTCACCAATCTAGTTACATTGTGATGAATCGAACACCCATAGAGTTACGGTGTTGATCATGTTTTGTCTGAGAGAGGTTTAGTCAGCGGATCTGCGACATTCAGATCCGTGTGCACTTTGCAAATCTCTATGTCTCCATCTTGAATATTTTCACGGATGGAGTTGAAGCGGCGCTTGATGTGCTGGTCTTCTTGTGAAACACAGGCTCCTTGGCGAAGGGCAATAGCTCGATGTTGTCACAGAAGAGTTTGATCGGCCCCGACGCATTGGGTATGACTCCTAGGTCGGTGATGAACTCCTTCACCCAAATCGCTTCATGCGCTGCCTCCGAGGCTGCCATGTACTCCGCTTCACACGTAGATCCCGCCACGACGCTTCGCTTGCGGCTGCACCAGCTTCTTGCTCCACCATTCAACATATACACGTATCCGGTTTGTGACTTAGAGTCATCGGATCTGAGTCGAAGCTAGCGTCGGCGTAACCCTTCTGACGAGCTCTTCGTCTCCTCCATAAACGAAACATGTCCTTTGTCCTTTTCGGTGCTTCAGGATATTCTTGACCGCTGTCCGGTGTTCTTTGCGGGATTACTTTGGTATCTTGCAACCAAACTTACGGCAAGGTTTACATCGGTGCAGTACACTGACATGGCATACATAATAGATCCTATGGCTGAAGCATAGGGATGACACTCATCTCTTCTTTATCTTTTGCCGTGGTGGGTGGTAGTGAGCTCAATTTCACACCTTGTAACATAGGCAAGAACCCTTTCTTGGACTGATCCATTTTGAACCTCTTCAAAATCTTATCAAGGTATGTGCTTTGTGAAAGACCTATGAGGCGTCTCGATCTATCCTATAGATCTTGATGCCTAATATATAAGCAGCTTCTCCAAGGTCCTTCATTGAAAAACACTTATTCAAGTAGGCCTTTATGCTGTCGAAGTTTTGTATCATTTCCCATCAAGAGTATGTCATCTACATATAGTAGGAGAAATGCTCTGAGCTCCCACTCACTTTCTTATAAACAGAGCTTCTCCATAAGTGCGCATAAACCAAACGCTTTGATCATCTCATCAAAGCGAATGTTCCAACTCGAGATGCTTGCACCAGTCCATAAATGGATCATTGGAGCTTGCATACTTTGTTAGCGTTCGAGGATCGACAAAACCTTCCGGCTGCATCATATCAGCTCTTCCTTAAGATGTCCATTAAGGAATGCCGTTTTGGCGTCCATCGCCATATCTCATAATCATAGTATGCGGCAATTGCTAACATGATTCGGACGGACTTAAGCTTCGCTACACGGAGAGAATGTCTCGTCGTAGTCAATCCCTTGAACTTGTCGATAACCCTTAGCGACAAGTCGAGCTTTATAAATGGTGACATTTCCATCGCGTCCGTCTTCTTCTTAAAAATCCATTTGTTTTCTATCGCTCGCCGATCATCGGCAAGTCTGTCAAAGTCCATACTTTGTTTTCATACATGGATTCTATCTCGGATTTCATGGCCTCAAGCCATTTGTTGGAATCCGGGCCCGCCATTGCTTCTTCATAGTTGAAGGTTCATTGTTGTCTAGCAACATGATTTCCATGACAGGTTCCGTACCACTCAGTGCGGAGCGTGTCCTCGTGGACCTTGAAGTTGATAGTAACTTGATCCGAAGTACCTTGATCATCATCAACGTTTTCCTCTTGATTGGTGTGGGCATCACGAGGACGGTTTCTCGCTGCACCACTTTCCCGTTCGAGAGGTAGTACTTCATCGAGTTCTACTTTCCTCCACTTACTTCTTTCGAGAGAAACTCTTTCTCCGTAAAGCATCCGTTCTTAGCAACAAAGACTTTGCCTTGGATCTTAAGTAGAAGGTATACCCAACAGTTTCCTTAGGGTATCCTATGAATCGCATTTTTCCGACTTGGGTTCGAGCTTTTCGGGTTGAAGTTTCTTGACATAAGCATCGCATCCCCAAACTTTAGAAGCGACGACTTAGGTTTCTTCCCAAACCATAATTCATACGGTGTCGTCTCAGCGGGTTTAGGCGGTGCCCTATTTAAAGTGAATGTAGCTGTCTCTAGGCGTATCCCCAAAATGATAGCGGTAAATCGGTAAGAGACATCATAGACCGCACCATATCCAATAGAGTGCGACACGACGTTCGGACACACCGTTTATTTGAGGTGTTCCAGCGGCGTGAGTTGTGAAACGATTCCACATTTCTTTAAGTGTGTGCCAAATTCGTGACTTAAGTATTCTCCTCCACGATCGATCGTAGGAACTTTATCTTTCGGTCACGTTGATTCTCCACCTCATTCTGAAATTCCTTGAACTTTTCAAAGGTCTCGGACTTGTGTTTCATTAAGTAGACATACCCATATCTACTCAAGTCATCGGTGAGAGTGAGAACATAACGATATCCTCCATGAGCCTCAACGCTCATTGGACCCTTTACATCGGTATGTATGATTTCCAACAAGTTGGTTGCTCGCTCCATTGTTCGGAGAAGCGGAGTCTTGGTCATTTGCCTAAGAGGCATGGTTCGCATGTGTCGAGCGATTCATAATCAAGAGACTCTAAAGTCCATCGGCATGGAGCTTCTTCATGCGCTTGACACCAATGTGACCAAAGGCGGCGAGTGCCACAAGTATGTGGGACTATCGTTATCAACTTTACATCTTTTGGCATCCACACTATGAACATGTGTAATATTATGCTCGAGATTCATTAAGAATAAACCATTGACCATCGGAGCATGACCATAAAACATATCTCTCATATAAATTGAACAACCATTATTCTCAGACTTAAATGAGTAGCCATCTCGTATCAAAGCGAGATCCGGATACAATGTTCATGCTCAAACTTGGCACTAAATAACAATTATTAAGGTTCAAAACTAATCCCATAGGTAAATGTAGAGGCAGCGTGTCGACAGCGATCACATCGACTCTGGAACCATTCGACGCGCGATCGTCACCTCGTCGCTTCGCCGATCTCCGTTTATTCCGCAGCTCTGCTGTGAGTTACAAATATGAGCAACGACACGGTATCAAATACCGAGGAGTTACTACAATCTTGGTAAGGTACACATCAATTACATGTATATCAAATATACCTTTGGTGTTGCGGCCTTCTTATCCGCTAAGTATTTGGGGCAGTTCCGCTTCGGTGACCCTTCCCTTGCAATAAAAGCACTCGATCTCGGGCTTGGGTCCATTCTTTGACTTCTTCCGGCAGCGAGGCTTGCGGGCGCGGCAACATCTTTGCCGTCCTTCTTGAAGTTCTTCTTCCCTTGCCCTTCTTGAACTTAGTGGTCTTATTGACCATCAACACTTGATGTTCCTTTTTGATTTCAGCCTCTGCTGACTTGACGTGAGTACACTTCAGAATGGTCTTCACCATCCCTGCATGTTGTAGTTCATCACAAAGCTCTTGTAGCTTGGTGGAAGCGATGGAGGATTCATCAATGACCGCCTCATCTGGGAGGTTAATGTTCATTTGGGTCATACGGTTGTGCAACCGGACATCTTGAGGATGTGCTCCTTGTGTAACTGTTTTCCTCCATCTTACAAGCAGTAGAACTTGTCGGAGACATCATATCTCTCGACCGGGCATGAGCTTGGAAAACTAGTTTCAGCTCTTGAACATCTCATATGCTCCGTGATGCTCAAAGCGCTTTTGGAGCCCGGTTCTAAGCTGTAGAGCATGCCGCCTTGAGCGAGGGAGTAATCATCGAGCGAGTCGCGGACATTCAAATCGTCTTGCGGTATTCTGGGAGAACAGTGGGTCACCTAACGGTGCTTCTAGGACATCTTGTTTCTTGGCAGCTATGAGGATGATCCTCGGGTTAGGACCCGATCCGTATAGTTCTTGCCATCATCTTTCAGCTTGGTTTTCTCTAGGAGCAGCGTTGAAGTTCATGTTGACATTAGCGTTGGCCATTGATCTACAAGACATATTTGCAAAGGATTTAGACTAAGTTCATGATAATAAAGTTCTAATCAAATTATGAACTCCCACTTAGATTAGACATCCCTCTAGTCATCTAAGTGTTACGATCCGAGTCGACTAGCCCGTGTCCGATCATCACGTGAGACGGACTAGTCATCGTCGGTGAACATCTTCATGTTGATCGTATCTTCCATACGACTCGTGTTCGACCTTTCGGTCTCCGTGTTCGAGGCCATGTATGTACATGCTAGGCTCGTCAAGTTAACCCTAAGTGTTTTCGTTGTGTAAATCTGTCTTACACCGTTGTATGTGAGCGTAAGGATCCATCACACCCGATCATCACGTGGTGCTTAGAAGCGACAAAGCTGTAGCAACGGTGCACGTTAGGGAGAACACTTCTTGAAATTTTGTAAGGATCATCTTATTTACTACCGTTGTCCTAAGTAAACAAGATGTATAAACATAATAAACATCACATGCAATTATATAGTTGTGACATGATATGGCCAATATCATCAAGCTCCATTGATCTCCATCTTCGGGGCTCCATGATCATCTTGTCACCGGCTTGACACCATGATCTCCATCATCATGATCTCCATCATCGTGTCTTCATGAAGTTGTCACGCTAACGACTACTTCTACTTCTATGACTAACGCGTTTAGTAATGAAGTAAAGTAGTTTACATGGCGTTCTTCAATGACACGCAGGTCATACAAAAAATAAAGACAACTCCTATGGCTCCTGCGGTTGTCATACTCATCGACATGCAAGTCGTGAATCCTATTACAAGAACATGATCTCATACATCACAATTCATCATTCATCACAACATCGGCCATATCACATCACATGATCAATCATTGCAAAAACAAGTTAGGCGTCCTCTAGTTGTTGTTGCATCTTTTACGTGGCTGCGATTGGGTTCTAGCAAAACGTTTTCTTACCTCGAATCACCACAGCGTGATTTTGTCAACTTCTATTTACCCTTCATAAGGGCCCTGTTCATCGAATCCGCTCCAACTAAAGTGGGAGAGCAGACACCCGCCAGACCACCTTATGCAACTAGTGCATGTCGATCGGTGGAACCGGTCTCACGTAAGCGCACGTGTAAGGTTGGTCGGGCCGCTTCATCCCACAATACCGTTGAGCAAGAAAAGACTAGTAGGGCAAGTAAGATGACAAGATCAGCGCCCACAACAAATTGTGTTCTACTCGTGCAATAGAGAACTACGCATAGACCTAGCTCGATACCCTTTGTTGGGGAGCGTTGCGAGAAAATTAAAATTTTCCCACGGCTTCACCAAGATCTATCTATGAGTTCATCTATGCAGCGAGTAATGGGAGAGAGATTGCATCTACATACCACTTGTAGATCGCGTGCGGAAGCTTGCAAGGTGATGATGGAGTCGTACTCGAGCGTGATTCAGATCATCGATGCCAAGGTCTTTGAGCGGACAGCACCTCGCGTTCAACACACGTGCACGGGACGCGGCGTCTCCTCCTTCTTGATCCAGCAAGGGGAAGGAGAGGTTGAGGAAGACAGCTCCACCGGCAAAGACGACGGCATGGTGATGGTGGAGAAGCGATACTCGGCGAGGGCCGCCGAGCTCTTACGGAGGAGGAGATGTGTTGGGAGGGAGGGCTGCGCCTTGGGAGTTGGTACAGCAGCCCCCCCTCCCCCCTTATATAGGCCCCCAGAAGTGGCTGGCCCCGAGATCCAATCTCCGAGGCGGCGACCAGGGGTGGAGTGCCCCCAAGCCGGTGGGCGCCCCCCCCTAGGGTTTCAACCCTAGGCGCAGGTGGGCCTGAGGCGCACCAGCCCCCCTGTGGGCTGGTTCCTTCCCCCTTGGCCCATGGGGCCCTCCGGATAGGTGGCCCCACCGGTGGACCCGGGACCCTTCCGGTGGTCAGTACTTTCTGAGAGACCGAAACTTTCCGATGGCGAATCACCACTTCCTATATATTATTCTTTACCTCCGGACCCTTAGGAACTCCTCGTGACGTCAGGGATCTCATCCGAGACTCGAACAACATTCGGTATTCACATACTAGTCTTCCTACTAACCCTAGCGCCACCGAACCTTAAGTGTGTAGACCCTACGGGTTCGGAGACACTTGAGACATGACCGAGGCGACTCTCGGGCAATAACCAACAGCGGATCTGGATACCCATGTTGGCTCCTACATGCTCCTCGATGATTTCATCGGTTGAACCACGATGTCGAGGATTGATCAAACCTCGTATGCAATTCCTTTGTCAATCGATGCGTTACTTGCTCGAGACTCGATCGTCGGTATCCCAATACCTCGTTCGGTCTCGTTACCGCAAGTCACTTTACTCATCAGTAATGCATGATCCGTGGCCAACACCTTGGTCACTTTGAGCTCATTATGATGATGCATTACCGAGTGGGCCCAGAGATACCTCTCCGTCATACGGAGTGACAAATCCGATCTCGATCCGTGTCAACCCAAAAGATACTTTCGGAGATACCGTAATGCACCTTTATAGTCACCCGATTCGTTATGACGTTTGATACACCCAAGGCACTCCTACGGTAACCGGAGTTACGATCTCATGGTCGAAGGAAGAGATACTTGACATTGGCAAAGCCTCTAGCAAACGAACTATCGATCTTTTATGCTATGCTTATGATTGGGTCTTGTCCATCACATCATTCTCCTAATGATGTGATCCGTTATCAACGACATCCAATGTCCATAGTCGAAACCATGACTATCTATTGATCTGTGAGCTAGTCAACTAGAGGCTTACTAGGGACATTTGTGGTCTAAGTGTTCACGTGTATTACGATTTCCGGATAATACAATTATAGCATGAACAAAAGACAATTATCATGAACATTGAAATATAATAATACTTTTATTATTGCCTCTAGGGCATATTTCCAACAGCCTTAATGTGTGCTTAATGCTTATCATATGCTATTCATATCTTGTATGACCATTTACTCATGTCTTGGTGATTGGGTGCATGCTATTCATTCTTATCATTTTGTGCGCTCCACCAAGATGTATGTGACATGGAAGAGTGACCCATGATCCTAATCGATTGTGCATTTGCATTCAAGCGCAAATCTTAAATAATGCACAAATTTAGGGGAGCTCTTGCTTATCACATACTTCTCAAAGCGACGATATTATTCATTGATTATATCCTTTGTCGAGCTTTGATCTATATGTTGTCATCAATTACCAAAAGGGGAGATTGAAAGTGCAACTAATCCCGGGTGGTTTTGGTAATTAATAAACATATATATCATTGAACTAATAGTTTCTTGAGAATCATTTCAGAAAGTTCATTGATATGGGTATGGCAAGGGATGAAGAGTGGACCCCTCAAAATGCTAAGGCAAGCATTGGCAAAAGCTCAAGACTCCATTTTTGGTTTAGTGATCCAAGATCACATTGAGTCTATAGGAAAGCCAATACTATTAAAGGGGATGAGGTTATGATAATGATCTGGTTGCTCAAAGTGCTTAGTGATACATCTCCTAAACTATCAGCAAGTCTCACTTCCATAATACACTCATAAGTAATCTCGGTCCCACCGATTTCCTAAACTCAGTCACACCGAGATGAACCACCTCAGCCACATAGCCAAACCCTAGAAATCTCGGATTTTCCGATTCGAACTCGGTCTCACGAAACTTGAGTTGCCAAGCTTCAGAACATACGTCATCAAATCGGTGTCACCGAGATGATGAAGTCGGTCCCACCGAGATTGGCAAGCCCTAGTCTTTACGAATCGGACTCACCGAGATTGTATTTTCGGTCCCACCGAAAATCCCAACGTTCACATGTTTTGAACTTTCGGTCTCACCGAGTTGTCAACTTCGGTCCGACCGAGATTGGTCAAATGTGTGTAGCAGTTGGATTTTGTGTGGAGGCTATAAATACCCTCCACCCCTCTTCATTCGTGGAGAGAGCCATCGAGAAAGAACTACCACTCCTACCTTACATTTCGAGAAGAAAACTACCTACCCTTGTGTTGAGATCAAGTAGCTCCACTCCCACCATATGAAGCTTGATCTCTAGCCTTCCCAAGTTGCTTTCCACTCAATCCTTTCTTCCACCACAGCCAAATCAGTGAGGAGAGTTGAGTGTTGGGGAGATTATCATTTGAAGCACAAGAGCAAGGAGTTCATCATCACCAACACCATCTATTACCTTTTGGAGGTGGTGCCTCCTAGATTGGTTAGGTGTCACTTGGGAGCCTCCGTCGAGATGTGGAGTTGAACCAAGAAGTTTGTAAGGGCAAGGAGATCGCCTACTTCGTGAAGATCTACCCCGAGTAAGGCTAGCCCTCCGTGGGCATATGCCATGATGGCATAGACAAGGTTGCTTCTTCGTGGACCCTTCGTGGGTGGAGCCCTCCGTGGACTCTCGCAGCCGTTACCCTCCGTGGGTTGAAGTCTCCATCAACGTGGATTGACGATAGCACCACCTATCGGAACCACGAGAAAAATCTCCGTGTCTCCAAATTGCGTTTGCTCTTCTCCACCTCTCTTTACTACATGTGCAATTTACTTTCCGCTGCCTATACTCTAGAATTGCATGTGTAGGGTGATACTTGACTTGATCATCATTGTGAACTTGCCAAAAACTTGTCTTTATCAAAAGGCTGAATTTTTATATTGTCAAGTAGTCTAATCACCCCCCCTCTAGACATACTTTCGATCCTACAGCACCTATTGGCCACATGAAACATCTCCGTGTTCATTACGTTTGATCTTCCATCTTTACCCTTTACTTTTCACAAAATTGCATGATTTACTATTTTCGCTTGCCTATCTCTAAATATGCATGTGTAGGAAGTCTTGGTGATATCTTGACTAGCGCCAAAATCTGCCTAATTTTCAGGAGAACTAAAAACTGCACCTTTGGTTGGTTAAGAGCCTATACACCCCCTGTCTAGACCTATATTCTTTGATCCTACAAGCTTGGTCTCCATTTCTTTGGTTTTATCATCATTGGAGGAAGATTGATGTCTCTACTTTTGGGAGTCTTAGACGTAGAGTGCCCATTCTTGATGGAGAGTCCTATAACTTGAGCAAGTATATTCATTACGATTATGTGTCTCCTATTGATCCCTTGCACTCCACTCATGAAGAAGAAATCAACATGCTTCGTAATCTTAGAACCCTCAATCATTAGAGGATTACCTAAAAATGTGCTTGTTCGTATGCAAAATTTTGAATGCGCATACACTTTATGGATCGACATTGAGATGCGCCTTACCAATTACTCATTAAAGAACCTTAATGACATTCTTCATAAGTCCATTGCCTTTTCACAAGATGAGGCCTACTGATCCTAAGTTTGAAATGTCTATTTGAGCTTCACGATCTTATGTGTGCTAAAAGTGATGTTGGAACCATTAGCAACATATCATGGAAACCATTAGAATTCACAAAATTGCACATTGTCATGATCATAAATCTAACGAATAAATTCCTAGGTGATGATTACATACATGATGACAATGATGATGTTGAACATGGCTATTATGATGAGGACGAAGAATTCGACATGGAATATGAGAAGTCTATGAGAAATCTTAGTCTCATGGCAAATCTTCGAGAATACATGGTCATAGGAAAAGAGTGGATTCTTGATAGTGGATGCACTGATCACATGACCGGATATATAGACATGTTTCGTGAGCTTGCCAAAAATGATGGTCCACGCAAGTATGTGACTTTTGGAGATAATTCCATGGGTAAGGTACTTGGCCTTGGTAAGATGGCCATATCCAATGATAGCTCCGTTCAAAATGTTATGCTTGTTGAATCTCTTGGATACAATCTTCTTTTAGTATCTAAACTAGCCGACTTTGGTTTCAATGTTCTATTTACCGAAGTAGATTGCCAAGTGTTTCGTTAAGATAATCATAATATGGTCTTTACCGGTATCCATAGAGGTGATCTATACCTTGTTGATTTCACTAAAAGAGCCCAACCTTGAACATGTCTTATTACAAAGTCTTCTAAAGGTTGGTTATGGCATAAAAGACTAGGACATGTTGACATGTGAAATCTTGATAAACTTGTTAAAGGAGATCATATACTTGGTGTTAAAGATGTTATATTTGAGAAGGGTAGACTTTGTAATGCTTGCCAAGAAGGAAAACAAGTTGGAAGAAGTCACCCCATGAAGAACATTTTGACCACGAGGAGACCACTTGAACTACTCCATATGGATCTCTTCGGTCCCAATGCTTACAAGAGCCTTGGTGGGAACTGAGGGAGTCCTGGATTCGAGGGTCCTCAGATATCCGGCCTAGGAGTATGAGCCGGGTTGCATGGGCCGCAGAGGATCAAGCTGAAGATCATCTACCGTGTTTGGATGGGACTCCTCAACACGTGGACGGCAAGAATAGAGTCCGGATGTTTCCTTCCCTGATAAACCGACCTTGTACAATCCCTAGACCTCCCCCGGTGTGTATATAAACTGGAGGGGTTAGTTCGTAGAGTCCAACTTTTTCATCATCATCGGAATCTTCATAGGCTAGACATCAAGGGTTAGCCACTACGATCTCGAGGTAGATCAACTCTTGTAATCTTCATACTCGATGAATATAATCAAGCAGGAGTAGGTTTTTTCCTCCATCAAGAGGGCCCGAACCTGGGTAAATATCGTGTCCCCTAGCCTCCTGTTACCATTGATCCTTAGACACATAGCTTGGGCCCCCCTACCCGAGATCTGCCAGTTTTGACACCGACAATGGTGCTTTCATTGAGAGCTCCATT
Source organism: Aegilops speltoides (assembly GCA_021437245.1). NCBI lineage: Eukaryota > Viridiplantae > Streptophyta > Magnoliopsida > Poales > Poaceae > Aegilops > Aegilops speltoides. The sequence goes on from CM038141.1 coordinate 196,354,144, forward strand.
GTGTTGTCTGCAAAAAGCGATCCATGGCTCGCCTAGTCATCAACAACAATATCACTTCTGGAGGGTGCCTAGCTTCGGGGCAGACCCTTCGGTTTTGGCAGTTTTACCATGAGGGCTTTGAGGGAGTACTAGATTAAGGGGTCCTCGGACAGCCGGACTATATACTTTGGCCGGTCTGTTGGACTATGAAGATACAAGATTGAAGACTCCGTCCCGTGTCCGGATGGGACTCTCCTTTGCGTGGAAGGCAAGCTTGGCAATTCGGATATGTAGATCTCCTTCTTTGTAACTGACTCTGTGTAACCCTAGCCCCCTCCGGTGTCTATATAAACTGGAGGGTTTAGTCCGTAGAAGAACAACAATCGTAATCATAGGCTAGCTTCTAGGGTTTAGCCTCTACGATCTCGTGGTAGATCAACTCTTGTAATACTCATATCATCAAGATCAATCAAGTAGGAAGTAGGGTATTACCTTCATCGAGAGGGCCCGAACTTGGGTAAACATCGTGTCCCTTGCCTCCTGTTACCATTAGCCTTAGACACACAGTTCGGGACCCCCTACCCGAGATCCGCCGGTTTTGACACCGACATTGGTGCTTTCATTGAGTGTTCCACTATGTCATCGCGGTAAGGCTTGATGGCTCCTTCAATCATCTTCAATGATGTGGTCCAGGGGGAGGTTTTCCTTCCCGGACAGATCATCGTATTCGGCAGCTTCGTACTACAGCCCAACTCGCTTGGCCATCTGGAGCAGATCGATAGCTATGCCCCTAGCCATTAGGTCAGGTTTGGAAGGTTGAACTATACTGCCGACATCCGCGGAGACTTGATCTTCGATGGATTTGAGCCCGTGTCAAGTGCGCCTAACGGTCACGACGGGCATGACTTTGATCTGCCATCGGACAATGTTCGGGAGATCGCGCGTGCGGCGGCGCCGGGAATCAATCCGGAGCAGATCGTGCCTTCCGAGGACGGGTGGATGGACCCCGCCACAGAAGCCACGCACTCATCGGCGTTGGAGCCGAACACTGATCCCACCTCCTGTGAGGGTGGTTTTATCGGACCCTTGGACTCGTCTCCGGCTACAGGATCCAAATCGTGTACGTCCGTGCCTATTGAATCTGATTGGGCACGGGTCATGGAGTTCACCGCCGCGAAATTTTTCAGCACTCGCCCTTGGGTGATGTGCTAAATTCATTAAGGTCTCTTTCCTTGTCGGGAGATCCTTGGCCGAACTATGTCCGACTCGAGTGGGAAGCGGACGACGAAGAACTTCGTTCCCCACCCACCACCCACTTAATAGCCACTGTCGATGACTTAACCGACGTGCTTGACTTCAACTCCGAAGACATCGACGGTATGGACGACGATGCAGGAGAAGAACAGGAACCACCGCCTATAGGGCGCTGGACAGCCACCTCATCATATGATATATATATGGTGGACACCCCCAAAGAAAGCAATGATAACCCCTTGGAGAAGCAATCTAAACACTGGCGTCATAGGAGCCGCTCCAAGCCCCGCCATAGCAAAAATAGCAAACCGGCACAAGAGATAACAATCAGGATGGTGCCGACGACGAAAACAATCCTGCCCAGCTAGGCTTCGAGCAGGCCAAGCAAGAGGATGGGCAAGCTAGCCCTAAGGAACAGGCGACGGATGGAGAATCAGAGGATGATAATTACATGCCTCTCTCCGAAGACGAAGTGAGCCTTGGCGATGAAGAATTCATCGTGCCTGAGGATCCCGTCGAGCAGGAGCGCTTCAAGCGCCGGCTTATAGCCACTGCAAAAAGCCTGAAGAAAAAGCAACAATAGCTTCAAGCTGATCAAGATCTGCTAACTGATAGATGGACCGAGGTCCTGGCTGCCGAGGAATACGGACTCGAGCGCCCTACCAAAAGTTACCCAAAGCGCAGGTTGCTACCTCAACTCGAGGAGGAGGCGTCAAAACCCACACTACCAGCGCATGATGCGATGGACCAGCCACCCCGTGGCCGAGACAAAGCGGCGTACCAGCCCGAAGTCCAGACCGCACCCTGTCGCCAATCAAACGATAATACTAAGGCCCAGGGCTACACGAAGGACCTGCGAGATGTATTGGAAAACAAAGCAGGACAGTTAAGATCGATCTATGGATCATGGGGGCGCGCCACAATACGTGACGATGACCATCATGCCGGATACAATAAACAAAAGTCCGACCGGGCCGAATACAACAGACCAGACTCACTTGAACTACATTGAGACGTAGCCTGGCATAGAGGCGCCGCACACCCCCTATGCTTCACAGATGAAATAATGGATCATGAATTTCCAGAAGGGTTTAAACCCGTAAACATTGAATCATACGATGGCACAACAGGCCCCGCGGTATGGATTGAGGATTTTCTCCTACACATTCACATGGCCCGCGGCAATGACCTACATGCCATCAAGTACCTACCACTTAGGCTCAAAGGACCAGCCCAGCATTGGCTGAATAGCCTGCCAGCAAGCTCCATTGGCAGTTGGGAGGACCTGGAAGATGCATTCCTTGACAACTTCCAGGGCACATACGTGCGACCACCGGATGCTGATGACTTAAGTCACATAACTGAAACCACAAGTGCTCCCTGGGTGATTTTGGTAATTAATGTCAACATATCTCTTGTTGGACTAATACTTTTACCTAGTATGTTTCAGACAAGTTCAACAATGTAGTGGCACGGACTAAAGGATGTGGAACCCCTTCAAGATGCTAAGGACAAAGGGTTGGCTCAAGCTCCAAAATCAAGACTCTACATTTTATATTTTAGTGATCCAAGATCACATTGAGTCTATAGGAAAAGCCAATACTATCAAGAGGGGATGAGGTGTTGCTTAATGGCTAGCTTGCTCCGAGTGCTTAGTGATATGCTCCAAAGCCCTCAACTACCTTCTCACATCCACACATATGACCTAAGCCAAAAGTCTAACTCGGCCCTACCGATTCTTTCTATCCGACGCCACCGAGTTCAGATATCTTAGCCACTGCCACAAACCCTAGGCAAATCGGTCTCACCGATAGGGATCTCGGTCTCACTGAGATGGGATTGTAATCTCTCTGTGTATGTCCATTACCAAAATCGGTCTCACCGAGTTTGAGTAATCGGTACTACCGAGATTACAATGCAAATTCTCTGGTTAGCTTATTACCAAAATCGGTCTCACCGAGTTTACCTGACCAATTCTCTGGTTAGCTTATTACCAAAATCGGTCCCACCAAGTTTGTGTAATCGGTCTCACCGAGATTATGTTATGCCCTAATCCTAACCATATCGGTCCTACCGAGTTGCATGTCGTTCCCACCGAAAATCCTAACGGTCACTAGATTTGCTAAATCGGTCCGACCGAATTTCTCAATCCGGAACCATCGAGTTTGGCAAGTTGTGTGTAACGGTTAGATGTTGTGTGGAGGCTATATATACCCCTCCACCTCCTCTTCATTCGTGGAAAGAGCCATCAGAACGAACCTACACTTCCAGCTTACATTTTCTAAGAGAGAACCACCTACTCATGTGTTGAGGCCAAGATATTCCATTCCTACCATATGAATCTTGATCTCTAGCCTTCCCCAAGTTGCTTTCCATTCAAATCTTCTTTCCACCAAATCCAAATCCTGTGAGAGAGAGTTGAGTGTTGGGGAAACTATCATTTGAAGCACAAGAGCAAGGAGTTCATCATCAACACACCATTTGTTACTTCTTGGAGAGTGGTGTCTCCTAGATTGGCTAGGTGTCACTCGGGAGCCTCCGACAAGATTGTGGAGTTGAACCAAGGAGACTGTAAGGGCAAGGAGATCGCCTACTTCGTGAAGATCTACCTCTAGTGAGGCAAGTCCTTCGTGGGCGATGGCCATGGTGGGATAGACAAGGTTGCTTCTTCGTGGACCCTTCGTGGGTGGAGCCCTCCGTGGACTCGCGCAACTGTTACCCTTCGTGGGTTGAAGTCTCCATCAACGTGGATGTACGATAGCACCACCTATCGGAACCACGACAAAAAACATCTGTGTCTCCAATTGCGTTTGAATCCTCCAAAACCTTCCCTTTACATTCTTGCAAGTTGCATGCTTTACTTTACGCTGCCCATATACTCTTTGCATGCTTGCTTGATATGTGTTGTGATTGTTAAACTTGTGCCAAAACTCCACTTGAACTTAAAGAAGTTAAAAGCTGCAAATTTTGGTACTTAGTGTCTAATCACCCCCCCTCTAGACACCTCTTCTCGATCCTTTCAATTGGTATCAGAGCTTTGGTCTCCATTGCTTTGGTTTAAACACCATTGGAGGAAGATGGATGAGTCTACTATTGGGAGTCTTAGACATAGAGTGCCTATACGTGATGGAGAGTACTTTCATGAGTGGAAAAATGAGATGCTTGTGATTTTCAGTCAATATCATTTGAACAAGTACATTGCTAGCCCTTGTGCACCTCATGTTGATCCTATGCATCCTACCCTTGATGAGTCAATTGACATGATTCACAATCTTAGAACTGTTGAACTTATCACTAGAGGCTTGCCTAGAAACTTGATTGAATGTTTGCCTACTCTTAAGTGTGCCTACACCATATGGAAATTTCTTGAGGAAAGCTTTCTGAATTATTCCTTGAAAAATCTAGATGAAATTCTCCATAAGTCTATTGCCTTGAGTAAGATGAACTCCAGTGATCCTATGTTTGGTGATTGTCTATTTGAGCTTACAAAACTTATGCGTGCCAAAGGAAATGTCAGAATTATTAGTGATATTATTTCCAAAGCTATAAAAATTCATAAACAAGATCATTGTCAAACTCGCTCTAACAAATCACCATCTCTAGGATTTGATCCACCACATGATGATGTTGAACATGGATACTATGACGAGGATGATGATAGTGACTTTGATCTTGATGATGCAATGAGACACTTTGGTCTTATGGAAAATCTTCGGGGATATATGGCAGGAGGAAAGGAATGGGTTCTTGATAGTGGATGTACCGATCACATGACCGGAGATAAAGATATGTTTCGTGAGCTTGCTGAAAACGATGGTCCTCGAAAGTATGTCACTTTCGGTGATAACTCAAAGGGTAAGGTGGTTGGCCTCGGTAAGGTGGCCATATCACATGATAGCTCCATACAAAATGTCATGCTCGTTGAATCTCTTGGCTACAACTTACTTTCAGTATCTAGACTTGCTGATTCCGGTTTCAATGTCCTATTTACTGAAGTAGATTGCCAAGTGTTTCGTAGAGATGATCATAATATGGTCTTTACCGGTGTACGTAGAGGTGATCTATACATTGTTGATTTCACTAAAAAGGCTCAACCTAGAACTTTCTTTATTGCTAATCCTCTAAAGGTTGGTTATGGCATAGACGATTAGGTGATGTTGGTATGCGGAACCTTGACAAGCTTATTAAAGGAAATCATATCCTTGGCGTTAACGATGTCATATTTGATAAGGATAGACTTTGCAGCGCTTGTCAGGCAGGTAAACAGGTTGGAGGGAGGAATCCCGTGAAGAACATCATGACCACAAGGAGGCCACTCGAGCTACTTCACATGGACCTCTTTGGTCCCAATGCCTACAAAAGTCTCGGTGGAAATTCCTTTGGTCTAGTTATAGTTGATTATTTTTGAAGATTTACGTGGGTGTTCTTTCTCGATGATAAATTGCAGGTTCAAAAGATCTTCAAAAATTTTGCTAGGAAGGCCCAAAATCAATTTGAAGTGAAGATCAAGAAGGTTCGCAGCGGCAACGGAATGGAGTTCAAGAATGCAAATGTGGACACCTTTCTTGACGAACAAGGGATTTCACATGAGTTCTCGGCTACGTACACACCTCAACAAAATGGAGTTGTTGAGGGGACGAACCGGACGCTCATCGAAATGGCGAGAACGATGCTTGATGAGTATAAGACGCCGAAGCACTTCTGGGCGGAAGCGGTTGAGACAGCTTGTCATGCGACAAATCGCTTGTATCTTCACAAGCTACTCGGCAAGACGGCATACGAGCTTCTCACCGGTAACAAACCCCAAGTTGGATACTTTCGAGTATTTGGCTCAAAGTGCTACATTCTTGATAAGCATCGTCATTCTAAATTTGCTCCTAAGTCTCATGAAGGTTTCCTACTTGGTTATGGCTCAAACTCTCACACATACCGTGACTACAACAATTTCACCCGAAAGGTTGAAGAAACGGTAGATGTGAAGTTTGATGAATCTAACGGCTCGCAAGTAGAGCAATTGCCAATTGATGTAGGAGACAAAGACCCCTTGGAAGCAATTCAAGACTTGTCTATTGGCAAGATTCGTCCAACGGAGGTGAAGGAGAGTACCTCGTCCGTCCAAGTGGAAGCTTCTACCTCACGACAAGGTGAATCAAGAGTTGATACGGAAGCATCCACAAGTGGGACAAACCAAGATGAAGAAAACGAGGAAGTGCACCAAGACGAATGTCAACAACCTCCTTCTCCACCACGACAAGAGAACAGCAACGCCAACAATGAAGAAGGCCAAGAAGAAGAACAAGATGAAGAAGATGTTCAACCAAGACCCAAGCAAAAGCTATCACGAGTTCGAGCAAGAATTGCTAAAGATCATCCCGTCGAGCAAATCTACAAAGATATCCAAACCGGGAGAATCACTCGCTCTAAAACTCGTTTAGCTAACTTTTGTGAACACTATTCATTCATCTCTAGCATTGAACCTATGAAGGTAGAAGAAGCATTGGAAGATCCAGATTGGATAAATGCTATGCATGAAGAGCTACACAACTTTGAGAGAAATCAAGTTTGGACATTGGTTGAGAAGCCCGACAACAACCACAACATCATTGGTACCAAATGGGTGTTTCGCAACAAGCAAGATGAAGATGGACAAGTAGTTCGCAACAAAGCACGTCTCGTCGCCCAAGGCTACACACAAGTCGAAGGTATGGACTATGGTGAGACTTATGCTCCCGTTGCTAGACTTGAGTCCATTCGCATCTTACTTGCCTATGCTAATCACCATGATATCACCTTGTACCAAATGGACATTAAAAGTGCCTTTCTAAATGGTGAATAGGAGGAGGAAGTTTATGTTAACCAACCTCCCGGCTTTGTTAATCCTAAGAAACCTGATCATGTTTACAAACTTCACAAAGCTCTTTATGGTCTTAAACAAGCTCCTAGAGCGTGGTATAAATGCTTGACCAAGTTCCTTATTGAAAAAGGCTTTGAAATTGGAAAAATTGATTCTACTCTTTTTACTAAAAGGGTCAATGGAGAACTATTTGTATGCCAAATTTATGTCGATGATATTATATTTGGTTCTACTAACCCTCATTTTAGTGAAAAGTTTGGGAAGCTAATGTTGGAGAAGTTTGAGATGTCTATAATGAGTGAACTCAAATTCTTTCTTGGCTTGCAAATCAACCAAACTAAGGAAGGTACCTTTGTCTCTCAAACAAAGTACACCAAGGACTTATTCAAGAAGTTCAATATGCAAGAATGCAAAGGTATGACTACACCCATGCCTACTAGTGGACATCTTGATTTGACCATAGATGGTGACCGGTCGATCAAAAGGCTTATCGCTCTATGATTGGTTCATTGTTATATCTATGTGCTTCACATCCCGATATCATGCTAAGTGTGTGCATGTGTGCACGATATCAAGCTGCTCCTAAAGAATGTCATCTTAAGGCTGTGAAAAGGATAGTGAGATACTTAATCCATACACCAAACTTTGGCATTTGTTATCCAAAGAGGGCCTCCTTCGATATTGTTGGCTACTATGACTCGGACTATGCCGGTGACAAGGTTGATAGAAAGTCCACTTCGGGTACTTGTCAATTTCTTGGTAGATCTCTTGTGTCTTGGTCTTCCAAGAAACAAAACTCGGTATCCTTATCCACCACCGAAGCAGAATACATTGCCACTGGTTCAAGTTGTGCTCAATTACTTTGGATGACCCAAACTCTTAAAGATTATGGGATAGATGTGAAACATGTTCCATTACTTTGTGACAATGAAAGTGCTATCAAGATTGCTCATAATCCCGTGCAACACTCTCGAACTAAGCATATTGAAGTTCGTCATCATTTCATTCGAGATAATGTTGCTAAGGGTGACATTAATCTTAAGTATGTTTGCACCGAAAAGCAATTAGCGAATATATTCACTAAACCACTTGATGAGAAAGTGTTTTGCAGGTTAAGAGGTGAATTGGACATCATTGATTCTTCAAACTTGGAGTAGGAACTCCATTGGATACATGCGAGACATGAGCTTATGACTAATCCTTGATATTTCTCTTATGATGACTATCTTATGTCTTGGATATATTTGCACCTTGCATGTTATCTAACCAATGTAGGTACTTGGATGAATCTAAATCTATGGGATTGCAACTGACTCATATCTTGAGCAATCTCTACATAACCAAGTCTCTACACAATGGTGGTTGAAGACAAGGAAGCACGAAACCATTCAAACATATCCTTTGACAAATTCTATGTTGAGTTTCATGATTGTCATTTTGGATACACAAGTGCTCTTCCTTGCAAGAACTAACCCATGTAGGTAGATGAACTCAAATTCCAAGTGGTGCTCCCAACTCTTGATGGGCTACATCAACCTTGAGCAACCCACAGAAGTTCAACTACATGATCAACACCACCACCCAAGGTATGTTATTCCATCTTAGAGAAGCTTTACTCCAAGTCATTAGTCAAAGCAACTCGACAAGATGTGAATACATCAAGATGCTTAAACGAAAAATGGTAACCCCATTTTGAGCTTAAACAATGAGTATGACCTATGATCAAGTGATTTCACTTGACTCCTAAGTCAATATACTCTAACATAGGTGACTTTGTCGCCGACCATCTCTAGATGAAGTTCTCTTGCGTTCTTTTCTGTGCTCTTGCATTTATCTCATGCATATTTGTTTCCCCTTACAAAAAAAAATTCATCTAGATTTTTTTTTCTTTTCTATTTTTTCTGCATTCCCTGCATCCAATTCATTGCAAATCTTTCAGTTAATTCCTTGCAAATCCTTGTGAGATCTTACTTGTCTAGTGAGCTGAGGTGACAAATGTTTTCTCTGTGGTGAACTCGGTCACACCGGATTCTTGTTTTCGGTCTAACCGAAATCTTTCAGTGCAACCGAAGCATACCACTCGGTGCCACCGATTTCACTACATGATAGACATTTTGCCACTTGTTCCTACATTACTTTTGAACCAGCTTCACTCAATGAATCTTGTCCTCTACAAGCATCACATTTACCTTAGTCCTTTGTGCTGTGACTCTAGAATCAAACCCATTCACGACAAATTCCAGAAGACCCTTCTTGGAAATTGATGTCAAAGGGGGAGAGAGAGATCACATCAAAGCTTAATCACATCTCTAGGGGGAGAGAATACTCACATCTCTAGGGGGATAGAATACTCAAGGAGAGAGTAATCTTCAAGGATCCCAGATGCTTGGTGTTCAAGAGGAGAGATTCCACATGTCTTCTTGAGGGAAAAGACATGTTCATATGTGCTTATTTGCATTAGCTCTGTTCATTTGTTTCTTTGAGCTCTGATTTTCTGTTCCCTATCTTCTCCCAGTATCCCATGCTAGATTCAGGGGGAGCAAGACATCTAAGGGAAGGAAATCCTTAAATTCATTGCACATCTTTACCTTTGGGTACATGTCTATATCAAATGTGGTACTTAGTACTCACTCTACATGTCATCCCAGTCTTGGTACTCTTGTGGTCTCTTTTGTTTGCTCTGGCCAGCAAGTGTATCTGTGTTATCTAACCTTATTTTCACAGGTTCGTTTCATCCTAAGCCAACTCAAGACCACAAGGTAAGTATATGCATCACAATCATGTGTATGAGAAATTCTTGCTAATGTACATATTGTTTGCAAGAAGGACTCATGAGCATGAAGGTACATTTTCCATATTCACATCTTTTGCTCTGATGCATATAGCCAAGATACATGTAACACATTGCCTACTCCGTCATGGTTATGCTCTCACATGCTTCTATATTCCATATTCACATGATTGCATACATGTAGGGGGAGCCTATGCATGTTATATGTCTTTCCAAAGCTTTACTTGCTATTCTCTATATCTTTATCTAAAAGCTTTGATGTATGTTGTCATCAATTACCAAAAAGGGGGAGATTGAAAGCACAAAGTGCTCCCTGGGTGGTTTTGGTAATTAATGTCAACATATCTCTTGTTGGACTAATACTTTTACCTAGTATGTTTCAGACAAGTTCAACAATGTAGTGGCATGGACTGGATGAGGAACCCCTTCAAAATGCTAACGGCAAAGGATTGGCTCAAGCTCCAAGATCAAGACTCTACATTTTCTATTTTAGTGATCCAAGATCACATTGAGTCTATAGGAAAAGCCAATACTATCAAGAGGGGATGAGGTGTTGCTTAATGGCTTGCTTGCTCAAAGTGCTTAGTGATATGCTCCAAAGCCCTCAACTACCTTCTCACATCCACACATATGACCTAAGCCAAAAGTCTAACTCGGCCCTACCGATTCTTTCTATCCGGAGCCACCGAGTTCAGATGTCTTAGCCATTGCCACAAACCCTAGGCAAATCGGTCTCACCGATAGGGATCTCGGTCTCACCGAGATGGGATTGTAATCTCTGTGTGTATGTCCATTACCAAAATCGGTCTCACCAAGTTTGAGTAATCGGTACTACCGAGATTACAATGCAAACTCTCTGGTTAGCTTATTACCAAAATCGGTCCCACCGAGTTTGTGTAATCGGTCTCACCGAGTTTACCTGACCAACTCTCTAGTTAGCTTATTACCAAAATTGGTCCCACCGAGTTTGTGTAATCGGTCTCACTGAGATTACGTTATGCCCTAACCCTAACCGTATCGGTCCTACCGAGTTGCATGTCGGTCCCACCGAAAATCCTAACGGTCATAGATTTGCTAAATCGGTCCGACCGAGTTTCTCAATTCGGTCCCACCGAGTTTGGCAAGTTGTGTGTAACGGTTAGATTTTGTGTGGAGGCTATATATACCACTCCACCTCCTCTTCATTCGTGGAGAAAGCCATCATAATGAACCTACACTTCTAGTATACATTTTCTGAGAGAGAACCACCTACTCATGTGTTGAGGCCAAGATATTCCATTCCTACCATATGAATCTTGATCACTAGCCTTCCCCAAGTTGCTTTCCACTCAAATCTTCTTTCCACCAAATCCAAATCCTGTGAGATAGATTTGAGTGTCGGGGAGACTATCATTTGAAGCACAAGAGCAAGGAGTTCATCATCAACACACCATTTTTACTTCTTGGAGAGTGGTGTCTCCTAGATTGGCTAGGTGTCACTTGGGAGCCTCCGACAAGATTGTGGAGTTGAACCAAGGAGTTTGTAAGGGCAAGGAGATCGCCTACTTCGTGAAGATCTACTGCTAGTGAGGCAAGTCCTTCGTGGGCGACGGCCATGGTGGGATAGACAAGGTTGCTTCTTCGTGGACCCTTCGTGGGTGGAGCCCTCCATGGACTCGCACAACCATTACCCTTCGTGGGTTGAAGTCTCCATCAACGTGGATGTACAATAGCACCACCTATCGGAACCATGACAAAAACATCCGTGTCTCCAATTGCGTCTGAATCCTCCAAACCCTTCCCTTTACATTCTTGCAAGTTGCATGCTTTACTTTCCGCTGCCCATATACTCTTTGCATGCTTGCTTGATATGTGTTGTGATTGTTAAACTTGTGCAAAAACTCCACTTGAACTTAAAGAAGTTAAAAACTGCAACTTTTGGTTTAGTGTCTAATCACCCCCCCCCTCTAGACACCTCTTCTCGATCCTTTCAACAACCCAACATCCCGGAGAGTTAGCCAGAAAATTCTGGACTCGGTTCCTAACTAAAAAGAACAAAATCGTCGACTATCCGAATGCCGAAGCCTTAGCAGCCTTCAAGCATAACATCCGTGACGAATGGCTCGCCCGACACCTCGGCCAAGAGAAGCCAAAGTCCATGGCAGCCCTCACGACACTCATGACTCGCTTTTGTGTAGGCGAGGACAGCTGGCTGGCTCATAGCAACATCACACCAAAAAAACCGGCAATTCAGACGCCAGAGATAGCAACGGCAAGCCGCGACGCAATAGACACAAGCGTCACAACAATGGCGACAATGCCGAAGACATGACAGTTAATGCCGGATTCGGAGGCTGTAAATCCGGATAGCGGAAAAAGCCATTCAAGAGAAACCAGTCCGGGCTTGTCCAGTTTGGACCGCATACTCGATCGCTCATGTCAAATTCACGGCACCCCCGATAAACCAGCCAACCACACCTACAGGGAATGCTGGGTGTTTAAACAGGCCGACAAGTTGAATGCCGAAAAGGAAAAGGGGCTACATAGCAATGACGACGAGGAGCCCCGGCCGCCGAACACAGGAGGACAGAAGAAATTCCCTCCCAGGTGAAAACGGTGAATATGATATACGCAACCCACATTCCCAAGCGGGAACGGAAGCGTGCGCTAAGGGACGTCTATGCGATGGAGCCAGTCACCCCAAAGTTCAACCCATGGTCCTCTTGTCCGATCACTTTCAATCGCAGGGACCATCCTACCAATATTCGTCATGACAGTTCGGTTGCATTGGTCCTTGACCCCATCATCGACGGATTCCACCTCACACGAGTCCTCATGGACGGTGGCAGCAGCCTGAACCTGCTCTATCAGGATACAGTGCGCAAAATGGGCATCGACCCCTCAAGGATCAAGCCCACAAAAACCACCTTCAAGGGTGTCATACCCAGTGTGGAGGCCTGTTGCACGGGCTCAATCACACTGGAAGTGGTCTTCGGATCTCCGGACAATTTCTGAAGCGAGGAGTTAATCTTCGACATCGTCCCCTTCCGCAGTGGTTGTCATGCACTGCTCGGACAAACCACATTCGCCAAATTCAATGCGGTACCGCATTATGCATACCTCAAGCTCAAATGCCAGGACGTCGCGGGGTTATATCAGTTAGTGGAAACACAAAGCACTCGCTCCGAACGGAGGAGCACACGGCGGCCCTCGCGGCAGAAGTACAAAACAACCTTCTTAAGCAAACAGCCCATTCGGCGATAAAGAACCCGGACACCATCAAGCAAGTCCGGAGTACCCCACAACAGGATCATCCGGCACGTCCAGAGCTCGACTAGCAATCTAGCCTCCGTCCTAGTCCTAGTCAAGCGGCGAAATTTGTGTTGCGCGTTCACAATTACGCACTTAAAATACCATGGGCATAGGCGGAGGCACGACCATGACACGTTCCACAATGCGGTTCGATCGCCCTGGGACCCACGCATCTTTGCACCTTTTTTCTTTTAGGTCCCTATCTTCAGGAGGCTCTTCCGAAAGACCGACTATCGGACACATAGCGGGACGGACACACCAAGAATACAAGAAGCTGGGGCGTCCAAGGGAATCCTGAGGTGTTCTCTGATAACGATCGTTATACCTGTTTTAGATACCCGCATACAGCCCACTCCTGGTCAGGATGTGTCAAACAGTCCTATTTTGCTTATCGCACTACTTGTATATGTACGCTTTGACGTATCATTTGAATAACAAGGGAAAATAGTGTACAACGTCAGCTTACTATTACGTTTATTTACCCCTTTCTTTTACTACTTATTTATTATACCCGTGCATTTTGGCACGACCAGTTTGCCAGGGGCTTCAGTGTACCCCATAACCTAGCAAGAAAAGTCCGAACACTTTTGATAGTGCGGCACCCCGAACATATAGCACTATATGCATCAGCTCCGAATCATGTCTTGGGTCAATAGTTGGGTTTGCCCGGCTCCTATGTTTTGGTACCTTACGTTCGGCTATATCGGCTAAGGTAGCGCAGGGAGAACTACTACGATTGTGTCCCGGTTCTTCCGGACGAGCACCTTAGTAGAGAAAGCCGAAACTGACTGTCATGATAAGGCGGGAGCTGGTCGCTGTTTGAGAGGTCTCAAATCCTTAAAGATTTTTTCCACTTCAGGCGAGGAATCGGCGTCGTCCGATTTAGGCGTGTATAGCGCCCCGAGTCCAGCCTTCCAGATACTAGGGGCTTCGCCAAAATTTAAAATTGTGGAGTTCTATGGCTAAGTGAGAGCGATAAAGCCATATAGTCTGACTGCCTGGTTCGCGGCGCTAAACACCTCCTTAAAATGACCAAAAAATTGGATAAAGAGTGTTTATATTTATCCCGAACACCCCACTACTAGTTACGTGGGGACAGAAGCCGACGACTGGCCAACTCTCAAGATTTTATAAACGGCCGCACAGAATGTAATATTTTAAATTAAAAAGCGCTATATAGCGCACATGAACTGGTTTTCATATTACAGGATGACATGAGTACATTCATTCAAATATCACATCCTTAGTATATTCATCTGCCACAAGGCGGGCACCCTTAATAACATTGTCATAGTACTGTTCGGGGTGGCGATGCTCCTTGCCCTTCGGCGGCCCCACTGTCACCAGCTTCTCGGCGTCCATCTTCCCCTAGTGCACTTTCGCACGGGCCAAGGCCCTGCGTGAACCCTCAATGCAGACGGACCGCTTATGGACTTCAAGCTGCGGACATGCATTTACCATCCGCTTGACAAGGCCGAAGTAGCTGCTGGGCAAGGGCTCGCCAGGACACAGCCGGACTATGAAGTCCTTCATGGGCAGTTCGGCCGCCTTGTGAAGTTTGACCAGTTGCTTCAGCTGGTCTCTCAAGGGCATCGGATGTTCAGCCCCAATATACTAGGACCAAAATAGCTTATCCGTCGAGCTCCCTTCCTTAGCCCGGTAGAACTCTGCGGCATCAGAGATGCTGTGCGGCAGATCTGCGAATGCTCTTGGAGAGCTCCAAATTTGGGTAAGTAAAAGGAATGTCTCCTTCACATGCTTGCTTTGCATAATGAAAGCCTTACCCGCCGATATCTTCTTGGCCACCTCAATTTCATGGAGGGCCTTCTTGGCCTCGACCTTGGCATCTTGCCCGCTCTGACGGGCCTTCGCAAGCTCCGACTCTTGCATCTTGGAGTCACGCTCCAAGGACTTGAATTTTTTGACGAAATCTTGGAGCTCTTGCTGGACCTCGTCAACCCGAGCCTCTTATTTTTCGCACTCGGTGCACTCCTTGGCCGCTTTGTCTTAGGCCTTGGACAGCGCCTTCTTAAGGGCCGCCACTTCGGTCATGGCCCCTAGTAAAATTCATCATGCCTCTATTAGCATCAATAATTGTTTCCTTGATATAACAATCAGATGGGGTATCACTTACCTTTGTTCTCCTCGAGCTGCCTCTTCACAAGGCCGAGCTCTTCTTGCCCGCCTGAGTTACGCCTCGAGAGTGAGACCTCCTTGATGGCGGCGGCAGCAGCGATGGCCGCCGCTTATTCATATAGACATAATATGATTAGACTCCTGGGAATAATATTTGATCCTCTGTTTGGCATTTCTTTCCGAACACCAAACAGAGCATCAGGGGCTACGGTCTATACTATGATATTTTCTCATTATTCAATTACTTACCTCAAATCCTGTCAGGAGGCTGGCGCAAGCTTCGGTAAATGCTCTTTTGGCAGACTGAACCTTCGCAATCACCGTACTCATAAGAGTACGGTGTTCTTCATCAAGGGAAGCGCTCTAAAGCGCTTCCGCCAGGTTATCCAATGCCTCTGGAGGGCAGAGGTCATCGGCACGGGCAGCTCGCCCCCCTTAATGAGGGGCTGCCTGCCCAAGTCTAGAACCACTGGAGGTTCCGTTGCATTATCCGGCTGGGGGCCAAGCTTGCTGTGGCCCCCCTCATCAGAGTCCATGGGGATCTTCCCCCCATGAGCCCGGCATTGGGGGTTTCGCATTGAGGCGCCTCCAGATCTATCTCCCCCTGGCCCGGTATCCTCTTAGATAACACTTCGGTGTCGTCCGCGGGCCGGGGAGTGGAGGCCGTCGGGAGCGAATCGCTGTTCATCTCCAACGAGCTCAAAGACCCATCCGAGGAGGATAAGTTGATGCGGGCTTTGGAAGGGCTGCACAAACATGTTTTGACATGATAAGAAGCCATAAAACTATACGTGCCAGAAGTATTACGGTATCCGGATACTTACGACCTCACCAGGGGCTTGTCCCTGGGTAGCTACTCCTCGTCGCTATAGGAGGCTGCCGTGGAGTGGTCCAGAGGGAGGGTCCTCCCCTTCTTGGACCCTTAGGCCTCCCCGGATGGGGCGGCCTTCTTTTTCTTCTCCCCCTCGGTTTGGGAGAGGGGATTTTCCTCTTCCTGCTCCTCATTTTCGTTGGAGGAGTGCGCCTTGGTGTCTTCGGACGACGAGTCCGACACAACCTTGCGCTGGAGACCTTTCCTGGTCCCCGTGGCCTTCTTCTTGGCCTTCTTCTCCGGCACCTCATAGGGCGCTGTAAACAACATCTCCGTCGGGGAGATCGGTTCTTCGGATCTTGAGCAACGGAGCTGGGACGGTCGATCCGCCATTTTGTCGCCACATAGTCCTATTAAATCAGTATGATGGCTTAGATTCCTCCCATGAATATACTGAGGAAAGGCACATCGGGTGAAATATAGAGTGCTTACCAAATTGGCGTGGCGCTTTGTGCTGAGTCCGTGGTCCTCGGTGGTGGGTGGAGGTACTTCGGCGGCCTTAAACAACACCTTCCAGATGTCTTTGTGCGTTGTGTCAAAGAGCTCTCGCAGCGTCTGGTGTTTGGCCGAGTCGAACTCCCACAGGTTGAATGCCCGTCTTTGACACGGGAGGATCCAGCGAAAGAGCCGTAATGCCCTCGATGCGGCTATATCTCCCACGTGTCGAAGCACGACTTAGAGGCATAACCGCATTGAAAGCAATGTCGCAAGTGAGGTAATCTTCACACAACCCATGTAATACATAAGGGAAAGAGATACATAGTTGGCTTACAATCGCCACTTCACACAATTACATGAATAAAGCATTACATCATCCAGATACAATCAAGGTACGACTACGGAACCAAAATAAAAGAAGTACCCCAAATGCGACAAAGGTCCTCGATCGACCCCAACTGGGCTCCACTACTGATCAACTAGAACGAAACAACACAAAGAGCAAGATCTTCATCGAGCTCCTCCTTGAGCTTGGTTGCGTCACCTGCAAACTGGTTTTGGAAGTATCTGTGAGCCACGAGGACTCAGCAATCCCATTACCATGGGTATCAAGACTAGCAAAGCTTAATGGGTAAGGAAGGGGTAAAGTGGTGAGGTTGCAGCAGCGACTAAAGGGGGGGGCCCGCAGGCGGCTCGGTTCGGACCAACACTTAGACAAGCACTGGCCCGGGGGGGGGGCTAAAATAAAGATGACCCTCGGGTTGGCCGACCCAAGGGAAGGGTATAGGTGGTGGTGAGGCAAATGGTAAAGCCAAGGTTGGGCCTTGCTAGACAAGTTTTATTCAAAGCGAACTGTCAGGGGGGTCCCATAAATCACCCGACCGCGTTAGGAACACAAAAATCCGGGAACATAACACCGGTATGACGGAAAGTAGGGCGGCAAGAGTGGAACAAAACACCAGGCATAAGGCCGAGCCTTCCACCCTTTACCAAATATATAGATGCATTAATAATATAAGAGATATTGTGATATCCCAACATAAACCCTGTCCACCATGGAGAAATCTTCAACTTCACCTGCAACTAGCAACGCTATAAGAGGGGCTGAGCAAAGCGGTAACATAGCCAAACAATGGTTTGCTAGGAAGGGTGTCAAAGGTTAGAGGTTCATGGCAATATGGGATGGCTTGATAAACAGGTAATAGGTAGCGCAGCATAGCGATAGAACGAAGCAACTAGCATAGCAATGATAGTAGTGAGATCTAGGGTAGCGGTCATCTTGCCTGAAATCCCGCAAGGAAGAAGAACGAGTCCATGAAGAAGACAAATGGACGTAGTCGAACGAATCCTCACAATCGCAACATTACCGGGACTAAGAAGCATCACCGGAAAAAAACAAACAACATTAAACACACAAGCATGAATATGGCATGATGCACAATTGAGTATGATGCATGTCCGGTTTAATGAGGCATGGCATGGCAAAGTGCAACACACAATACTACAAGTTAAGTGGAGCTCAATATGCAACGAGTTGCATATTGACGAAACACCACGTTGACATATTTAGTTTAATCTCGTTATAAGCTAGTCAACAATATTAAATGTTGTTAAACATGGCAAGGGGTGAAACAAAAGTAAACTAAATATTTAGGCAAGTTTAAATGAGGCCGGAACAACAAACAACATCTCCGGAAAATCCTCATATGCAATTTATGAATTTGCTACTGTTCTGCCCTAAAACATATTTTAAAGTTGTTAAACAGGAAAATAAAGTGTGCCATGTTAAACTAGGCATTTTTCCACCCCATTTCCATATAAAGAACATTTAATTCCGAGTTACGGTTAAACAGTTATGAAATAAATCATTTTAACATGGCAATAGAGCAATATTAATCAAACAACATTTTAAACATGTTAAACATGAATGAAAGTGGCATATTATTAATCCACACAAAATTCTAAGCATTTTACATGTTTAAAACATTTTAATCCGATGCATGGTTAATGAGATATTACATGCATGATCATGAGGTTTTTACGTCAGAAACTGTTAATTCCTTTGGATAAAGGCTAAAATCACAGATCTGTAAAAAAACAAATCGGGCCGAAATCTGCCGGGAGCTGGGCTTGGGGTGGCTCACCATGGGCTAAGCCAGTCGGTGAGGAGGTGGAGGCAGGCCATGGGCGCAGGCCGGGCCTTGCGCCAGGAGGACTTGGCGGTCAATGCAGCGAAGGTAGAGGGCGAAGGCTCGAGTTGTCGCTTGCTCATTTCAAGGTCGAAAACAGCAGCGAGGGAACAGCGGCGCGATGCAGAGGAGCAGCATCGGCGGGACTCCGGCGGAGACGAACCAGCCGAGGCCGAGATTGGAGGAAGCGGGGCGGCACAGGGTCCTGGACGGCGGCGAGGCAAACGGCGACGGGGACGGAGCTGCATCTGGCTCCGACGTGGTAGGGGACTTGGCGCGGATCCACGACGCAGGGCAGCGGAACGCGACGGCAGAGGGGCGGTGCAGGGGACAGGCCTGGCCGGGGAGGAGACCGTCGGCGCGACGCGAGGGGATGCGAGCTCCATGGCAGAGGAAACGATGATGTGCCTGCTCCCCTGCTCGAGATCGAGCGAGGACGATTGAAGCAGAGGAGGCCGCGGCCTGGACTTGCAGAGCAGGAGGGTCCTGCGGGAGGTGGTTGAGGGGGAAGACGGCGCGCGGTCGAGGTGACTGCAGGCTCCCGAGGGACTTGGCAGGGCGGCGACTGCCGCGGTGATGTTCAAAGCGACTCCTGCGGGCAACACACATCGAGAATAGAGAGAGGGATCAGAGAACGGAAGGAGAAGTGAGCCAGGGAGGATGGAAAAAAAAGGAGCGCGACGGGGCTGGCCTGCAGGTGGCCGAAGGCTGGCCGGGGTGGCCTGGTTCGGCGAGGTCGCCGGCAGCGGCGCTAGGAGGTGGTGGCGTGCTCGGGCTCCAAGGCAACGAGGAGGAGGCCGTGGGACGCAGAGGTCTTGGTCAAGGGGATCAAGGAGCTCCTCTCCTGTGCGTTGGGAGGTTGGAGAGGGAGGGCACGGGGACCCCGGTGCTCCGGTGGTTGCGGGCTGGCTCGCCGGCCAGGAGAAGGGAGGAGTCGAGGGGAACCATGGGAGGGCTCTGGTTGGTGGCTGCGAGATGGATCTGGGAAGATCCAGAGGAAGGAGGGGTTTAGTTGGCTGGCCGCGGAGACGGGATGGATGGATTGGACAAGCCCCTAGGATCTAGGGTTAGACTGCTATATATAGCGAGTGGGTAGGCTTAGGGTCATTTGGTCCCTTCGATTAAAATCGGACAATCGCGAATAAAATAGTTAGGGAGCCCAAATAACAAAACGGAGATGTTTTGTAGATGTTTGGGGATGATCCGGACCCAACGGTAATGACAGACTAGTTCGGGTTCGGTGGAGTTTCGGACGCACGCGAGGGGTCTGAGAAAAGAGTAGAGAGGGTCAAACGGTCAGACAAGAGGGACTCGAAAACCCGGTTGGTCTTGGGACGGTCAACGAAAACAAGGGGTGGCACGGCAACTACAAACGGGTGCAAGTTTTATGAAAAACGATGCCGATGCAATGCGAATGATGCGATGATGAAATGCATGACATGAACGAAATGCAAAACGAAAGACAAAAACCCAACCACGGAGAAAATAATATATCGCATCTCCGGAAAAGGCAGGAGTTGGAGTTACGAATATGGAAAGTTGCATCCGGGGCGTTACAACACTCCACCACTACGAGAGGATCTCGTCCCGAGATCTAGGATGGCACCGGAGGGAAAACGGAAGAGGAAGAGAAGAGGTAAAACTAAGTTGCTTCTTTGACCAATGAGTGAAACCAAAGAACCTTGAGAGGTTGAACAAATTGAAAGAAACAAAACAACGGAGATGACCAAGATTGCAAACAATTCGTTGGACAAGAGGAACAAGGAATATGATGAGAACCAAGAGGTTTAGTGATAAGATAGATATTGAAACCACTCCGGTTAAAACTAGATAGAGGAGGAATAAGATTGATATAATTTGGGCAGCACCCAACTGTAAATGGAAGGAATTGAACATGAACTTGAGAAGCTGGGATGATACTTGATGAAATCAACAACACACTGCCTCCGGAACTATTGAAAGAATGGCACAATGGGTAAGAAGGATTTCAGACAGCACTAAGGTTGAAAAGAGAGGCAAAACTTGATAAGATGAAAGAACTTGAATGAGAACACAACACTCCGGTTAAATGGATAAGCAAGAAAAGAACATGATCCTCACAATTCGAGATGATGAGTGAAAAGAGCAACATCACAATGCCTCCGGAAGAAAGAATAGAAGATAGATCATTGGAATAACAGAATGGAGAAGAAAATGCCAACATCTGCCACCAACGGAAACAAATGATTGGATTGATATCAACAAGGAGACGAGAAACTTATTTCACCGGGAGGACAAATGAAGAACTTGGGTCATTTATAAGCACCATAAATAGCAACAATCCTTAGGGAAAGCTTTAGGTGAAATATAGCCCAAGATAACTCCAATGAAGAGATTGATGGATTTAAATATCTCATTCTTGACAACAAGTGAATCATGAAACATGAATGAAACTGTCAAAATGACATAACACCACCTCAAAAGATAAGGTCGAAAGAATTGCACTTCGGAATGCAAGATGAAGAATGCTTGAACTACTCAAAACAAAACATGCGTTGAGCACCATGTTTATTTTAGAGTATAGCTTGGCGGATCTTAACTTCGAGAAAAATCTTGATGAACAATTGAAGAATGAAAAGAATCCTTGACGAAGCACCATGTAGAGCCTCCATGAAGAACTCCGGTAAACAAAAGGGTGATAGAACGAAAGAGAAGTTGAAAACACAAGGTGAAGCCTTGCAATGATTTAGATGGATCTTCGTGATGATGAGAGCTTGGAACTCCGGGAAAAGAAAAGATGAAACAACTGAAACCGAGAATTTATTCATCATGAACAAACTCCGAAAGAAGGAATTAATCGCTTGGATGAAACAAGAACAAGAATTATGTTATGCGTATCCTACACCAATTTAAATTGAAGACAAGCAACGGATTTGGCATACTACTTATTCTCGTAGAAAGGATTAAGAGAGATATGGCGTAAACTTGAGAAGGTCTTCAACGAACCACCGGTAGGATTTGGAAAGAACGAATGACTTAAATGATAACGAAAGAGGTGAAATCTTGAACGAACCACCGTAAGAATTTAAAATGAACTTAGCAAAGGCACAATTCACCGGGAAGAATTGGAAAACGAATGAAGATATTTGAGGGGATTTAGATACATGAGAACGAAGAGAACATGAACTGATTAGAGGATATTTGAACGAATCACCGGTAAGATTTGGAGAACGATAGCTACACACTGAGAATGAAGAATTATGACATGATGGCCTTCGGAGGAAAGAAATGGAAACAACTCATGAAATGCTCCGGATGGTAAGAAAAGAGTTGTCTCAATCGAAAGCAATTATGAGAGGATGGCATCAAGCTAGGACCATGAATATTCAAGAGAATGGACCAAGATTTAAGAGAAATCCTTCTTCGATCTTCAAATGATGAGAATGACAACGGGAAACACCACCAAGAATTATTGAGGCACACCGGAAGAATCAAAAGCGAAGAGGTTGAGCCAACTATGAAAAGAATTTGAAAGATCTTGGAGAATACCATTTGAGTGATGATAACTCATTCTTACGTCAAACTTGGAGAAGAATTTAGGATAGCTCGGGAAAATAGAAGAGTCGGGTAAGATCTCAGGAAAAGACACGTGGGTTAGGGCCCACTCAAAAGAACACCGTTGAAAAGATTTAAAAGAGATGTTGCACGGTTGAATTAAATGACTTGAATGAGATACCAATCTCGAAAGAGCTTGAACGAATGCAGAGTGGAAACACGAATCTTGAGATATCTTGAGCACTCGGAATAACAAATAGCGAGAAGTAGAATGATAATGAGGTGCACGGTATGAGAATACATTGAAATGAGGAAAAGGTATGATCAACAAAACTTGACTTGAATCCACCGGAGAAGAGAAAGGAATGAGGAATGACGAACTAGTAGAACATCTTCTTGAGAACCACCGGGTAAGAACATTGACGGAAAAGAATGGAGAAACTTCACAAAAATAAAAGGATACTTGGTAAAGAAATCTTAGTCCTTGAGGAAAAAGGGTGGGTGGGCGGCAAAAACAAAGGCAACTTGGAGACGCATGAAACAAACACCGTTGAGAAGAAATGATAATTGGTCTTGCTGATGTTGAAGTGATCGGATCCACTTGAAGAGAAACACGCCGGTTGAAAAGGATTGACATGACAATCTCGATTGTCGAGAAGGATTGGTATTCACATCGGAGTATGAGAACACCATTTCGGAAAGGTATGGAATCAACACTTGACATTGAAGCAACTCGAATACCACAACTCAAAACAAAACAAAGGACTGGCTTGCAGAATAAGCCGGAACAAACATATGATAGAGATTTTGTCCGAAGTTTTCGTGGTGGGGCCTACACGGGCTCGATCGACAACACCATCATGTACAAGGCAGTGCACATGACATCTGAAGCCCCCAGTCGGCATAGCCAAGGACTCTTTAAGACACAACGAGACCATGTAAAACCAACCGTGAATAGGCGGACCACTAGGCGTCGAACCCCAATTTCATATCATACATCCGTCGGAAAGATATCCTAAGAGCTACTTGAATTCGCACCTATGAAACTCCCGAAATTCTCGGTTATGCAATCGGTGTTGGGGATACAGGAAGCATAATATCTCACCCAAAACTAGCAAATCCTACATCCAGCTGTATCCATCCTTCAACACATAACCAAGAAACCTTTGGAAATCGGCTACCTCAACCTTCGAAAAGCATCCGTTATACAAGTCATGGCGATACTCCCGTACTCACCTCAGTACTGGGTTATCGGGGTTATCTCACCAACAACAGCATAAAAGAGATTCTCGATGTCGGCGTACTAAACTCAGGTATTCCAGAACTGCAACGATAAGATTATGACGACAACACCTCAGAGCTCAACTCCCCGGGACACTTCCACTAAACCCCTGACAGGAGGCACCAAGACAATGTTCTCATCATAAAACCATCGGAACGATTCCAAAATACCCGCGTGATCCTAAAAAAAATTTAGTGAAATTTGAGAAGAGAAGAGTCAAAACTCTACGTCAGGAGACCTCACCAGAGCGACGAAGGGACTGAGGAGTAAAAAGAATTCCTAACTCTCCGATATATATAATCCTAAATGACTCAAAACATTTTTCTAGACACAACTCGACCGCTAAAAACGATCAAGCAGTGGGGCTCCTAAAGTCAGGGAAGGCTTTGATACCAACTTGTAATGCTCTCGATGCGGCTATATCTCCCACGTGTCGAAGCACGACTTAGAGGCATAACCGCATTGAAAGCAATGTCGCAAGTGAGGTAATCTTCACACAACCCATGTAATACATAAGGTAAAGAGATACATAGTTGGCTTACTATCGCCACTTCACACAATTACATGAATAAAGCATTACATCATCCAGATACAATCAAGGTCCGACTACAGAACCAAAATAAAAGAAGAACCCCAAATGCGACAAAGGTCCCCGATCGACCCCAACTGGGCTCCACTACTGATCAACTAGAACGAAACAACACAAAGAACAAGATCTTCATCGAGCTCCTCCTTGAGCTTGGTTGCGTCACCTGCAAACTGGTTTTGAAGTATCTGTGAGCCACGAGGACTCAGCAATCCCATTACCATGGGTATCAAGACTAGCAAAGCTTAATGGGTAAGGAAGGGGTAAAGTGGTGAGGTTGCAGCAGCGACTAAGCATGATATGGTGGCTAACATACGCAAATGAGAGCGAGAAGAGGAGAAAAGGAACGGTCGTCAACTAGCAATGATCAAGAGGTGATCCTGAACAACTACTTACGTCAAACATAACCCAAAAACCGTGTTCACTTCCCGGACTCCACCGAGAAGAGACCATCACGGCTACACACGCGGTTGATGCATTTTAATTCGGATCTGGTGTCAAGTTATCTACAACCGGACAATAACAAATTCCCATCTGCCACATAACTGCGGGCACGGCTCTCGAAAGTTTATATCCTGCAGGGGTGTCCCAACTTAGCCCATGACAAGCTCTCGCGATCAACGAAGGAATAGACCTTCTCCCAGGAAGACCCGATCAGTCTCGGAATCCCAGTTTACAAGACATTTCGACAATGGTAAAACAAGACCAGCAAGACCGCCCAATGCGCCGACAATCCCGATAGGAGCTGCACATATCTTGTTCTTAGGGCAACACCGGATGAGACAGGCTACGAGTAAAACCAGACTTCGAGTTTCCCCGAGGTGGCCCCGCAGGCGGCTCGGTTCGGACCAACACTTAGACAAGCACTAGCCCGGGGGGGGGGCTAAAATAAAGATGACCCTCGGGTTGGCCGACCCAAGGGAAGGGGATAGGTGGTGGTGAGGAAAATGGTAAAGCCAAGGTTGGGCCTTGCTGGACAAGTTTTATTCAAAGCGAACTGTCAGGGGGGTCCCATAAATCACCCGACCGCGTTAGGGACACAAAAATCCGGGAACATAACACCGGTATGACGGAAACTAGGGCGGCAAGAGTGGAACAAAACACCAGGCATAAGGCCGAGCCTTCAACCCTTTACCAAATATATAGATGCATTAATAATATAAGAGATATTGTGATATCCCAACATAAACCCTGTCCACCATGGAGAAATCTTCAACTTCACCTGCAACTAGCAACGCTATAAGAGGGGTTGAGCAAAGCGGTAACATAGCCAAACAATGGTTTGCTAGGAAGGGTGTTAAAGGTTAGAGGTTCATGGAAATATGGGATGGCTTGATAAACAGGTAATAGGTAGCGCAGCATAGCGATAGAACGAAGCAACTAGCATAGCAATGATAGTAGTGAGATCCAGGGTAGCGGTCATCTTGCCTGAAATCCTGCAAGGAAGAAGAACGAGTCCATGAAGAAGACAAACGGACGTAGTCGAACGAATCCTCACAATCGCAACATTACCGGGACTAAGAAGCATCACCAGAAAAAAACAAACAACATGGTAAACGCACAAGCATGAATATGGCATGATGCACAATCGAGTATGATGCATGTCCGGTTTAATGAGGCATGGCATGGCAAAGTGCAACACACAATACTACAAGTTAAGTGGAGCAATATGCAACGAGTTGCATATTGACGAAACACCACGTTGACATATTTAGTTTAATCTCGTTATAAGCTAGTCAACAATATTAAATGTTGTTAAACATGGCAAGGGGTGAAACAAAAGTAAACTAAATATTTAGGCAAGTTTAAATGAGGCTGGAACAACAAACAACATTTCCGGAAAATCCTCATATGCAATTTATGAATTTGCTACTGTTCTGCCCTAAAACATATTTTAAAGTTGTTAAACAGGAAAATAAAGTGTACCATGTTAAACTAGGCATTTTTCCACCCCATTTCCATATAAAGAACATTTAATTCCGAGTTATGGTTAAATAGTTATGAAATAAATCATTTTAACATGGCAATAGAGCAAAATTAATCAAACAACATTTTAAACATGTTAAACATGAATGAAAGTGGCATATTATTAATCTACACAAAATTCTAAGCATTTTACATGTTTAAAACATTTTAATCCGATGCAGTTAATGAGATATTACATGCATGATCATGAGGGTTTTACGTAAACTGTTAATTCTTCGGATAAAGGCTAAAATCACAGATCTAAAAAAACAAATCGGGCCGAAATCTGCCGGGAGCTGGGCTTGGGGTGGCTCACCATGGGCTAAGCCCAGTCGGTGAGGAGGTGGAGGCAGGCCGCGGGGCGCAGGCTGGGCCTTGGCGCGCAGGAGGGACTTGGCGGTCCAGCGAGCGAAGCAGAGGCGGCGGCTCGAGTTCTTCTGCCGCCGTTTCAAGGTCGAAAATAGCAGCAGGGAACAGCGGCATGATGCAGAGGAGCAGCGCCAGCGGGACTCCGGCGGAGATGAACCAGCCGAGGCCGAGAGTGGAGGAAGCGGGGCGGCACAGGGTCCTGGACGGCGGCGAGGCAAACGGCGATGGGGACGGAGCTGCATCTGGCTCCGACGTGGTAGGGGACTTGGCGCGGATTCACGGCGCATGGCAGCGGAACGGGACGGCGGAGGGGCGGTGCAGGGGACAGGCCTGGCCGGAGAGGAGACCGGCGGCGCGACGCGAGGGGACGCGAGCTCCATGGCAGAGGAAACGATGACGTGCCTGCTCCCCTGCTCGAGATCGAGCGAGGACGATTGAAGCAAAGGAGGCCGCGGCTGGACTTATGAGCAGGAGGGGTCTGCGGGAGGTGGTTGAGGGGAAGGCAGTGGTCGAGGTGACTGCAGGCTCCCGAGGACTTGGCGGGCGGCGGCTGCCATGGTGATGTTCAAAGCGACTCTGGGCAACACACATCGAGAAGAGAGAGAGGATTAGAGAACGGAAGGAGAAGTGAGCTAGGAGGAAGGAAAAAAAAAAAGGAGCGCGACGGGCTGGCTCATGGGTGGCGAAGGCTGCAGGGGTGGCCTGGTTGGGCGAGTCGCCCGGCATGGCGCTTAGGAGGTGGTGGCCTTTCGGGCTCCAAGGCGACGAGGAGGAGGCCGTGGGACGCAGAGGTCTTGGTCAAGGGGATCAAGGAGCTCCTCTCCTGTGCGTTGGGAGGTTGGAGAGGGAGCGCACGGGGACCCCGGTGCTCCGGTGGCTTGCGGACTGGCTCGCCGGCCAGGAGGAGGGAGGAGTCGAGGGGAACCATGGGAGGGCTCTGGTTGGTGGCTGCGAGATGGATCTGGGAAGATCCCGAGGAAGGAGGGGTTTGGTCGGCTGGCGGCGGAGACGGGATGGATGGATTGGACAAGCCCCTAGGATCTAGGGTTAGACTGCTATATATAGCGAGTGGGTAGGCTTAGGGTCATTTGGTCCCTTCGATTAAAATCGGACGGTCGCGAATAAAATAGTTAGGGAGCCCAAATAACAAAACGGAGATGTTTTGTAGATGTTTGGGGATGATCCGGACCCAACGGTAATGACAGACCGGTTCGGGTTCGGGGGAGTATCGGATGCACGCGAGGGGTCTGAGAAAAGAGTAGAGAGGGTCAAACGGTCAGACAAGAGGGACTCGAAAACCCGGTTGGTCTCGGGACGGTCAACGAAAACAAGGGGTGGCACGGCAACTACAAACGGGTGCAAGTTTTATGAAAAACGATGCCGATGCAATGCGAATGATGCGATGATGAAATGCATGACATGAACAAAATGCAAAACGAAAGACAAAAACCCAACGACGGAGAAAATAATATATCGCATCTCCGGAAAAGGCAGGAGTTGGAGTTACGAATATGGAAAGTTGCATCCGGGGCGTTACAAGAGCATGACCCGGACCACGTTGACAAGCTTGATCTTCTTGCTTATCATATTTTTTTACGTAGTTCTGGAGTCCGGTCAGCTCCGCGGGTGCACCCTAGGCTAAGCCCTTCTTCTCCCAGGAGGTGAGCCGCATGGGGATGCCAGATCGGAATTCAGGGGCCGCCGCCCAGTTGGCGTCATGTGGCTCGATGATGTAGAACCACCCCGACTGCCACCCCTTTATTGTCTCCACATAGGAGCCCTCGAGCCAAGTGACGTTGGGCATCTTGCCCACCATAGCGCCTCCGCACTCCACTTGCTGGCCAACCACTATCTTCGGCTTCACGTTGAAGATCTTCAGCCACAGGCCGAAGTGCGGCTTGATGCGGAGGAAGGCCTCGCACATGACGATAAACGCCAAGATGTTAAGGATGAAATTAGGGGCCAGATCATGAAAATCGAACCCATAGTAAAACATGAGCCCGCGGACGAATGGGTGGAGGGGGAATCCCAGTCGGCGGACAAAGTGGATGAGGAACACAACCCTCTCGTGGGGTTGCGGAGTCGGAATGACCTGCCCTGCGTCTGGGAGCCGGTGCGCGATGTCTGCGACCAAGTATCCGGCCTCCCGGAGCTTCGTAATGTCCTCCTCCGTGATGGAGGAGGCCTTCCCTCCCGCTCCGGACATATTTGGAATGGCTGTATGGAGAAGGTGAGAACTGGGGTGCTGGAGGTCAAGCGTGCGAGAATGGATGAATGGAGGAAGAAGAAGGTGTGGGTGAAAGAGGAGAATCCCTATCTCTTTATAAAGGCGGTAGAAACTGTGCGCCTCCCCACTCACCCGTTAAAATCGCTTATTCCCCCAAGCGCCATGATTGATGGCGCGATTGGGTTACCCATGCCCGTATTGATGAGAATCTTGCGATAAGGGGACACGATCTCTGCTTCGACAAGATGTGTCAAGGAAACTGCCTCGCATTACGTGCAGTAGCTGGTTGTGAAAAACGGTTCGAATAATGACCGGACCGTGGCGTGATGTCATGCTATAAAAAGCTGTTAGCAGATTAGATTTGTGGAATATTGTCCTCTCTACGGTGGTATGTGGAATTTGTTTTTGCAAAGCCGGACATGATTCTTGTGTTCAAAATCTTCTATGAAGTATTCGGAGAAGGAACCCGCCTTGCAATGCCAAAGACAATCTGCGCGCCAGACTCATCATCATTGAAGCCTGGTTCAGGGGCTACTGAGGGAGTCCTGGATTAAGGGGTCCTCGGACAACCGGACTATATACTTTGGCCAGACTATTGGACTATGAAGATACAAGATTGAAGACTTCGTCCTGTGTCCAGATGGGACTTTTCTTTGCATGGAAAGCAAGCTTGGCAATTCGGATATGTAGATCTACTTCTCTGTAACCGACTCTGTGTAACCCTAGCCCCCTCCGGTGTCTATATAAACCGGAGGGTTTAGTCCGTAGAAGAACAACAATCGTAATCATGGGCTAGCTTCTAGGGTTTAGCCTCTACGATCTCGTGGTAGATCAACTCTTGTAATACTCATATCATCAAGATCAATCAAGCAGGAAGAAGGGTATTACCTCCATCAAGTGGGCCTGAACCTGGGTAAACATCGTGTCCCTTGCCTCTTGTTACCATTAGCCTTAGACGCACAGTTCGGGACCCCCTACCCGAGATCCGCCGGTTTTGACACCGACAGGCTTGCGCGGCCATCGAGCTCGCAACTCCTCTCATGGCCGTCGGACACCATCCTCGCATTGGCCCCAAGTACTTCGAAAAATTGGATCCAACAGATGTTTCCTCTTTAAATGAACTACTAGACCGCATCGCCGCCCTAGGTGTATCAACAGACTATGATCGGGTCGGGCTCAAGCCCGACCAGAGGGAAATTAATCACCCACCAATCACCCACTTCGTAGCGATCGTCGAGGAACCGGCCACTGACGCCTCCCCCCATATTGAGGACCTAGTATTTTTGGGTCCACGAATCCCCTGAGCTAGATACTCCCCGTTCGGAAGGGACTTTATTCCCGCCGGACTCTGGTTTAGCTCTAGGATTGCAAGAGCCTTTGCGCTTAACCGGACCCGAACTAGTTACTTCGGAAGCCATACCGGCTCCGAACACGAACGTGGGACAGGATCTGAAATTTAATCCACCCACCCACCACAATCTATACTCTCCAAGCAACTCAGGTCCTCCAGATATATACGACCTGATGTATGTGCGGCAGCAGCCCTAGGAAACAGTCCACCACTTTTGGGCCAGATTCTTGCTTGTTAAAATCAAGATCAAGGACTGTCCGGACGACGACGTAGTTTCAGTCTTCCACCGTAACTCTACAGACGAATGGATATTGAATGCCCTCGACCGTCGCCACATACAGAGCTTCACAAAATTATCGCATGTAGTACAAAAGTACTGTGCAATGGAAAGCATATGGAGGGCCCAGAAAACTCAACTGGAGACCGCCACCTCGATGCAGTGTGCGGCTCAGGCGAAAAGGATATACCCTGGCGGGTCAACCGACCATCGGGCTATGGGCAGGAGGAACAAGCCCTTCACAGGACATAGGTCCGTTCTTGACGAACTATTGGACAAACCCTGCCCGATCCATACTACTCTGCACATAGTCCCAACCCATAGCCTACAGGCATGCTGGGTACTCCGACAGGTAGCAAAAATTGGAGAGTCCATCCTCACCACAACTCCAGAAGGATACTCAACAGAGAGGAACAACTTTAATGTCCTAACAGTCTTCGAGACTTTCTCTAACAATCGGCACAAACGGGGGCTTCGCGACCTTGCCGAAGTCCATCAAGTTACCGCACCGAGCCCATGGAATGACACGGCGATAAACTTTATGGCCGAAGACAAACCAAAGGCTCAGTCTGTCCGAGCACCTACCGCCTTGGTACTAAACCCCGTCGTTGATGCTTCCTGGCTTACTAAAGTAATCATGGACGACGGTAGTGGACTTAACCTCATCTATGAGGACACCCTCGATAAGATTCAGATGGATCGGTCACGTATCGAGGTATTATCCCCAGTCGAGAGGCGCACTACTCTAGAAAAATCAAACTGGATGTGGTGTTCGGTACACCAGAGAACTATAGATCCAAAGAGTTGCTCTTCCATGTGGTCCCCTTTAACAGTGGGTATCACGCTATCCTCGGCCGGGATGCTTTCTCACGCTTTCAAGCTATACCCCATTATGGGTACATGAAGCTCAAAATGCCCGGCCCTAATGGAATCATCACAATCTCAAGCAACCCGGACAAAGCCCTTCATGCAGAAAACAAAATAGCATCCTTGGCCCTCGAGGCACTATCTGAAGCCCTAGCGACAGAAGAGTTAACTACCTTATGAGCTATGGTGGATAGGGTCGATGTGATCCTTGATAAAAGATCCAAGTCCACCTCCTTCAAGCCAACAGAAGAAATAGTTAAATTCCAAGTGCACCCGATGGACCCTAATAAAACAACATCTATTGGAGCACAACTGGATCCGGCAGTGGACGCCGCCCTACGCGCCTTCCTGTGCAAGAATTGTGATATTTTCGCCTGGCACCCTTCAGACATGCCTGGCGTCCACCGAAGACTAGCCGAACACAGTCTCAACATAATTCAAGGATTCAAACCCGTAAAGCAGACACTACGGATATTCTCTAAGCCCAAGTGTCAAGCCATGGGAGAAGAGCTAGCCAAATTACTAGAGCTGGGTTCATTAGGGAAATAAAACATCCGGATTGGTTAGTCAATCTGGTCATGGTACCTAAAAAGGACAAATCGTGGCGCCTGTGTGTTGATATGTCTCCAACGTATCTATAATTTTTTTTATCGTTCCATGCTATTATATTACCCATTTTGGATGTTTATGGGCTTTACTATACACTTTTATATCATTTTTGGGACTAACCTACTAACTAGAGGCCTAGCCTAAATTGCTGTTTTTTTGCCTATTTCAGTGTTTCGAAGAAAAGGAATATCAAACGGAGTCCAAACGGAATGAAACCTTTGGGAGCGATCTTTTTGGAACAAACGCAATCTAGGAGACTTGGAGTGGACGTCAAGAAGCAGCCAAGGCGGCCACGAGGTAGGAGGGCGCGTCCTAGGGGGGTGGGCACGCCCCCACTCTCATGGGCCCCTCGTGGCTCCCCTGACCGACCTCTTTCGCCTATATATACTTGCATACCCTGAAAACATCGAGGAGCACCACGAAACCCTATTTCCACCGCCGCAACCTTCTGTACCCGTGAGATCCCATCATGGGGCCTTTTTCGGTGCTCTACCGGAGGGGGAATCGATCACGGAGGGCTTCTACATCAACACCATAGCCTCTCCGATGAGTTGTGAGTAGTTTACCACAGACCTTCGGGTCCATCGTTATTAGCTAGATGGCTTCTTCTCTCTCTTTGAATCTCAATACAAAGTTCTCCTCAATCTTCTTGAAGATCTATTCGATGTAACTCTTTTTGCGGTGTGTTTGTCGAGATCCGATGAATTGTGGGTTTATGATCAAGTTTATCTATGAGAAATATTTGAATCTCCTCTGAATTCTTTTATGTATGATGGGTTATCTTTGCAAGTCTCTTTGAATTATCAGTTTGGTTTGGCCTACTAGATTGATCTTTCTTGAAATGGGAGAAGTGCTTAGCTTTAGGTTCAATCTTGCGGTGTCCTTTCCCAGTGACAGCAGGGGCAGCAAGGCACGTATTGTATTGTTGCCATGGAGGATAAGAAGATGGGGTTTATATCATATTGCTTGAGTTTATCCCTCTACATCATGTCATCTTGTCTAATGCGTTACTCTGTTCTTATGAACTTAATACTCTAGATGCATGCTGGATAGCGGTCGATGTGTGGAGTAATAGTAGTAGATGAAGGCAGGAGTCGGTCTATTTGTCACGGACGTGATGTCTCATAATTATGCACTTTTCTATCAATTGCTCGAAAGTAATTTGTTCACCCACCGTAATACTTATGCTATCTTGAGAGAAGCCACTAGTGAGACCTATGGCCCCCGGATCTATTTTCTATCATATAAGTTTCCAATCTACTTTATTTTACAATCTTTACTTTTCAATCTATATCGCAAAAATACCGAAAATATTTATCTTATCTTATTATCTCTATCAGATCTCACTTTCACAAGTGGCCGTGAAGGGATAGACAACCCTTGTATCACGTTGGTTGCGAGGTTCTTGTTTGTTTGTGTAGGTACGAGGGACTTGCGTGAAGCCTCCTACTGGATTGATACCTTGGTTCTCCAAACTGAGGGAAATACTTATGCTACTTTGCTGCATCACCCTTTCCTCTTCAAGGGAAAACCAACGCAGTGCTCAAGAGGTAGCAAGAAAGATTTCTGGCACCGTTGCCGGGGAGGTCTACGCACAAGTCAAGACATACCAAGTACGCATCACAAACTCATCTCCCTCTCATTACATTATTTGCCATTTGCCTCTAGTTTTCCTCTCCCCCACTTCACCCTTGCCGTTTTATTCGCCCTCTCTTTTCCTCTCCCCTCTTTTTTGCTTGCCTCTTGTGTGCCCGTTTGCCCTTATGGCCTTGCCTAAAAATGCTGATCTTCAGCTTAGAAGTTTAGAAGAGATCGAAAGCAACGTGAGAAGCTTTATGACTTTACAACTTGAGCATCATAATTTCTTTAGAAACGAGCTTAAAGAACAAAAAAGCTTTATGGAATGCATGAATAAAGAGCTTGATGATATGTCTAAGGAATTTTAAGGTTTGAATTCTCAGATTGCTCGTCTTGAAAAATCAATAGCCCAAATTTCTGATAACAAAGCCACCTTAGTGAATAAGATGGCTGCCAAACCAGAAGGGTTAGGGGGAAATAGTGATGAAGATCTAAAAGTAATTGATGTGTCCCCTATTAGATCTTTGTTTTGCAATATGAATCTTGATAATGATGGGACTGGAGATGAGTCAACTTTAGTTAGAAGGCGTCCCAATGATTCGGAGTTTCTAGATCTTGATGCTAAATTTGGTAAAAGTGGGATTGGAGAGGTCAAAACTTTACATAGCAATGAACCCACTATTTTTGATTTCAAGAAATTTAATTATGGTAATTGTTCTTTAGTAGATTGTATTTCCTTGTTGCAATCTGTATTGAATTCTCCACATTATTATAGTCAAAATAAAGCTTTTACCAAACATATCGTTGATGCCTTGATGCAATCTTTTGAAGAAAAACTTGAATTGGAAGTTTATATCCCTAGAAAACTTTATGATGAGTGGGAACCTACTATCAAAATTAAAATTAAAGATCATGAATGCTATGCTTTATGTGATTTGTGTGCTAGTGTTTCCATGATTCCAAAAACCTTGTGTGATATGTTAGGTTTCTGTGAATTTGATGATTGCTCTTTAAACTTGCACCTTCCGGACTCCATATTAAGAAACCTATGGGAAGGATTAATGATGTTCTTATTGTTGCAAATAGGAATTATGTGCCCGTAGATTTTATTGTTCTTCTTATAGATTGCAATTTTTCATGTCCTATTATTCTTGGTAGACCTTTCCTTAGAATGATTGGTGCAATCATTGATATGAAGGAAGGAAATATTAGATTCCAATTTCCATTAAGGAAAGGCATGGAACACTTTCCTAGAAAGGAAATCAAATTACCTTATGAATCTATTATGAGAGCCACTTATGAATTGAATACCAAAGATGGCAATACTTAGATCAATTCTCGCCTTTATGCCTAGCTAGGGGCGTTAAACGATAGCGCTTGCTGGGAGGCAACACAATTTTATTTTTGTTCCTTTATTGCTGGGAGGCAACCCAATTTTATTTTTGTTCCTTTATTTTTGCTTCTGTTTAGTAATAAATAATTCATCTAGCTTCTGTTTAGATGTGGTTTTATGTTTTAATTAATGTTTGTGCCAAGTAGAACCTATAGGATAACCTACGGTGATAGTTAATTTGATGTCGCTGAAAAACAGAAACATTTGCACGCACGAGAATAATTTTAATAAAACACAGATACGTTGATTCTTTTTGCAGTAGATAAATAGACAAATTTCCCAGGACTTCCTGTTTTGGTAGGATTTTTAGAGTGCCAGAAGTATTCTAAAGTTACAGATTGGTACAGACTGTTCTGATTTTGACATATTCTGTTTTTCGTGTGTTGTTTGCTTATTTTGATGAATCTATGGCTAGTATCAGGGGGTATGAACCATGGATAAGTTGGTATACAGTAGGTTTAACACCAATATAAATAAAGAATGAGTTTATTATAGTACCTTAAGTGGTGGTTTTTCTTTCTTGCACTAACAGAGCTTATGAGATTTCATGTTGAGTTTTGTGTTGTGAAGTTTTCAAGTTTTGGGTAAAGATTTGATGGACTATGGAATAAGGAGTGGAAAGAGCCTAAGCTTGGGGATTCCCATGGCACCCCAAGATAATTCAGAGACAACCAAAAGCCTAAGCTTGGGGATGCCCCGGAAGGCATCCCCTCTTTCGTCTTCGTCAATCGGTAACTTTACTTGGAGCTATATTTTTATTCACCACATGATATGTGTTTTGCTTGGAGCGTCTTGTATGATGTGAGTCTTTGATTTTTAGTTTACCACAATCATCGTTGCTATACACACCTTTTGGGAGAGACACACATGATTCAGAATTTATTAGAATACTCTATGTGCTTCACTTATATCTTTTGAGCTAGGCAATTTTGCTCTAGTGCCTCACTTATATCTTTTTAGAGCACGGCGGTGGTTTTATTTGGTAGAAATTATTGATCTCACATGATTCACTTATATTATTTTGAGAGTATTTTAGAACAGCATGGTATTGGTTATGGTTATAAAATTGGTCCTAGAATGATGGGCATCCAAGTTGGGTATAACAAAAACTATCATAGAAAGTGAATTGGATGCTATGATCAATTTGATGCTTGATAATTGTTTTGAGATGTAAAGGTGGTAATATTAGAGTCATGCTAGTTGGGTAATTATGAAGTTGAGAAATACTTGTGTTAAAGTTGGCAAGTCCCGTAGCATGCACGTATGGTAAAAGTTGTGTAACATATTTGTAGCATGGGGTGCTCTTTTGATTGCCTTCCTTACGAGTGGAGGTCGGGATAGCGCGATGGTTAACTCCTACCACCCCTTCCCCTAGGAGCATGTGTAGTAGTACTTTGCTTCGAGGGCTAATAAACTTTTGTAATAAGTATATGAGTTCTTTATGACTAATGTAAGTCCATGGATTATACGCACTCTTACCCTTCCATCATTGCTAGCCTCTACGGTACCGTGCATTGCCCTTTCTCACCTTGAGAGTTGGTGCAAACTTCACCGGTGCATCCAAACCCCGTGATACGATACGCTCAATCACACATAAACCTCCTTATATCTTCCTCAAAACAGCCACCATACCTACCTATTATGGCATTTCCATAGGCATTCTGAGATATATTGCCATGCAGCTTTCCACCGTTCCGTTTGTTATGACACGTACCATCATTGTCATATTGCTTTTGCATGATCATGTAGTTGACATCATATTTGTGGCAAAGCCACCTTCATAATTCTTTCATACATGTCACTCTTGATTCATTGCATATCCCGGTACACCACCGGAGGCATTCATATAGAGTCATATTTTGTTCTAGTATCGAGTTGTAATCCATGAGTTGTAAGTAAATAGAAGTGTGATGATCATCATTATTAGAGCATTGTCCCTTGAAAATAAAGGCCAAAAAAAGAGAAAGGCCAAAAAAAGAGAAAGGCAAAAAAAGGAAGGCCAAAAAAAAGGGGGGACAATGTTACTATCCTTTTCCACACTTGTGCTTCAAAGTAGCACCATGATCTTCATGATAGAGAGTCTCCTATGTTGTCACTTTCATATACTAGTGGGAATTTTTCATTATAGAACTTGACTTGTATATTCCAATGATGGGCTTCCTCAAAATGCCCTAGGTCTTCGTGAGCAAGCAAGTTGGATGCACACCCACTTAGTTTCTTTTGTTGAGCTTTCATACATTTATAGCTCTAGTGCATCCGTTGCATGGCAATCCCTACTCCTCATGTTGACATGAATTGATGGGCATCTCCATAGCCCGTTGATTAGCCTCGTCAATGTGCGACTTTCTCCTTTTTGTCTTCTCTACACAACCTCCATCATCATATTCTATTCCACCCATAGTGCTATATCCATGCTTACGCTCATGTATTGCGTGAGAGTTAAAAAAAGCTAAAGCACGTTAAAAAGTATGAACCAATTGATTGGCTGAAACCGAGGTTGTGCATGATGGGAGTATTTTGTGTGACGAAAATGAAGCATAGCCTAACTATATGATTTTGGTGGGACAAGCTTTCTTTGGCCATGATATTTTGAGAAGACATGATTGCTTTGTTAGTATGCTTGAAGTATTATTACTCTTATGTCAATACAAACTTTTATCTTGAATTATTTGGATCTAAACATTCATGCCACAATAAATAAAATTACATTGAGAAATATTCTAGGTAGCATTCCACATCAAAAATTCTGTTTTTATCATTTACCTACTCGAGGACGAGCAGGAATTAAGCTTGGGGACGCTTGATACATCTCCAACGTGTCTATAATTTTTGATTGTTCCATCTTATTATATGACCCTTTTTGGATGTTTATGGGCTTTACTATACACTTTTATATCATTTTTGGGACTAACCTACTAACTGGAGGCCCAACCCAAATTGCTGTTTTTTTGGTTATTTTAGTGATTCGAATAAAAGGAATATCAAACGGAGTCCAAACGCAATGAAACCTTCGGGAGCGATCTTTTTGGAGCAAACGCAATCCAGGAGACTTGGAGTGGACATCAAGAAGCAGTCGACGCAGCCACGAGGCAGGAGGGCGCGCCCTAGGGGGGTGGGCGCGCCCCCACCCTCGTGGGCCCCTCGTGGCTCCCCTGACCGACCTCCTTCACCTATATATACTTGCATACCCTGAAAACACCGAGGAGCACCACGAAACCCTATTTCCACCACCGCAACCTTCTGTACCCATGAGATCCCATCTTGGGGCCTTTTCCGGTGCTCTGCCGGAGGGGGAATCGATCATGGAGGGCTTCTACATCAACACCATAGCCTCTCCGATGAGTTGTGAGTAGTTTACCACAGACCTTTGGGTCCATAGTTATGAGCTAGATGGCTTCTTCTCTCTCTTTGAATCTCAATACAAAGTTCTCCTCGATCTTCTTGAAGATCTATTCGATGTAACTCTTTTTGCGGTGTGTTTGTCGATATCCGATGAATTGTGGGTTTATGATCAAGTTTATCTATGAGAAAAATTTGAATCTCATCTAAATTCTTTTATGTATGATTGGTTATCTTTGCAAGTCACTTCAAATTATCAGTTTGGTTTGGCCTACTAGATTGATCTTTCTTGCAATGGGAGAAGTGCTTAGCTTTGGGTTCAATCTTGCGGTGTCCTTTCCCAGTGATAGCAAGGCACGTATTGTATTGTTGGCATCGAGGATAAAAAGATGGGGTTTATATCATATTGCTTGAGTTTATCCCTCTACATCATGTCATCTTGTCTAATGCATTACTCTGTTCTTATGAACTTAATACTCTAGATGCATGCTGGATAGCGGTCGATGTGTGGAGTAATAGTAGTACATGTAGGCAGGAGCCGGTCTACTTGTCGCGTACGTGATGCCTATATACATGATCATGCCTAGATATTCTCATATTTATGCACTTTTCTATCAATTGCTCGACAGTAATTTGTTCACCCACCGTAATACTTATGCTATCTTGAGAGAAGCCACTAGTGAAACCTATGGCCCCCGGGTCTATTTTCAATCATATAAGTTTCCAATCTACTATATTTTGCAATCTTTACTTTTCAGTCTATATCATAAAAATACCAAAAATATTTATCTCATCTTATTATCTCTATCAGATCTCACTTTCGCAAGTAGCCGTGAAGGGATTGACAACCCCTTTATCGCGTTGGTTGCGAGGTTCTTGTTTGTTTGTGTAGGTACGAGGGACTTGCGTGAAGCCTCCTACTAGATTGATACCTTGGTTCTCAAAACTGAGGGAAATTCTTACGCTACTTTGCTACATCACCCTTTCATATTCAAGGGAAAACCGACGCAGTGCTCAAGAGGTAGCAAGAAGGATTTCTGGCGCTGTTGCCGGGGAGGTCTACGCACAAGTCAAGACATACCAAGTACCCATCACAAACTCATCTCCCTCGCATTACATTATTTGCCATTTGCCTCTCGTTTTCCTCTCCCCCAATTCACCCTTGTCGTTTTATTTGCCCTCTCTTTTCCATTTGCCTCTTTTTCACTTGCCTCTTGTGTGCCTGTTTTCCCTTATGGCCTTGCCTAAAAATGCTGATCTTCACCTTAGAAGGTTGGAAGAGATCGAAAGCAACATGAGAAGCTTTATGACTTTACAATTTGAGCATAATAATCTCTTTAGAAACGAGCTTAAAGAACAAAAAAGCTTTATGGAATACATGAATAAAGAGCTCGATGATATGTCTAAGGAATTTTATGATTTGAATTCTCAGATTGCTCGTCTTGAAAAATCAATAGCCCAGATTTCTGATAAGCAAGCCACATTAGTTAATAAGATGGCTGCCAAACCAGAAGGGTTAGGGGGAAATAATGATGAAGATCTATGTCGGGGCGTGTCTCTGTGGCCTCGAGCACCTATGGGGCACTGGGGGCCCCTTATGGTTCGGCAAGGGAGCGGGGATCGTGCGCAGAGCAGATCGAGGTCGAACGCGCGCGGGGAGACGGGCAATCTTTACCCAGCTTCGGGGCTCTCCGGAGAGATAACACCCCTACTGCTGCTGCGTGTTTGTTATTTGATCTTGCTCGGCGTGCGGCGTATGGTGGTCTTGTGGGTGTCGAATGGATCGAACCCCTTCTACGCGCATGGGCCTCCCTTTTATAGTCTGAAGGGGTACCCACAGTGGCAGCGAGGGAAGAGGGGTAGAAAGGTAAAAACGCGGGTTGGTACAACAGTGCACAACAGTGCCCCTACCTAACTCTGACGGGAGGGGACAAGGGCATTAAATGCCCGTCCGGTCGCCCCAACAGTGCAGGAGGAGTGACCGTTAAGTGAGCCACCGGTTGCCACGATGGCGCCTCTGTCAGCTCCGTTTGCCACCTCGCTCCACATGGCTGCGTATTGCCTCGCCACGTGCCCTTGGGATGGCCTCGTGACGACACACCACTGGGTGCGCTGGAGTGTGGGTGGCAGCCTTGCCATGCAAGTACCTCGCCCATGACCCTTCTCTTGCAGATCTTAAGCAAGTTTGTTGCCTTGCTGGCCTTGCCGGGGCGCGCGGGGCGCCACGGCAAGTCTTCTCGTGATGCCCTGGGTGACCTTCCCGGCAAGCTCCTCTTGCCCGGGCCTTTGTGTTCTTGGCTAGTACTTTGTTCTTGAATGGCAGTAATAAAGAATGGTGGAGAGCCTTGTCGGGCGTCCGGCAAGCCTCGCGCCGGGGGTGCTGCGACTGCCCGTGCACAAGTTCGGAGTACTAAGGTACCCCCTACTTTAGTACACCGACAGGAGCCCCCGGGCCTGGGCCATACAGTCTTGAGCATTGTTGGGCCAGGCCCAAAAGCGATCTGCAGCACGCAGCGTGGCTGGTCCGCACAAAGAACGGGCTCCGTGTCCACCGCGCTCTCTAGAATAGCAGACGCGCGTCGATTGCGGCGTCGTGGGAGGCGTGGGTGGCGCGCGGCGATCTTTAAGGCATCCACCCCGTGATCATGGCGCAGGCGAGGTCACCTCACCCGTCGCCTGGCTCCGCCGCCACGCTGCTCTCATGTGTGGGGGTCGGGCGGCGAAGGTGGGAGACCGAGCCGTCACGGGCGAGGATGGCGAGCCGGCCCGCTCCTCTGCCCTCCTTGCTCCTCGATTGGCTGGCGGGCGGGTGAGCCCCACCTCGCTTTTTAAAAGGCGGAAGGGGAGCACAATAGTCTCGCACTTCCTCTTCTCCTTCGTCTTCAACTTCGTTACTCTTCCTCTCACCGCCATGGAGGGAGGGAATCCTGGTCCTTCAGCGGTGGCAGCGAGGGTTGCCTCAGAGCAGCGCGCTCTCCCTATCCCTATCCCTTTTGTGGTGGCGGAGCCGCCACGAGGGGAGAGGGAGGGGCGAGGCCGTGGGCAGGTCGAGGGCGTGGTCGAGGCGCCTGGGAGAGGCGGCGGGCGATGCACCTCCCGTCTCCGCCGGGCTCCTTTGCTCGAGGCGGTCCATACCGAGAGGCGATCCACAGGAGTTCTTCATCAAGCTGCGCCGAGCACCTCGTCGCCGTCTCGATTGCGGCCCGTTCACGAACGCGATGGAGCGGATCCGCCCGAGATGTTGGAGTTGCGCATGAGGGGCTGCGGGATCAGTGGCACTCGAGTGAGTGTCGTATCCCCAGCCCCCGGCGTGATGTACTTCGACCGAGGGTGGAAGACGTTCGCCCGCATCCACATCTTGACGGCGTGGTTTACCCTCCATTTTAAGTTAATGGAGGGCGACCTTCTCGTCGTCAAGGTCTTCGGGGACTCCGGCACCCGGGCGAGATGCTGTCTGGACAGCTCCTCCGATAGCGAAGGTCCCTCCTCGAGCGAGAGTGAAAGTGCAACTAATCCCCGGGTGGTTTTGGTAATTAATAACAACATATATATCATTGAACTAATTGTTTCTTGAGAATATTTCAGAAAGTTCAGTGATATGGGTATGGCAATGACTGATGATGTGGACCCCTCAAAATGCTAAGGAAAGCATTGGCAAAAGCTCAAGACTCCATTTTTGGTTTAGTGATCCATGATCACATTGAGTCCATAGGAAAGCCAATACTATTAAAAGGGGATGAGGTTATGATGATGATCTGGTTGCTCAAAGTGCTTAGTGATCTATCTCCCAAACTATCAGCAATCTTTCATTCCAACATATTCTCATAAGTAATCTCGGTCCCACCGATTCCACAAACTCACCACACCGAGATGAACCACCTCAGCCATATAGCCAAACCCTAGTAATTTGGATTTTCCGATTCCAAACTCGGTCTCACCGAAACTAGTGTTGCCAAGCTTCTGTAACCTTCTGTAATCAAATCGGTGTCACCAAGATGATAAAGTCGGTCCCACCGAGAATGGAAAACCCTAGTCTTTGGAACAATCGGACTAACCGAGATTGTATTTTCGGTCCCACCGAAAATCCCAACGTTCACAAGATTTGAACTTTCGGTCTCACCGAGTTGTCAACTTGGTCCGACCGAGATTGGTCAAATGTGTGTAACAGTTGGATTTTGTGTGGAGGCTATAAATACCCTCCACCTCCTCTTCATTCGTGGAGAGAGCCATCGAAAGAACTACCACTCCTACCTTACATTTCGAGAAGAAAACTACCTACCCTTGTGTTGAGATCAAGTTGCTCCACTCCCACCATATGAAACTTGATTTCTAGCCTTCCCAAGTTGCTTTCCACTCAATCCCTTCTTCCACCACAGCCAAATCAGTGAGGAGAGTTGAGTGTTGGGGAGATTATCATTTGAAGCACAAGAGCAAGGAGTTCATCATCACCAACACCATCTATTACCTTTTGGAGGGTGGTGCCTCCTAGATTGGTTAGGTGTCGCTTGGGAGCCTCCGTCAAGATGTGGAGTTGAACCAAGAAGTTTGTAAGGGCAAGGAGATCGCCTACTTCGTGAAGATCTACCCCGAGTAAGGCTAGTCCTCCGTGGGCGTAAGCCATGATGGCATAGACAAGGTTGCTTCTTCGTGGACCCTTCGTGGGTGGAGCCCTCCGTGGACTCTCGCAGTCGTTACCCTCCGTGGGTTGAAGTCTCCATCAACGTGGATTGACGATAGCACCACCTATCGGAACCACGAGAACCGTGTCTCCAAACTGCGTTTGCTCTTCTCCACCTCTATTTACTACATGTGCAATTTACTTTCCGCTGCCATAACTCTAGAATTGCATGTGTAGGGTGATACTTGACTTGGTCATCATTGTGAACTTGCTAAAAACTTGTCCTAATCAAAAGGCAAAACTTTTAGATTGTCAAGTAGTCTAATCACCCCCCTCTAGACATACTTCCGATCCTACAAGTGGTATCAGAGCTTTGGTCTCCATTGGATTGGTTTCCATTGCATTGGACTCCATAAGCTTGGTTTCACAACCTAGGAGAGTATGGCGTCTAGTGAGGGTAATTTTCGTAGAGGTCCTTACTTTGATGGTTCAAATTTTGCTAGTTGGAAGCACAAAATGAAAATGCATATTCTTGGACATAACCCTGCCGCATGGGGCATTATTTGTGTTGGCTTGCAAGGTGAGTTCTTCGAGGAAGGAAAAGTTCCGGATCGCGAATCTACAGCGGATGAGTTGCGGATGTTACAGAACAATGCTCAAGCTTGTGACATTCTCTTCAATGCTTTGTGTCCCGAGGAGTTCAACAAGATCAGCCGTCTTGACAATGCAAAAGAGATTTGGGATACTTTGGTCGAAATGCACGAAGGTACCGAGTCCATGAAGGAATCAAAGCTAGATGTTCTTCAAGGTCAACTTGACAAGTTCAAGATGAAGGAAGGTGAAGGAGTCGCTGAAATGTACTCTAGGCGTGCTCTCATCACAAATGAGATTGCCGGCTTAGGAAGCGAAGAAATGACCGACCGATTCATCATCAAGAAGATTCTCAGAGCTTTGGATGGAAAGTATGACACTGTGTGCACTTTGATCCAAATGATGCCAAACTACAAGGATCTCAAGCCTACCGAAGTCATTGGAAGGATTGTTGCTCATGAGATGACACTTAAAGACAAGGAAGAGCTTCACAACAAGTCAAGTGGTGCTTACAAAGCTACAGTTGAAGCTCCCACAACCTCAAGCGACAAGCTGGTTTCCAATGAAGAGATAAGCCTAATGGTGAAGAACTTCAACAAATTCTACAAGAGTAGAAGCAAGGAAAGAAGCTCAAAGTCTAGATCATATGATGAAAAGAGATCTTCTAGTCGTGATCGAAACTGCTACAATTGTGGAAGACCCGGACACTACTCAAATGAGTGTTCGACTCCCCACAAGAGAAGAGAAGAATCTCCAAGAAGAAGAAGCTCAAGAGAAGAGTCACCTCGGAAAGAGAGAAGGAGTAGAGATGATCGTTATGAACGAAGATCCTCTCGGAGAAGCAAGGATTAGGAAAGGAAAGACAAGTCATCAAGGAGCTACACAAGAAGAAAACATCAAGCTCATGTTGGTGAATGGGTCTCCGGCTCCGACTCGACAATCACTCCGAAAGAAGCTATCACTCCAACTCCGAATACTGATCAAGATGAAGGTGTTGCGGTCTTGCTCTCGTATCCTCCAACTTCAACTCCTATGACATATTTGATTCACCAAATGAGGGAATTGGAAGATGCTTCATGGCAAAAGGCCCCAAGGTATCACACCTGAATTCATTGACTTTGATAGTGATGAGGATGACTTGCTTGGTGAAGATGAGCTTTTACATGACAAAACTAGTGAGCTTAGTAATGATGAACATGCTAGTAGTCTTTATAGTCGAGAAGAGTTGAATGACAATGCTATGAAGGAGATTGAGCGTCTAACTAAAGAACTAAACACTCTTAAGTTAGCTCATGAAACAACTCAAGAAGATCATAGAGAGCTCCTAAGATCTCATGAGAAGCTACGCTTCGAGAAGCTCAATCTAGGGCAAGAACATGAGTTCCTAAAAGCTATCAATGATGATCTTCGAAAGAAGAGTTCTTCATATCTTGCCAAACGACTCC
Source organism: Aegilops speltoides (assembly GCA_021437245.1). Classification (NCBI taxonomy): domain Eukaryota; kingdom Viridiplantae; phylum Streptophyta; class Magnoliopsida; order Poales; family Poaceae; genus Aegilops; species Aegilops speltoides. The sequence goes on from CM038141.1 coordinate 196,398,978, forward strand.
TCTTGTCTAATTTCTTGCCACCTATTAAAACTAAGCATGACAAGCATAAGAAAATTTCTTCATCTAAAAGCAACATAATTGGTTCTAGTAATTCTCTTGATTCCACTAACAATGTTTTAAGCCAAGTTACACTTGAGCAAGAAAATAGTTTATTGAAAGGGATTATAGAGAAGGGTGTCTACAAGAGCCTTGCCGGAAGCAAGAACTTTGAGGAAATTGTTCGCAAGCAAGGAAGGCACCGGAAGAATCAAGGAATTGGTTTTGAGCGAAAGTTCAACGCCGAGGGTGTTGAATGGGAAGAAGGTCAATATCCCACTCCAAAGTTTGTTTCTCAAAAGGAGAAGTATGATCCTACTTCTTCCAATGTGGAACAAGCTCAAGATGACCTACCACCACAAGACCACAAGCTAAAAGGCAAGGACAAGCTTCAAGAGGAGATTGATGCATTCATTGAAGCACCCAAGGCCATGGTCAAGTGGGTTCCCAAGGTAACTTCAAGTTCTACTTCGACAAGCTCAACAACTACCCCAAGGATTCCCATCAAGATGATGTGGATCCCGAAGAAGAAGAACTAGAGAGTTCTTGAGGGTGACTCCGCCAACATACTTCACTCATATTCATTTTGGCAAGAACTTGTGCAATCAACTTCCACATCTTGCACTAGTTCATGGAGTCACAAACCCTCATGTTGGTAAGTCAAGGGACAAGGTAATCATTGCTTTCATGGACATCATCTATTATGTACTTCAATCTATGTCCATGGATATCCTTGTTTGTTCCTTGTGGGACTAACCCATGTAGGTATTGAAAGTGCCCGAATCCAAAGGATTGCTCCCAACTCTTGATGATCCTCATCAACATTGAGCATCCACATCTTCAACATCTACATGAAGTCTTCTCGACAACCCAAGGTTAGTTTGACCCTTTAAAAGGGGTTCTCACATCAAGGGGGAGCTTTGCTCTAAAGATATGGGCTAAAGCATCTACAAATGATGTGAACACATTAATGCATTATGTAAAAGTGGTAACCCCACTTGTGCTTAAACGATGAGTATGACCTATGATCAAATGTTCTCATTTGACTCCTAAGTCAATATACTCATATATAGATGACCTAGTCATCGCCAAATTGTGTGCTAGTTGCTAGAGTTTTGTTTGTGCATGTTTGACACATATTTCATTTGATATCTTATTGTGTGAGCATGTTGGATGCATAATTTTATCCATTCGAGGACATCCATTTGTTGCTTTGGTCTTTTGGATTTTATCTCTTTTTGACCAAATGGATGGACAAGAATGCCTAAGTTCCTCCCCTAGCTATCTATGCTTTCTTGTCTCAAACTCTATTCATGCTTATATCACAAACTTTGATCAAGTTTTTTTTCGGACAGAGTGAGGAGCACTCGGAGCCACCAATCCGTCAAAAGCTTAACTTCCAAAACCTTCTAAGTACTTTCGGTCAAACCAATATACTCAAATCGGACAGACCGAAATCACTTGGATTGATCTAGGTTTTCACCTCGGTGAAACCGAGTTGCAAATTTCGGCGTGACCGATATGAGTAACTGCTTGCAGTTAACCATCTCGGTGCCACCGAAGTTTTCAACTCGGTCCCACCGACAGTGAAGGGTATATATACCGAGGGCAGCGTAGCGTTGATTAATCCTTCAAAACGTCTCGCCCCAAACCCTTAGCTGCCGTCGCCGTGGTCTCCGGATCGTCTCCGCCGTCGCTTTGCGCGCCTCGCCGCTGGTCTCCATCGCCGTCAAGCGGTCGATCTCATCGCGCCGTTGCGCCAGAGAGAAACTCCATCTTAGGGTGAGTTTGATCCTCTCGTCTTCAACCTCGATTCAATGCACGATAGGTTTTGCCTAGCTTCTTGCCATGTTTGAAATCTTCCTATCCAGCAGATTAGTTCTTAGAACGAAATTGAGTGAAAATTTTAGGGTTAGGTTTCGCCGAACACATCTCGGTGTGACCGATTCTACATTCTCGGATGACCGATTTGGCCTCTGGCCATTGCATTGCACCTTCGGTCCAACCAAGTTGTGCAAATCGGTAAGACCGAAATGAGGATTTAGTGAAACCCTAGTGTTCTCGGCTAGACGAAACCCATTTCGTCCAACGAAAGTGGTGTGAATGGTTCTGTTTAGACACTTGGATTCACGAATTTTAGCCTCGGTCGACCGAAATGCATTCTGTGAAAACTTAAAACTGAAGTTTGAACTCATTCTTTTGCAAAATCTTCTCGCAGTTTGTGATAACTCTTCTATTCGCCTATACCTATTCTATTCACGGGTTGTCGGTCATGTCCGATGCAAGTGACAGCCAGAACAGGTCTGAATCACCAGTTGAGATTCCAGAGGCAGGCACTAGTCCTGAAGCCAGCAGTTTTTCTGATGATGGTGAGAGGAGCACCCCAAGTGGTTTGCCTCCTGCTGCCACCAGGGCCAGGAAGAAGAGAAATTCTGAGGAAGAGGATTCTGACTTTGTTGCTGAGGAAGAGATCACTTCCAAACCTAAGAGGAAAGTGGTTGCCAAAGACTATCAAGGGCAACACACCAAGAAGGGCACCAGCAAAGTGAAGAAGTCCACAGTTGCCAAGAAGTTGAGCATGGAAGAGGAAACCTCCAGCAAGATAAAGAAAACTTCCAAGAGGACGAGGTTAGTGCATGATGAAGCAGCTGAAGAAGATTCTGATGAGGATGCACCCCAGCCCCCTCCTCAGAAGCCTAAGTTGATGGGAGATGCCATCAGGGCAGGAGCACCTACCAAATCTAAGCCATCGGCTCCAAAGAAAGGCAGCTCAAGCCAAGCCTGCTGCCAAGCCCAAGAAAAGCAGTGAGAAATATTCTGCTTGAGAGAAGAAGAAGGACAATGTGCCACCGGTGAGTCGGATGATGAGGCACATGTGTTGTTGAAACTTCATGTAAAGCGCGATCCACAATGATGCTCATCCTCGAGCGAAAATATGAAGGAAAGGAAGGACAAAGGTCTCGAGCTATGGAGGCAAGTTGATCCATATGCCACCAGGAGAAGGACAGCTGTTGACTCAAGATTCCACACCGAGAGCAACAAGATTTCTATGAGGCAGTGCTCATGGACAAGAAGCCCATTATTCTTGACACTAGATATGTTGATCGGGAATATATTGTGATGAAGAGCACAGAGACTACTTCCCACATGTGCATGAGAGCTTCACTTGCATGTGGAGTTGCGAGTTTGTTGGTCGAAACCGACGGCATGGAATGATGAGATGATCATGCGTTCTATGCCACAAAGACATTTCTATCCGGATGGCGAATTGTATGGATGGTGAAGGCGGAGATTCTCTTCAACAGTTGAAGAGTGGAGAGCTTCGCTAAACGCTCCAAATATCAAGAGATGATGATGTAGATGTCTATGGAATTCCAAAGAAAAACCATGAGTCAATGAAAAATATGTACAATGAGGTACCAGCCAAAGATGTTGAGATATGGAAGCTTGGATCTGTGTATCATCTTCAGGCAGGTCTCCCAACCACTAACACCATTCTGAGGCATACTTTGATGCCTAAGTCAGGAGATCATCGCATGATAAGAGGGTATTCTATCAACATGCTGCATATTCTAGATCAGAAGGCACCTTTCAAGGTGATGGACTTGATAGTTGAGACTATCAAGAGGACAATGACAGCAGACTGAAGAGGTCATGTGGGTTTGCTCGCACATTCAGATGCTCATCAATGCCAAGTTTGGCACGGACACCTACTTGTTGGATAGACCCCACTTGCCACTGCAGCCTGAACATGAGGACAATGAAGTTGTGATGACAGAGGATGATCCTACATCTGTTGAAGGACAAGCTAAGTCTGAAGCTGCCAAACAAGCCAAAGCTGAGAAGGAAGCAGCAGCAGCAGCTGCAAAACCCAAGAGCGTTGGAGAACAACTTCTTGAAGCTACCCATAGGATTGAACTACGCCTAGCCAGCATAGTGCAGTCTCAGGAGAGTCTTGAGAGGATAGTTGAAGACAAGTTCCATGCTCTGGATGTCAAGCTGACTGAAGTGCAGGTCACCGTCAACAAGCTTGAGGCAGATATTGAGGAAGCCAAGAGGGAGAAGGCAGAGCTCATGAAGGATATGGAAGATGATTTGGTCCAGGATGATTATGAGCAGCCTGCTCGAGTTCCCACAAGACCCAGATCGATTCTTTGTTCGATGGATGACCCTGGGCTACTACATCAGCACCTCCCACAGCTCCATCGGTTCCGGCTCCAGCTCCGGTGTCCCTCCTCCGGCTCCACAGACTTCAGAAGCCTTTGCAGATGCAGCTATCTCCACTCCATCGACCCAGACAGAGCCGCCGGCAGAGTCCCTATCGACGCTTAGCTCTATACCTTCGAACTTTTGGTAACTTGTTGCCAAAGGGGGAGAAATTGTATAGATCATAGGACTTCGAGAGAGAGAGTGTCTCGCTTTTGCTCTTTCGTTTGCGGTTTTCCTTGAGATACTTTTGAGTTTTCCGAGACATTTCGTGTGTTTGATACTACGTTTGCTCTACTTTGATGAGTGCCTGATCATACTATGCTTAATGTGTGCTTAATGCTTATCATATGCTATTCACGTTTTGTATGATCATTTACTCATGTCTTGGTGATTGGGTGCATGTTATTCATTCTTACCATTTTGTGCGCTCCACCAAGATGTATGTGACATAGAAGAGTGACCCATGATCCTAATCGATTGTGCATTTGCATTCAAACGCAAATCTTAAATAATGCACAAATTTAGGGGGAGCTCTTGCTTATCACATACTTCTCAAAGCGACGATGTCATTCATTGATTATATCATTTGTCGAAGCTTTGATCTATATGTTGTCATCAATTACCAAAAAGGGGGAGATTGAAAGTGCAACTAATCCCCGGGTGGTTTTGGTAATTAATAACAACATATATATCATTGAACTAATTGTTTCTTGAGAATATTTCAGAAAGTTCAGTGATATGGGTATGGCAATGTTGATGATGTGGACCCCTCAAAATGCTAAGGAAAGCATTGGCAAAAGCTCAAGACTCCATTTTTGGTTTAGTGATCCATGATCACATTGAGTCCATAGGAAAGCCAATACTATTAAAAGGGATGAGGTTATGATGATGATCTGGTTGCTCAAAGTGCTTAGTGATCTATCTCCCAAACTATCGACAATCTTTCATTCCAACATATTCTCATAAGTAATCTCGGTCCCACCGATTCCACAAACTCAGTCACACCGAGATGAACCACCTCACCATATAGCCAAACCCTAGTAATTTCGGATTTTCCGATTCCAAACTCGGTCTCACGAAACTAGTGTTGCCAAGCTTCAGAAACATACGTAATCAAATCGGTGTCACCAAGATGATAAAGTCGGTCCCACCGAGAATGGCAAACCCTAGTCTTTGGAACAATCGGACTAACCGAGATTGTATTTTCGGTCCCACGAAAATCCCAACGTTCACAAGATTTGAACTTTCGGTCTCACCGAGTTGTCAACTTCGGTCCGACCGAGATTGGTCAAATGTGTGTAACAGTTGGATTTTGTGTGGAGGCTATAAATACCCTCCACCTCCTCTTCATTCGTGGAGAGAGCCATCAGAAGAACTACCACTCCTACCTTACATTTACGAGAAGAAAACTACCTACCCTTGTGTTGAGTTCAAGTTGCTCCACTCCCACCATATGAAACTTGATTTCTAGCCTTCCCAAGTTGCTTTCCACTCAATCCCTTCTTCCACCACAGCCAAATCAGTGAGGAGAGTTGAGTGTTGGGGAGATTATCATTTGAAGCACAAGAGCAAGGAGTTCATCATCACCAACACCATCTATTACCTTTTGGAGGTGGTGCCTCCTAGATTGGTTAGGTGTCGCTTGGGAGCCTCCGTCAAGATGTGGAGTTGAACCAAGAAGTTTGTAAGGGCAAGGAGATCGCCTACTTCGTGAAGATCTACCCCGAGTAAGGCTAGTCCTCCGTGGGCGTAAGCCATGATGGCATAGACAAGGTTGCTTCTTCGTGGACCCTTCGTGGGTGGAGCCCTCCGTGGACTCTCGCAGCCGTTACCCTCCGTGGGTTGAAGTCTCCATCAATGTGGATTGACGATAGCACCACCTATCGGAACCACGAGAAAAATCTCCGTGTCTCCAAACTGCGTTTGCTCTTCTGCACCTCTATTTACTACATGTGCAATTTACTTTCCGCTGCCATAACTCTAGAATTGCATGTGTAGGGTGATACTTGACTTGGTCATCATTGTGAACTTGCTAAAAACTTGTCCTAATCAAAGGGCAAAACTTTTAGATTGTCAAGTAGTCTAATCACCCCCCCTCTAGACATACTTCCGATCCTACAGAGAGTGACGAGGAGGGGAGCGACAGCGACGACGAGGATGGCGGGTCCGACTAGGCGTCGGACGCTGCCTCGCGCGCCACCGGCGACCCCATCATCCGGTCGCTGCCTTGAACTCCCCGGGCCGTCTCCTGGGCGGCGGTGGCGTGGGAGGCTGCGGAAGAGGAAGAGGGTGGCGGCAAGGCCGTCAAGTCGAGTACGAGGCGAGGCCCTCGTCAACGTCTTGACGTCCCGCCGCCCGTCTTCAAGCTCGCCTCGGCGCCTCCGTCTCCGCCAAGCTCTGGCCGGCCCCAGGGTGTTCTCTTGGTGTCTTCTGCGCCCGTAGCTCTCCTAGGCGCCCCTTTTGCCCTCCCCGGCAAGCTTCTCTTGCCGGGGCCTCCTTGACCTACCTCCTGAACAGAGAAACAGGAGGGGGATTACGGTCACCTTATCTTTTAATTTGTAAGCCTTTGGGCCTTAGCTGTATTTAAAATCTGTAATCCTCTCTATCATGTTTTTCATCCTCCTATGGACTTGTACTAAACTGGGATGTTTTTAATGAAAAGAGGGGAACGCTTGCCGGACCGAGACCTTTACTTGATTTTTGTGTTTTGTACGTTCCCACCCTACGCTTCTAGGGGACTTGCCGGAGCGAACACACTTGCTGAGTGCAGGACATCAGCAGCCCGCTGGCGGTGTTGCCTCCGGTGGGAAGGACTCGTCGGGCTGGTTGCGGTGTACCTCTCTTTTTTTTTACCGTCGAGCTGACTCGAAAACGGATCCACGGCGCAACCAAACCACGACTCGACCCCTCTGCACAGGTTCTTCATACAAGGTACGGACTTTCGGAGAGCACAATCTCAAAAGTTCGAAGTTTGGCATCTTTCTTCGCCTCATCGGCCGGCAGAGCTTGATGGCGCGTCCTCGACGGCGGCGCGGCACTCCGGAGAGACGGGCTTGCCGGAGTGAGCGCCAGAGCCATTCTGACCGGGCTTAGTCTTTGGTTGGTCTGCCTTTGCCTTCTTGTACTTGTCGGTGGAGCTCGATGGTGCGTCCTCAACGGCAGCACAGCACTCCGGGGAGGTGCGCTTGCCGGAGTGGGCATCAGAGCTATCCTTGCCGGACTTGGTTTTTTTCTTCCCCCGGGGAGATTCAGCGACAAGTGGCTCGCGCTCTGCTGCGGATGCTGCTTCCCGGTAGATCTTGTCGGCGCAGATGAGTGCATCCCTCTTGTCTCCTTGGACAGAAATGACGCTCATCGGGCCAGGCATCTTGAGCACATTGTATGCGTAGTGAGAGGCCGCCATGAACTTGGCGAGTGCGGGTCGGCCGAGTATCCCGTTGTAGGGTAAGGGGATATCAGCCACATCGAGCGTGACCTCTCGATCCCGAAGTTCAGCTCGCTTCCGAACGTCACTGGCAATGTGATCTTCCCCTTGGGCTTGCTCCTTCCCGGATTTATTCCTTGAAAGGCACCAGTTTCTTCGAGCTCGCCGTCGGGGATCTGGAGCTTCTTGAGCACTGCAGAGGAAATCAAGTTCAGGCCGGCCCCGCCATCAACCAGCATCTTCGTGACCTTGAGGTTGCGGATTGTTGGTGAGACCAACATCGGCAAGCACCCGACCGCAGTGATGCGATCAGGGTGGTCCTCAACGTCGAAGACGATGGGCGTGCTAGACCACTTCAGAGGCCTGCGTGCCTCGACGGACGGCTCCGCTGCATTCACTTCTCGCACCCACTGTTTGAGTCGGCGGTGCGAGGTGTGCAGGGAGGCGCCGCCCGTCGATGCACAACACTTCACACCTTCGAAACTCTTGATCATCGGTCTCATCTTCCTCCATCTCTTCATCCTCATCTTCATCTTCGTCCTTGTCGCGGCGGCGGGAGGCTGTCTCCTTGCAGCGGCTTAGCCTCGCCATGGTGCCCTCCCGGGCGGGAAGCTTCTTGCGGATCCTCCGCCACCTCCACTGGCTCTCTCCTTATCGCGGCGCTCATACTCAGCTTTTGCAGCTCCGCCATCTGCTCTACTTTTTGCAGGTTTGGAGGTCATGGCCTTTGGTGCGGTGAATCTTGCAATAACGCTTGCGGAGCCATCTGCTTGTCGGCGGCTGCTACTGACCTCGCTAGAGTCGTCGGTCTTGGCCTTGTCGGAGCCGCCTCCGTTGCGGAATGCTCAACAGCTAACACATCCTTAGCTTTCCTCTTCTGTTGTTCCGCCTCCGGTTCTTCCTTGCCGGGCGGCACCCTCACTTGTCGAGATCATTCGCTCGCAATCTCTCCGGGATTTTCCTCCCTCCTCAGCTCGTGCACACTTGTCGGCCAGAGCGTAAAGCTTCGACATCTTCGATCTTGCACATCGCCATCTCCTCCTCATCCTGTGGTTACGCACGTTCGATGAAACGCTCTAATAACGCGGCGGGGTGGGCGTCTCAGGATGTTGTGTTGCACTGGCTGAATCTTTGTATATATACTTGCGAGGGCTCCCTCCTTACGGACGAGCAAGTGGAGGTCACTCTCGGCCATGAGGCTTGTGGCCACCCGTGAAGGCGCCGACAAACCGATGGCACAGTCCGCCCATGAGGAGATGGAGCCGTCCGGCAAGTGCATGAGCCAAGATCGGCGTTGGGCTTGAGTACCGGCGGAAGTAGTTGGCAAGGATCTTCTCGTCGCGCCCTCCGGCAGCCTGCACCGCGATGGTGTAGATCTTGAGGAACTCCGACGGTGTATCCTGCCGTCGTACTTCTCGCACGCGTCTTGAAGTTCTTGGTTTTGGGCCATTGGACTTGCCGCGGATTCGCGGGTGAACGCAGGGCAACCCGCCGCGACGCAAGTCGCTGGTTCTCCGGTGCGTCGCGTCGACAGCAGGCCCAGCGCACTGGTCAGATTGACGTCGCGCTTCTCTCCGGCGCTCGATGCAGGTACGAGCGTCTTCGTGTTGCCGCTCTTGGAGGATGTGGCGTTGATCGCGGCGAGTTCGCGGGTCCGACGACGCGGTGGAATCGCCGTCGGGGTTGGTCCGGCGAGCTGGCTATCTTGGCCTTCGGGGCTGGGAGTGCACACAGGTGGCACCCCCAGCGGTCTTGTCGGCGTCGGCTTGCACCTGGACGCCTTGCTGGGGCCTCGACGCGCTCAGTCGCCGGGGTTTGTCGCCGTTGGCGAAGCCGATGAGGCTGTAAATGGTCATCCTCCAGTCGTCGATCTTGTGCGGCGCTGGAGGGTAGTCTAGAAGCAACTAGGCTCGGGCCAGCGCTTCCTCTGCTGTCTTGGGTGGCGGTGGTGATGAACGGCGCGAGGAGCGGGATGTGCTTGGGCTCCCAACTGGATTGGGAGGTGCAGCACTCGTCCGGCGATCAGTATCTCGCTTCGCGCCAAAGATGCGGGCGCATGCTGACCTCGGCGCCCCGCGACCCACCAGCTTGGCCTTGTTCCATCGCGCGAGCACGGTGCTAGGAGCACCGGGCGTTATTGACCTTGCACCTCTGGGAAGGGTGCGGTGTCGCTTTCGATCGCCCGATGCTTGCGGGGCCTTGTTCTTGGATCTAGTGACGACACGAGACCCACCGGCGGCGCCCGCTCCTCCGTCGGCGTCCACTCCACCGCCCGTTTGCTCCAGCGGTGGTGGCGGAACCGATGTAGACGGAGCGGCCACCTCCGAAGGCTTCTTCTTCGGTGGCATGTTGATGAAGATCTTGAAGTAGCGCGCGTGGAGACCGGATCAGATGCTCACGACCTCGACGCCCCCCTACCTGGCGCGCCAAAGATGTCGGGGCGTGTCTCTGTGGCCTCGAGCACCTATGGGGCACTGGGGGCCCCTTATGGTTCGGCAAGGAAGCGGGGATCGTGCGTAGAGCAGATCGAGGTCGAACGCGCGCGGGGAGACGGGCAATCTTTACCCGGCGGGGCTCTCCGAGAGATAACACCCCTACTGCTGCTTCGTGTTTGTTATTTGATCTTGCTCAAGCGTGCGAGCGTATGGTGGTGCTGTGGGTGTCGAATGGACCGAACCCCTTCTACGTGCGCATGGGCCTCCCTTTTATAGTCTGAAGGGGGTACCCACAGGTGGCAGCGTAGGAAGAGGGGTAGAAAAGGTAAAAGCGGGTTGGTACAACAAAGTGCTGTGTGCCCTACCTAACTCGACGGGAGGGACAAGGGCATTAAATGCCCGTCCGGTCGCCTCTAACAAAGGCAGGAGGAGTGACCGTTAAGTGAGCCTCCGGTTGCCACGATGGCGCCTCTGTCAGCTCCGTTTGCCACCTCGCTCCACATGGCTGCGTATCGCCTCGCCACGTGTCCTTGGGATGGCCTCGTGACGACACGCCACTGGGTGCGCTGGAGTGTGGGTGGCAGCCTTGCGCTGCAAGTACCTCGCCATGCCCTTCTCTTTGCAAATGCGGCAAGTTTGCGGCCGCCTGCCTTGCCGGGGCGCGCGGGGCGCCACGGCAAGTCTTCTGGTGATGCCCTGGGTGACCTTCCCGGCAAGCTCCTCTTGCCGGGGCCTTTGTGTTCTTGGCTAGTACTTTGTTCTTGAATGGCAGTAATAAAGAATGGTGGAGAGCCTTGTCGGGCGTCCGGCAAGCCTCACCGTGGGGTGTTGCGACTGCCCGTGCACAAGTTCGGGGTACTAAGGTACCCCCTACTTTAGTACACCGACAATCTAAAAGTAATTGATGTGTCCCCTATTAAATCTTTGTTTTGCAATATGAATCTTGATAATGATGGGACTCGAGATGAGTCAACCTTAGTTAGAAGGCGTCCCAATGATTCGGAGTTTCGAGATCTTGATGCTAAATTTGGTAAAAGTGGGATTGGAGAGGTCAGAACTTTACATAGCAATGAACCCACTATTTTGGACTTCAAGGAATTTAATTATGATAATTGTTCTTTAGTAGATTGTATTTCCTTGTTGCAATTCGCGTTGAATTCTCCTCATGCTTATTGTCAAAATTAAGCTTTTACCAAACATATCGTTGATGCCTTGGTGCAATCTTTTGAAGAAAAACTTGAATTGGAAGTTTCTATCCCTAGAAAACTTTATGATGAGTGGGAACCTACTATAAAAATTAAAATTAAAGATCATGAATGCTATGCTTTGTGTGATTTGGGTGCTAGTGTTTCCACGATTCCAAAAACCTTGTGTGATATGTTAGGTTTCCGTGAATTTGATGATTGCTCTTTAAACTTGCACCTTGTGGACTCCACTATTAAGAAACCTATGGGAAGGAATAATGATGTTCTTATTGTTGCAAATAGGAATTATGTGCCCGTAGATTTTATCGTTCTTGATATACATTGCAATTTTTCATGTCCTATTATTCTTGGTAGACCTTTCCTTAGAACGATTGGTGCAATCATTGATATGACGGAAGGAAATATTAGATTCCAATTTCCATTAAGGAAAGGCATGGAACACTTTTATAGAAATAAAATCAAATTACCTTATGAATCTATTATGAGAGACACTTATGAATTGAATACCAAAGATGGCAATACTTAGATCTATTCTCGCCTTTATGCCTAGCTAGGGGAGTTAAACTATAGCGCTTGTTGGGAGGCAACCCAATTTTATTTTTGTTCCTTGCTTTTTGCTTCTGTTTAGTAATAAATAATTCATCTAGCTTCCATTTAGATGTGGTTTTATGTTTTAATTAGTGTTTGTGCCAAGTAGAACCTATAGGATAACCTACGGTGATAGTTAATTTGATCTTGCTGAAAAACATAAACTTTTGTGCACACAAGAATAATTTTAACAAATCACAGAAACGTGCTTTTTAGTTGATTATTTTTGAAGTAGATCAATAGACAAATTTCCCAGGACTTACTGTTTTGGTAGGATATTTAGGGTTCCATAAGTATTCTAAAGTTACAGATTGCTACAGGCTGTTCTGTTTTTGACAAATTCTGTTTTTCGTGTGTTGTTTGCTTATTTTGATGAATCTATGGCTAGTATCGGGGGGTATGAACCATAGAGAAGTTGGAATACAGTAGGTTTAACAACAATATAAATAAATAATGATTTTATTACAGTACCTTAAGTGGTGGTTTTTCTTTCTTGCACTAACAGAGCTTATGAGATTTCCTGTTGAGTTTTGTGTTGTGAAGTTTTCAAGTTTTGGGTAAAGATTTGATGGACTATGGAGTAAGGAGTGGCAAGAGACTAAGCTTGGGGATGCCCATTGCACCCCAAGATAATTCAAGTACAACCAAAAGCCTAAGCTTGGGGATGCCCCGGAAGGCATCCCCTCTTTCATCTTCGTCTATCGGTAACTTTACTTGGAGCTATATTTTTATTCACCACATGATACTTGTTTTGCTTGGAGCATCTTGTATGATATGAGTCTTTGCATTTTATTTTACCAGAATCATCCTTGATGTACACACCTTTTGGGAGAGACACACATGATTCGGAATTTATTAGAATACTCTATGTGCTTCACTTATATCTTTTGAGCTAGGCAATTTTGCTCTAGTGCTTCACTTATATCTTTTTAGAGCACGACGTTGGTTTTATTTTGTAGAAATTATTAATCTCTCATGCTTCACTTATATTATTTTGAGAGTCTTTTATAACAGCATGGTATTTGCTATGATTATAAAATTGGTCCTAGAATGATGGGCATCCAAGTTGGGTATAACAGAAAATATCATAGAAAGTGAATTGGATGGTATGATCAATTTGATGCTTGATAATTGTTTTGAGATGTAAAGGTGGTAATATTTATGAAATTGAGAAATACTTGTGTTAAAGTTGGCAAGTCCCGTAGCATGCACGTAGGGTAAAAGTTGTGTAGCAAATTTGTAGCATGGAGTGCTCTTTTGATTGCCTTCCTTATGAGTGGAGGTCGGGATCACGCGATGGTTAACTCCTACCAACCCTTCCCCTTGGAGCATGCATAGTAGTACTTTGCTTCGAGGGCTAATAAACTTTTGCAATAAGTATGAGTTCTTTATGACTAATTTAACTCCATGGATTATACGCACTCTTACCCTTCCATCATTGCTAGCCTCTATGGTACCGTGCATTGCCCTTTCTCACCTTGAGAGTTGGTCAAAACTTCGCCAGTGCATCCAAACCCCGTGAACTGATACGCTCTATCACACATAAACCTCCTTATATCTTCCTCAAAATAGCCACCATGCCTACCTATTATGGCATTTCCATAGCCATTCCGAGATATATTGCCATGCAACTTTCCACCATTCCGTTTGTTATGACACGTTCCATCATTGTCATATTGCTTTTGCATGATCATGTAGTTGACATCGTATATTTGTGGCAAAGCCAGCTTCATAATTATTTCATACATGTCGCTCTTGATTCATTGCATATCTCGGTACACCGCCGGAGGCATTCATATAGAGTCATATTTTGTTCTAGTATCGAGTTGTAATCCATTAGTTGTAAGTAAATAGAAGTGTGATGATCATCATTATTAGAGCATTGTCCCTTGAAAAGAAAGTCCAAAAAAGAGCAAGGCCCAAAAAAAGAGAAAGGCCAAAAAAAGGAAGGCCCAAAAAAGGGGGGGACAATGTTACTATCCTTTTCCACATTTGTGATTCAAAGTAGCACCATGATCTTCATGATAGAGAGTTTCCTATGTTGTCACTTTCATATACTGGTGGGAATTTTTCATTATAGAACTTGGCTTGTATATTCCAATGACGGGCTTCCTCAAAATGCCCTATGTATTCGTGAGCAAGCAAGTTGGATGCACATCCATTTAGTTTCTTTTGTTTAGCTTTCATACATTTATAGCTCTAGTGCATCCGTTGCATGGCAATCCCTACTCCTCATGTTGACATCAATTGATGGGCATCTGCATAGCCCATTGATTAGCCTCGTCAACGTGAGACTTTCTCCTTTTTGTCTTCTGCACACAACCTCCATCATCATATTCTATTCCATGCATAGTGCTATATCCATGGCTTACGCTCATGTATTGCGTGAGAGTTAAAAAAGCTGAAGCGCGTTAAAAAGTATGAACCAATTGCTTGGCTGAAACCGGGGCTGTGCATGATGGGAGTATTTTGTGTGACGAAAATGAAGCATAGCCTAACTATATGATTTTGTAGGGATAAGCTTTCTTTGGACATGATATTTTGAGAAGACATGATTGCTTTGTTAGTATGCTTGAAGTATTATTACTCTTATGTCAATATGAACATTTATCTTGAATTATTTGGATCTAAACATTCATGCCACAATAAAGAAAATTACATTGAGAAATATGCTAGGTAACATTCCACATCAAAAATTCTATTTTTATCATTTACCTACTCGAGGACGAGCAGGAATTAAGCTTGGGGATGCTTGATACGTCTCCAATGTATCTATAATTTTTTATTATTCCATGCTATTATATTACCCGTTTTGGATGTTTATGGGCTTTACTATACACCTTTATATCATTTTTGGGACTAACCTACTAACCGGAGGCCCAGCCCAAATTGCTGTTTTTTTTGCCCATTTCAGTATTTCGAAGAAAAGGAATATCAAACGGAGTCCAAAAGGAATGAAACCTTCTGGAGCGATCTTTTTGGAACAAAGGCAATCCAGGAGACTTGGAGTAGACGTCAAGAAGCAGCCGAGGCGGCCACGAGGCAGGAGGGCGCGCCCTAGGGGGGTGGGCGCGCCCCCACCCTCGTGGGCCCCTCGTGGCTCCCCTGACCGACCTCCTTTGCCTATATATACTTGCATACCCTGAAAACACCGAGGAGCAACACGAAACCATATTTCCACCGCCGCAACCTTCTGTACCCGCGAGATCCCATCTTGGGGCCTTTTCCGGCGCTCTACCGGAGGGGGAATCGATCACGGAGGGCTTCTACATCAACACCATAGCCTCTCCGATGAGTTGTGAGTAGTTTACGACAGACCTTCAGGTCCATAGTTATTAGCTAGATGGCTTCTTTACTCTCTTTGAATCTCAATACAAAGTTCTCCTCGATCTTCTTGGAGATCTATTCGATGTAACCCTTTTTACGGTGTGTTTGTCGAGATCCAATGAATTGTGGGTTTATGATCAAGTTTATCTATGAGAAATATTTGAATCTCCTTTGAATTCTTTTATGTATGATTGGTTATCTTTGCAAGTCTCTTCGAATTATCAGTTTGGTTTGGCCTACTAGATTGATCTTTCTTGCAATGGGAGAAGTGCTTAGCTTTGGGTTCAATCTTGCAGTGTCCTTTCCTAGTGACAGCAGGGGAAGCAAGGCACGTATTGTATTGTTGCCATCGAGGATAAAAAGATGGGGTTTATATCATATTTCTTGAGTTTATCCCTCTACATCATGTCATCTTGCCTAATGCATTACTCTGTTCTTATGAACTTAATACTTTAGATGCATGCTGGATAGCGGTCGATGTGTGGAGTAATCGTAGTAGATGCAGGCAGGAATCGGTCTACTTGTCGCGGACGTGATGCCTATATATATGATCATGCCTAGATATTCTCATAATTATGCACTTTTCTATCAATTGCTCGACAGTAATTTGTTCACCCACCGTAATACTTATGCTATCTTGAGAGAAGCCACTAGTGAAACCTATGGCCCCCGGGTCTATTTTCTATCATATAAGTTTCCACTCTAATTTATTTTGGAATCTTTACTTTTCAATCTATGTCATAAAAATACCAGAAATATTTATCTTATCTTATTATCTCTACCAGATCTCACTTTCGCAAGTGGCCGTGAAGGGATTGACAACCCCTTTATCGCTTTGGTTGCGAGGTTTTTGTTTGTTTGTGTAGGTACGAGGGACTTGCGTGAAGCCTCCTACTGCATTGATACCTTGGTTCTCAAAACTGAGAGAAATACTTACGCTACTTTGCTGCATCACTCTTTTCTCTTCAAGGGAAAACCAACGCAGTGCTCAAGAGGTAGCATGTGTCGACTTCAAGGACCTTAACAAGGCTTGACCCAAAGATGCTTTCCCATTGCCTTGCATTGACCAAATTATCGACGCAATTGCAGGACACAATTCTCTATATTTCCTTGATGCCTATTCCGGATACCATCAGATTAAGATGAAGGAATCAGATCAGGCTGCAACCATATTCATCACCCCTTACGGTCCCTTCTACTTCAATACCATACCCTTCGGACTACCTACCAGCGCATGATTCAATCATGCCTGGAAAAGCAAATAGGCAAAACAGTCGAAGCATACGTGGACGATGTGGTCATCAAAACAAAACACGTGGAGTCACTGGTGGATGTCCTCCGCCTCACCTTTGACAATCTCCAAACATACGACATCCGGCTTAATACGAATAAATGTGTCTTTAGAGTTCCGGCCGAAAAGTTGTTGGGATTCATTGTTTCCCATATAGGAATTGAGGCAAACCCAGCCAAGATTCGAGCTCTATCACAATTGGCCACACCAACAGACCTAAAGCAGGTCCAGAAACTAGCTGGGTGCATTGCGGCTTTAAGCTGATTCATGTCCTAACTAGGAGAAAAAGCATTGCCATTATACAAGCTACTGCGCCGTACTGACAATGTCGGAGTAATGGGCCATGGGTAGCCTAACTCGAGTCCCTGAGCCTTTCAATACTTTGGGCCAGCTTTGCCCCATGAGACTTCAGAATGAAGCACCGCCTTCCGATGGCCGGCTGGCTCAACGGCCGGCTGCTCGAAGACGGCCAAGCACCAGCAGACGGTACCAAGACGGGCCGACTCCTAGCAGACGGCCTCCATAGAGGCCGGCTTCTAGCAGGCGGTCGCCCGGTGCCCTCAGAGTCTGCGCCCTTCATCAAGAGGACAAGACAGGGTGAGGCTACAGTGTAGTCCCTCACCCCCGAATCCCGGACTTGGCATGGCCACAGTGCCCCGTATAGGCGGAGATCTCTGCATGGTGCGGCACTGTTGCCACTCCCCCATTGACGTCACTCCTAACAGGCGGAGCCCTGTTCCCACGACGACATGTCGGTACAGCCTGCAGGCGGCGGGCCCGACCAGGCAGTGAGAGCCCGGAAGACGGCGGAAGCCAGACCAGCCGGAACTAAGGGTGGCCGGCCTCCAGCAGGCGGCCTGTTCCTCCCTCGGGGCCCGTGCACCATTAACCAGATGAGGCGTGGTGTGGCTACAGTGATCTCCCACCAGGCGGCGGGACTGTAGCCACGTTCTCTTGACCAAGCCTGCGTCATTAGTATCACGGCTACAGTAATCCGCCACCAACCAGACCCGCCAGCGGCGGGAGCGGACTGTCGGCTCCGTACCCGACCAGTCGGAGAGGCCCACCAGGCGGCGGGCCCCAGCTGCCGGCGGAGAAGCCGGCGACCAGAGACACTAACACTCGGGTCCTACACCCGACCAAGTTACCATTGTACCCCTGGGTGGTAAGCCTATATAAACCCCCCAGGGCACCCATGCAAAGGGTTCCCAACCTGTTAGAACTAGCCTCACACCTAGAGGAAGAAGAGAGCTAGCCCTACCTCCTTCTACCTTTAGCATACATCTCAAGGAGCACCATTGTACTCACTAGTGCCTTAGTGATCATGCGGAGACCCCACAGAGTAGGACTAGGGGTGTTATCTACTAGGAGAGCCCCGAACCTAGGTAAAGTGCGCCGGCGTTCGTGTCTACGCCTCATCCCACTTCCAGGCACCGGTGACGTTCTACTCGCTCCCACCATGATAAGCCATCCTTTGGCATATGTCGTACCCAACCCTCGACATTTCGCGCCCACCGTGGGGCGAGGTGCACCGTCATCCGAAGATCTGTTCTGGACGGGAACCTTGTTCCTTCCTGGCGAGCGCAGCCAGCCCAACATGCCCGATGGTGTCAGCCTCGACGCGCTGCATGGCGTGGAGATCGCCTGCGCGGCGAGCTGCCTCACCGACCTTGTTGGCGATCTCCGCCTCTCTGACGAGCCTGCATCCGACGCGGGCACCGGCTACCCCGAGAGCCGCCTCGTCAGCCTCCTCGACCAGCTCCACATCACCAGCGAGCCTGCTGTGGACTTGGGGTCTGTTGGCTCCACCGACCCGATGATCGTCGACTCTGACACAGTGTCGCTTGACGCGTTCCCCACCAACGTGGTGGTCTACTATGAGCCGCCTCCTCGCGAGCACAGCCGTGGGAGCACCATCACGGAGGTGCTTGTCATTAACAGTGGCGAGCACTCGGACGGAGGCGTTCAAGACCCACTCGATGCGGCGCTGCAAGACTTGTCAGCGCCCATGCCGGAAGACACAGACGCTGAGACGCTGGAAGCACGCCACGTTCAGCTCGTCGAAAGCGCCAACCGACTGGCCAGCATGCGACGCGTCTCGGAGGCCTACCGGCGCGGTATGGACCGAGCCGTCGGCGGCACGCCGGCTCCTGAGGGGCTGATTTGCATCGGCTCGATCCGGCAGCGTGGCGCGACCATCGCCAGCATGTTCAGGACGGATCGTCTTGTCTACGCCACGCCTGCAAAGAACATCCGAGCCGCCCAGGCGGTGACAGATGAGTTGGACAAGTACGAGGGCGACGAGCGTCGCCACATGACGGAGCGCGTCTAGCAGCTCCTTGACGCGGCTGCTTAGCAGCATGAAGCCGGCTGTCATGCCGAAGCGCCCGTCCGGCGAAACGATGAACCGCCCCATCACTCGGATCACGGCTAGACATCCCGGACGCCGACTGGTGGCGTCCGTGGCAGAAGAGGCAATGAGCCGGCTGCCAGCCGCAGTTGGATTCACCTCTCCATCGAGCATGACACAGACGGCCGCCCTCGAGCTATGGAGCAATAAGGCGTCTTGCCTCCCCGTCCGCCTCGCGGGGAAAGGCATCCCACTCCACCGCCTGTCACACACCCGACACTCGGCGACCGCCTTGGCCACCGGGAAGGAGTCGGAGAAAACGACGCCCGCCACCGGATCGACCACCTCAACCGATCCCTCGCGCTAGAAGAAGAAGAAGCGTTGGGTCCACCCTGTTTCGGCCCACAAATCCGAGATGAGCCCTTCCCTAAAGGGTTCATGCTCCCAACAGATACGCCCAAGTACTCTGGCTCCGTGAAGCCGGAGGACTGACTGTTCGACTACTCCAAGGCTGTCAGCATAGCGAACGGCAACAAGCGTGTTGCTGTAAAGTATGTCCCGCTCATGCTCCAGGGTATAGCCCAGACGTGGCTTAACAGCCTGAAGCCCCGCAACATCGACAGCTAGGTTGATTTCACCGAAGGCTTCATCCGCAACTTCACCAACACATACAAGCGGCCTCCCAAGCCCCGTAAACTCTCCTTGTGCGTCCAAGGGCCCAGTGAATTGACTCGCGACTATCTCACGCACTAGGCCGAGCTGCAGAACTCCTGAGAAGGCGTGCATGAGGTGCAGGCCATCGAATACTTCACCGCCGGGTGTCGAGAGGGCACCCTCCTCAAGCACCGACTTCTCTGTGACGAGCCTGTGACTCTTGACGAACTGCTGATCATTGCTGACAAACACGCCACGGCCGATTCCTCCCTGAAGGCGGAGATCCTAGTCGATGCATCCGGCAAGGTAGCTGTCGGTGTCAAAACCGGCGGATCTCGGGTAGGGGGTCCTGAACTGTGCGTCTAGGCGGATGGTAACAGGAGACGAGGGACACAATGTTTTACCTGTGTTCAGCCCTCTCGATGGAGGTAATACCCTACGTCTGCTTGATTAATATTGATGATATGGGTAGTACAAGAGTAGATCTACCACGAGATCAAAGAGGCTAAACCCTAGAAGCTAGCCTATGGTATGATTGTTGAGATGTAATGTTGTGTCCTCACGGACTAAAGCCCTCCGATTTATATAGACACCGGAGAGGCTAGGGTTACAGAGTCGGTTACAATGGTAGGAGATCTACATATCCGTATTGCCAAGCTTGCCTTCCACGCCAAGTAAAGTACCTTCGGACACGAGCCGAGTCTTCAATCTTCTATCTTCGTAGTCCGGGAGTCCGCGGATATTGATAGTCCGCTATCAGGAGACCCCTAGTCCAGACTCCTCGGTAGCCTCGAACCCGGTCTTCAATGGCGATAAGTCCGGCATGCATAATGTTCGGCATTGCAAGGCGGGTTCCTCCTTGAATAATCCGGAGAAGATAATGAACACCGGGATAGTATCCGGCTCGCAAAATAAATTCCACATTCCAACGTAGAGAATAAAGTACACACTTGGTTCAATCTGGCGACGATACGCGATGTGATGTCACACCGTAGCCAAGCCCTAGTTTGGGTCGTTTTATTATTCCGCCAAAGACGTTTAGCTAAGCGGTTTCTTGGCACGCCCCGTCGAGGCGAGATCGTGTTCCCTTTTATTCCGGGATCCTCATCAATACGTGCATGGGTAACCCAACCGTTCCCGTCGCCACGCCTCCTCTATCGAAGGGGAATCTCAAACGGTCACGGAGACGGCCGTTGGTATTTCTTCCTCTTTATAAGAGGACCAAGGCCTGTCCTTGTCTTTCAACCTCGCATCGAATCTTTCCTCTGCTCCCAGTTCCAACACCAAGAGCTTCAGACTCGAGCTCTTTGGATCTACAGCAATGTCCGGCTCCGACCTCCAGGGCCGGTGGGTGCCCTCCTCCATCACGGAGGAGGACATATTGAAGTTGCGTGAGGCCAAGTACCTGGCCTACGAGGTTTCGCACAGGTTACCTGCCCCTGGGCAGGCCGTGCCAGCCCCCGAGCCCGGCGAACACGTTGAGCCAGCATCTCACCTCCGTCGGGATTAGGCTTCCGACGGATCCTTTCATGAGGGGGGCTCTGTTCTTCTCGGGCTAGACTTCCACGACTTGGCTCGAGTCCATCCTCCATATCTCCGCATTTATCATTGTCTGCGAAGCCTTCCTCATGTCATCCCCCACTTGCCTGTGGCTGAAAACATTCAAGGTGGAGCGAAGATGATCCGGGCGTCAGCGAGTGTGGCGGGCGACCATAAGCAAGAAGGTCGATGCCCGTGGCTCAAGGTTCCTTCAAGAGGAACAGGATTGTGGCAGCAGGAGTGGTTCTACATCACCGCTCCAAGGCGCAGCGAAGCCGCCGCCTCCTTCCGCCTGGGACATCCATGGCAGCTAATGTCGTGGGTCAACCAAGGGCTCAACTGGGGTCGTCAGGGCGTGCCGCGCTGCGAGGCGGATTCGAGACCTCCAAACAAGGGGATCGGCCTGGTCAAGGTGATGCAAGTCATGCTAGTCGAGGCACCTCCTACCTCGCAAACGCCGTCCTCTCCGTCTATGGGAATTCAATCCGGAGGGACCTCGTATTCTCCAAAGCATTTTATGGGCGCGACACCCATGGAGATGTACAAGCTGTTCTTGGACCGCAGTAGCGTGTCCGGACTCGGCCGAGGACGAGGCTTAAGCCGCGATCGCCCGGATACTCAGGTAAATAGCTCAGAGCTCGGACGTTCTATCTGTATGCCTTTCAAAAGATCATCTCCTAACCCTTTTATTCTTTTATAGGAATGGGTGGCGCGATCAAGGCTGATAAGGTGTCTGGCCCCCCTCCCAGAGACCGCACTGGAGCCCGTGCTGGTCAGATCCAAGTGATTAATTCTTATTCCGGGGGCCCTTAAAATCCTCAGTTTCAGTTGTTTCATCTTTTCTTTTCTCGGAGTTCCAAGCTCTCATCATCACGGAGACCCATCTAAATCATTGCAAGGCTTCACATTGTGTTTTCAACTTTCCTTTCGTTTGAGCATTCTTTTATTACCGGAGTTCTTCATGGAGGCTCTACATGGTGGTTTGTCAAGGATTCCTTTCATTCTTCATTTGTTCTTCAAGATTTCTCTTGAAGTTATGAACCACCAAGCTATACTCTAATATAAACATGGTGCTCAACACATGTCTTGTTTTGAGGAGTTCAAGCATTCTTCATCTTGCATTCCAAAGTGCAATTTTTCTACCTTATCTTTTGAGATGGTGTTATGTCACTCTTGACAATTTCCTTTGGTTATTCATGTTGTCAAGAATGAGATATTTAAATCCATCAATCTCTTCATTGGAGTTATCTTGGGCTATATTTCACCTAAAGCTTTCCCTAAGGATTGTTGCTATTATGGTGCTTATCATGATCCAAGTTATCTCCTATCCTCTTGGTGAAAGCAACTTTTCATCTCTTTGGTGCTCTCAATCAAATCAATGGTTTGCATTAGTGGCCGGTTGTCACCTCATCATTTTCAGATGTTTGCCATAAGCCCACAACAAGCTTGTGCTTCTCGTTGTTGGTCTTCCAACAACTCTATTCTAACCTTCTTGCAAGGATGCTTACCAAATTCAATAGTGGCAGAAGATGGCATTTTCTTCTTCAGTCTTCTATTTCAATGGTCTATCTTCTATTCTTTCTTAGGAGGCATTGTGATGTTGTGCTCTTCACCCATCACATCGTATTGTGAGGATTGTGTTCTTTTCTTGCTTATCCATTTAACCGCAGATGTTGTGTTCTTTTTCAATATCTTTTCATCTCATCAAGTTTTTCTTCTCTTTTCTCTGGAGTGCTGCTTGAATTCTTCCTCTCTCATCTTGTTTTAACCGGAGTGGTTTCGAATTCTATCTTGCCCATTAAACTCTTGATTCATGTCTCTTGTTCCTCTTTTCCTACCGGATTGTTTGCAATCTCGTTCATCTCCGTTGTAGTCTTTCTTTTAAATTGCTCAACCTCTCAAGGTTCGTGGTTTCACTCGTTTGTCAAAGAAGCAACTTAGTTTTACCTCTTCTCCTCCTCTTCCGTTTTCCCTCCGGTGCCATTCTAGATCTCGGGACGAGATCCTCTCGTAGTGGTGGAGTGTTGTAACGCCCCGGATCCGATGCGCCAGGTGTCTGCCAGTTATTCGTCGTTGTTGCCATGTCATTTGTTTGCTTGTTGCATTGCATCATGTCATCTTTTGCATTGCATCATGTCATCATGCCATCATGTCATTTAATTCTTAAAACCTCAACTAAATAAATTGCATGGATCTTTGATCCATTTAAATCGAGGGAATTCACATGGTGATTCTCTTTAAAACATATCCTCTCGATATTTAGAGAGCTATAAAATTATTCCATTTATTTGGAATTAACCAAAACACACTTGAAAAATCCCGATTGCCTTTATTATTTCAATTCTTGGCCTCTAACTTTGCCATATATTCTTTCTTGTTTTTCCGGAGCTCCACCAAAAATCCGAACATTTTTGGACCTTCCCAACCCTCACTTCCTATTCAAATCATTTGAATTAAATTCAAATGAGTTGAATTTAAATCTTTGATTCATGCCTCTTTCTATTTTTCCTAGATCGAGCTCATTTTTGTGAGCCCGGGAAAATTATCCCCATGTCCAAACTCTTTCCCTAACCCTCTCTTTCTTTTATTTTATTTCTTATCTCTGTTTTGTTTTTTTTCTTTCTTTTGAGCGAGAGATAGAGGAGCCCAGAGCCTGGGCCTCCCAAACCTCCCGCGCCAGCCCAGCCGGCCTCTAGCCAGCAGCCCGCCCGGCCACTGGCCTCCTCAGAGCCAGAGCCAAGGCCCAGCCCGGCGCCCACCCTTCCTAACCCTAGCCTCCCATCGCCTGACCCCATCTCCCTCACTGCCAGCAGCCCTCTCCTCCCACGCTCGCCTCCCTCTCCTCCCACGCTCCGCCCGACGCCATGGCCGTCGGCCTCCTCGAGCACCGGCCGCCCCCGCGCCCTACCTCCTCCTCGAGCCGGCCTCCTGCCTCCTCTCTCTCGCCAAGATCCTCATGTGACCCCTCTTCCTTTCCTCGCCATCGCCTCCCTGGCCGCCGGCCTTCGCCTCTGTTGCCTCGCCCCTTCCTCCTGCCGTCGCCCTACCCCGTCGCCACCTCCTGTCGCCGGCGCCCCGAGGAACCGCGCCGAGCCTCTGCACCCCGCCGCGCCCGTGCTCCTCCTCTGCCGCGTCGCCCCGCCATGGATGCCCCCTGGACGCCGAGCTCCTCCGCATCTTCCCTGCCTCGACCCTGCTTCGCCTATGCACCACGCCGTTCCGTCGACCCGCTGCGTCCTCGCGTCTCCCTTCCTCGTCCCGCACCCGAGCCATCCCCGTGCTGCCGCTGGCCACCACCTTCACCTCCTTGCTGCTGGCCACCCGAGGCCCCTGGTGTTGTTTCGTTTCGGGTCATCAAGACCAACAAGTTCGCCTACACGGCCTCTACGGATGCACTGAACGTCTACGACAAGTGTACCTCTACATCCTGGAACACCAAGTACATGGACTCGCCAAGTACCACAACGACCGACAAGTACCACGACATTCGGAGCCCCTTGGAAACGTCAAGTTCGACTACAAAACGTCAAACGAGTACCACTACGATTGCCGCGTACATCTACGGACGCAAAAACCGGAACGACAAGTACCCCGACGAGCCGTGTACCACTACCGTCGCTGAAGACCGTCAAGTGTACAACGACTTCCACTACCGTCGACACGAGTACAACTACTTCCACTACCGCCGCCGCGAGAACGATTACTTCCACGACGACCCGTGAACAACGACTTCCACTACGCCGTGTACGACTACTTCCCTCGACGATCATCGCGAGAACAACTACTTCCTTCTACGAAATGCGAACCGTCCGTTGGAGCGCTCAAGGTATAACCCAAGCGACCGCCGTGGACCGAATGCATGCTTGGTTATGAGATGCTCGAGTTTTGCACCGTGATTGAATTGTCCTTGCGACGCCCTCTTTTTCCATGCCACCGACACGTGGGAACCCGGTATCCGGGATCACCCCACCATCTTTTGCATCACACGCTCACCCACACTTTCTTTTGCACCGACATCTCGAGGAGTTGTTGGATCATCGGAATGTTGCCATGGCATCATTTTCGTTATCGTTGCCGTGGCACCATTTTCGTTATCGTTGCCGTGGCACCATTTTCGTTATCGTTGCCGTGGCACCCCTTTCGTTCCGCCATGGTGACCTAATGCCTCGTTTCATGCTCATGTCAATGTTTTCGTAAAAATTGCATAAACTTGCATATGTCATCCGCATCATGATAACAACAATTAAAATGCTTAAAATTGTTGTTGCTTTAAATTGCTAAATGCATATGGGGATTTACCGGATTTGTTGTTTTTATATCCGGCCCCATTTAAATTGTTTAGATGGTATAGCTTTTGTTATGCTTCACCTCTCGCCATGTTAACCAACATTTAATCTTGTCTTGTTCATAACCGAGAGAGAACTAAATAATTGATGTGGTGTTTCGTCAATATGCAACTCGTTGCATATTGAGCTCCACTTAATTTGTAAGATAGTTTTGTGCACTTTGCCATGCCATGCTATTTAAAGCGGACATGCATCATACTTGTTTGCGCATCATGCCACGTTTATGTGATGGTTGTTTACTATGTTGTTTGTTTCTTTCCGGGTTGTTTCTCTCGTTAGCTTCGGTTTCGTTCCGGAGTTGTGAGGATTCGTTCGACTACGTCCGTTTGTCTTCTTCATGGACTCGTTCTTCTTCCTTGCGGGATTTCAGGCAAGATGATCATACCCTCGAAATCACTTCTATCTTTGCTATGCTAGTTTGCTCGCTCTTTTGCTATGCCAATGCCACGATGCCTATCATTTGCTTGTCAGCCTCCCAAATTGCCATGTCAAACCCCTAACCTTTGACACCTTTCCTATGCAAACCGTTGTTTGGCTATGTTACCGCTTTGCTCAGCCCTCTTATAGCGTTGTTAGTTGCGGCGAAGATTGAAGATTGTTCCTTGTTGGGACATGAAGATGTTGTTCCTTGTTGGAACATGTTTACTTGTTGGGATATCACAATATATCTTATTTAATTAATGCATCTATATACTTGGTAAAGGGTGGAAGGCTCGGCCTTATGCCCAGTGTTTTGTTCCACTCTTGCCGCCCTAGTTTCCGTCATATCGGTGTTATGTTCCCGGATTTTTGCGTTCCTTACGGTTGGGCTATAATGGGAACCCCTTGACGATTCGCCTTAAGTAAAGCTTCTCCAAAGCAATGCCCAACATTGGTTTTACCATTTGCCTCACCTAGCCCTTTTCTTTCCCTTGGGTTCTGCAGACTCAAGGGTCATCTTTATTTTAACCCCGGGCGGTGCTCCTCTCGAGTGTTGGTCCGAACCGAGCTACTCATGGGCCACCTCGGGAAACTTGAGGGTTGGTTTTACTCGTAGCTAGTCTCATCCGAGTGTGCCACGAGAAAGAGATATGTGCAGCTCCTATCGGGATTTGTCGGCACATTCGGGCGGTGTTCTGGTTTAGTTTCTGTTGTCGAAATGTCTTGTTGTCTGGGATACCGAGTCGATCGGAGTGTCTTGGGTGGAGGTCTATTCCTCCGTTGACCGTGAGAGCTTGTTATGGGCTAAGTTGGGACACCCTGCAGGATTTGAACTTTCAAAGCCGTGCCCATGTTATGGGCAGATGGGAATTTGTTAACGTCCGGTTGTAGAAGACCTGAAGTTGACCTTAATTAAAATACATCAACGCGTGTGTTACCGTGATGGTCTCTTTCCGTGAGTCCGGGAAGTGAACACGATGTTGGAGTTATGCTTGGCGAGGTTGCTATAGGATCACTTCTTGATCATACTTTTATCGACCGTGCTTTGCCTTCTCTTCTCGCTCTCATTTGCGTATGTTAGCCACCATATATGCTAGTCGCTTGCTGCAGCTCCACCTCATGCCTTTACCTTACCCTTAAGCTTAAATAGTCTTGATCTCGTGGGTGCGAGATTGCTGAGTCCCGTGGCTCACGGATACTTCAAAACCAGTTTGCGGTGCCTATGTTATGAAAGCGGTGGCGCATTCCAGCTCAAGGAGGAGCTCGATGAAGATCTTGCCCTTTGTGTTGTTTCGTTCTAGTTGATCAGTAGTGGAGCCCAGTTGGGGTCGATCAGGGTCCTTTGTCGCTTTTGGGGTTCTTCTTTTATTTTGGTTCCGTAGTCGGACCTTGATTGTATCTGTGTGGTGTAATGCTTTATTCATGTAATTGTGTGAAGTGGCGATTGTAAGCCAACTATGTATCTTTTCCCCTTATGTATTACATGGATTGTGCGAAGATTACCTCACTTGCGACATTGCTTTCAATGCGGTTATGCCTCTAAGTCGTGCTTCGACACGTGGGAGATATAGCCGCATCGAGGCGCTACAAGTTGGTAATCGAGCCATCCCGACCTTAGAGCCCCCATTGCTTGATCGTTTTTAGTGGCGAGTTGTGTCTAGAAAAAAAATGTTTTGAGTCATTTAGGATTATATATATCGGAGAGTTAGGAATTCTTTTTACTCCCGGTCCTTGACCTTACGGTGAGGTATCTGACGAGAGTTTTGACTCTTCTCTTCTTAAATTTCACTAAATTTTTTTTTTTTAGGATCACGCTGGTATCTTGGGATCGTTCGATATTCTTATGATGACAACATTGTCTTGGTGCCTCGACATTAGGGGTTGTGGCGGTGTCCCGGGAGTTGAGCTCCGAGGTGTTGTCGTCATAATTTTATCGTTGCGATTCTGGAATACCGAGTTTAGTACGCCGACATCGAAAATCTCTTTTATGCGGTTGTTGGTGAGATAACCCGCTAACTTGATCTTGAGGTGAGTGCGGGAGTATTGCCATGACTTGTATAACGGATGCTTTTGAAGGTTGAGGTACACGATTTCGAAGGTTTCTTGGTTATGTGTTGACGGATGGATACAAATGGATGTAGGGATTGTTAGCTTGTGTGAGATATTATTGCTCTCCTGTATCCCCAACACCAGATTGCATAACCGAGAAAGTTTGGGAGTTTCATAGGTGGGAATTCAAGTAGCTCTTAGGATATCTTTCCGACGGATGTATGATATGAAATTGGGGTTCGACGTCTAGTGGTCCGCCTATTCACGGTTGGTTTTACTGATGGTCTCGTTGTGTCTTAAAGAGTCCTTGGCTATGCCGACTGGGACGCTTCGTATGTCATGTGCTTTGCCTTGTACATGATGGTCTTTGTCTGATTGAGCCCGTGTAGGCCCCACCACTAAAACTTCGGACGAAATCTCTATCATATGTTTGTTCCGCTTATCTCGCAAGCCAGTCCTTTGTTTTTGTTTTGAGTTGTGGTATTCGAGTTGCTTCAATGTCAAGTGTTGATTCCATACCTTTTCCTAAACGGTGTTCTCATATTGCTATGTGAATACTAATCCTTCTTGATCATTGAGGTTGTCATGTTAATTCTTCTCCTACCGGTGTGCTTCTCTTCAAGTGGATCCCATCATTTTTCCCATCCGCAAGATCAATTCTAAGTTTTTTCAACGGTGTTTGTTTCATCCGTCCCAAGTTGCCTTTGTTTTTTTCCCCGCCCTCCCACCCTTTTTCCTCAAGGACTAAGATTTCTTTACCAAGTATCCATTTGTTCATGTGAAGTTTCTCCATTCTTTTCCGTCAATGTTCTTACCCGGTGGTTCTCAAGAAGATATTCTACTAGTTCGTCATTCCTCATTCCTTTCTCTTCTCCGGTGGATTCAAGTCAAGTTTTGTTGATCATACCTTTTTCCTCATTTCAATGTCTTCTCATACCGGTGCACTTCATTATCATTCTACTTCTCGCTATTTGTTATTCCGGAGTGCTCAAGATATCTCGAAGATTCGTGTTTCCACTCTGCAATCGTTCAAGCCCTTTCGAGATTGTTATCTCATTCAAGTCATTTAATTCAACCGGTGCAACATCTCTTTTAAATCTTTTCAACGGTGTTCTTTTGAGTGGGCCCTAACCCACAGGTCTTTTCCCAGGATCTTACCTGACTCTTCTAATTATTCCGGAGTTATTCTTAAATGCTTTCCAAGTTTGACGTAAGAATGAGTTATCATCAGTCAAATGCTTTTCTCCAAGATCTTTCAAATTCTTTTCATAGTTGGCTCAACCTCTTCGCTTTTTATTCTTCCGGTGTGCCTCAATAATTCTTGGTGGTGTTTCTCGTTGTCATTCTCATCATTTGAAGACCGAAGAAGAGTTTCTCTTTAATCTTGCTCTATTCTCTTCAAGATTCATGGTGCTAGCTTGGTTGCCATCCTCTCATAATTGTTTTCGATTGTGAGAATCTTTTTCACCCATCCGGAGCATTTTAGGAGTCTTTTCAGTTTCATTCTCCGGAGCTAATCATCTCAGAATTATTCATTCTCAGCTTTCAGCTCTCGTTCTCTAAATCTTACCAGTGCATCATTCAAATATACTCTAATCTGTTCATGATCTCTTCGTTCTCAGGTATCTAAATCCCCTCTAGTATCTTCATTCATTTAATTGTGCCTTTGCTACGTTCATTTTCAATTCTTACGGTGGTTTGTTCAAGATTCCTCTTCCTATGTTCTCATATCAATTCATTCGTTGTTTCGAAATCCCATAGGTGGTTCCATCAATACCTTCTCAAGTTTACGCCATATCTCTCTTAATCCTTTCTACGAGAATAAGTGGTATGCCAAATCCGTTGTTTGTCATCAATTTAAATTGGTGAAGGATACGCATAACATAATTCTTGTTCTTGTTTCATCCAAGTGATTAATTCTTATTCCGGGGGCCCTTAAAATCCTCAGTTTCAGTTGTTTCATCTTTTCTTTTCTCGGAGTTCCAAGCTCTCATCATCACGGAGACCCATCTAAATCATTGCAAGGCTTCACATTGTGTTTTCAACTTTCCTTTCGTTTGAGCATTCTTTTATTACCGGAGTTCTTCATGGAGGCTCTACATGGTGGTTTGTCAAGGATTCCTTTCATTCTTCATTTGTTCTTCAAGATTTCTCTTGAAGTTATGAACCACCAAGCTATACTCTAATATAAACATGGTGCTCAACACATGTCTTGTTTTGAGGAGTTCAAGCATTCTTCATCTTGCATTCCAAAGTGCAATTTTTTCTACCTTATCTTTTGAGATGGTGTTATGTCACTCTTGACAATTTCCTTTGGTTATTCATGTTGTCAAGAATGAGATATTTAAATCCATCAATCTCTTCATTGGAGTTATCTTGGGCTATATTTCACCTAAAGCTTTCCCTAAGGATTGTTGCTATTATGGTGCTTATCATGATCCAAGTTATCTCCTATCCTCTTGGTGAAAGCAGCTTTTCATCTCTTTGGTGCTCTCAATCAAATCAATGGTTTGCATTAGTGGCCGGTTGTCACCTCATCATTTTCAGGATGTTTGCCATAAGCCCACAACAAGCTTGTGCTTCTCGTTGTTGGTCTTCCAACAACTCTATTCTAACCTTCTTGCAAGGATGCTTACCAAATTCAATAGTGGCGAAGATGGCATTTTCTTCTTGATCTTCTATTTCAATGGTCTATCTTCTATTCTTTCTTAGGAGGCATTGTGATGTTGTGCTCTTCACCCATCACATCATATTGTGAGGATTGTGTTCTTTTCTTGCTTATCCATTTAACCGCAGATGTTGTGTTCTTTTTCAATATCTTTTCATCTCATCAAGTTTTCTTCTCTTTTCTCGGAGTGTTGCCTTAATTCTTCCTCTCTCATCTTGTTTTAACCGGAGTGGTTTGAATTCTATCTTGCCCATTAAACTCTTGATTCATGTCTCTTGTTCCTCTTTTCCTACCGGATTGTTTGCAATCTCGTTCATCTCCGTTGTAGTCTTTCTTTTAAATTGCTCAACCTCTCAAGGTTCGTGGTTTCACTCGTTTGTCAAAGAAGCAACTTAGTTTTACCTCTTCTCCTCCTCTTCCGCTTTCCCTCGGTGCCATTCTAGATCTCGGGGCGAGATCCTCTCGTAGTGGTGGAGTGTTGTAACGCCCCGGATCCGATGCGCCAGGTGTCTGCCAGTTATTCGTCGTTGTTGCCATGTCATTTGTTTGCTTGTTGCATTGCATCATGTCATCTTTTGCATTGCATCATGTCATCATGCCATCATGTCATTTAATTCTTAAAACCTCAACTAAATAAATTGCATGGATCTTTGATCCATTTAAATCGAGGGAATTCACATGGTGATTCTCTTTAAAACATATCCTCTCGATATTTAGAGAGCTATAAAATTATTCCATTTATTTGGAATTAACCAAAACACACTTGAAAAATCCCAGTGCCTTTATTATTTCAATTCTTGGCCTCTAACTTTGCCATATATTCTTTCTTGTTTTTCCGGAGCTCCACCAAAAATCCGAACATTTTTGGACCTTCCCAACCCTCACTTCCTATTCAAATCATTTGAATTAAATTCAAATGAGTTGAATTTAAATCTTTGATTCATGCCTCTTTCTATTTTTCCTAGATCGAGCTCATTTTTGTGAGCCCGGGAAAATTATCCCCATGTCCAAACTCTTTCCCTAACCCTCTCTTTCTTTTATTTTATTTCTTATCTCTGTTTTGTTTTTTTTTTCTTTCTTTTGAGCGAGAGATAGAGGAGCCCAGCAGCCTGGGCCTCCCAAACCTCCCGCGCCAGCCCAGCCGGCCTCTAGCCAGCAGCCCGCCGGCCACCTGGGCCTCCTGTAGCCGCAGGCCAAGGCCCAGCCGGCGCCCCACCCTTCCTAACCCTAGCCTCCCCATCGCCCGACCCCATCTCCCTCCGCTGCCGCGCAGCCCTCTCCTCCCACGCTCGCCTCCCTCTCCTCCCACGCTCCGCCCGACGCCATGGCCGTCGGCCTCCTCGAGCACCGGCCGCCCCCGCGCCCTACCTCCTCCTCGGAGCCGGCCTCCTGCCTCCTCTCTCTGCCAAGATCCTCGCGCGACCCCCTCTTCCTTTCCCCTCGCCATCGCCTCCCTGGCCGCCGGCCTTCGCCTCTGTTGCCTCGCCCCTTCCTCCTGCCGTCGCCCTACCCCGTCGCCACCTCCTGTCGCCGGCGCCCCGAGGAACCGCGCCGAGCCTCTGCACCCCGCCGCGCCCGTGCTCCTCCTCTGCCGCGTCGCCCCGCCATGGATGCCCCCTGGACGCCGAGCTCCTCCGCATCTTCCCTGCCTCGACCACGCCGCCTATGCACCACGCCGTTCCGTCGACCCGCTGCGTCCTCGCGTCTCCCTTCCTCGTCCACCCGAGCCATCCCGTGCTGCCGCTGGCCACCACCTTCACCTCCTTGCTGCTGGCCACCCGAGGCCCCCCGGTGTTGTTTCGTTTGGTCATCAAGACCAACAAGTTCGCCTACACGGCCTCTACGGATGTAATCGAACGTCACGACAAGTGTACCTCTACATCTGGAACACCAAGTACATGGACTCGCCAAGTACCACAACGACCGACAAGTACCACGACATTCGAGCCCTTGGAAGCGTCAAGTTCGACTACAAAGCGTCAAGCGAGTACCACTACGATTGCCGCGTACATCTACGGACGCAAAAACCGGAACGACAAGTACCCGACGAGCCGTGTACCACTACCGTCCGCGAAGACCGTCAAGTGTACAACGACTTCCACTACCGTCGACACGAGTACAACTACTTCCACTACCGCCGCCGCGAGAACGATTACTTCCACGACGACCCGTGAACAACGACTTCCACTACGCCGTGTACGACTACTTCCCTCGACGATCATCGCGAGAACAACTACTTCCTTCTACGAAATGCGAACCGTCCCGTTGGAACGCTTCGAAGGTATAACCCGAAACGACCGCCGTGGACCGAATGCATGCTTGGTTATGAGATGCTCGAGTTTTGCACCGTGATTGAATTGTCCTTGCGACGCCCTCTTTTGCCATGCCACCGACACGTGGGAACCCGGTATCCGGGATCACCCCACCATCTTTTGCATCACACGCTCACCCACACTTTCTTTTGCACCGACATCTCGAG
Organism: Aegilops speltoides; assembly: GCA_021437245.1. Lineage (NCBI taxonomy): Eukaryota > Viridiplantae > Streptophyta > Magnoliopsida > Poales > Poaceae > Aegilops > Aegilops speltoides. Next base: position 196,431,998 of record CM038141.1, read on the forward strand.
GAGTTGTTGGATCATCGGAATGTTGCCATGGCATCATTTTCGTTATCGTTGCCGTGGCACCATTTTCGTTATCGTTGCCGTGGCACCATTTTCGTTATCGTTGCCGTGGCACCCCTTTCGTTCCGCCATGGTGACCTAATGCCTCGTTTCATGCTCATGTCAATGTTTTCGTAAAAATTGCATAAACTTGCATATGTCATCCGCATCATGATAACAACAATTAAAATGCTTAAAATTATTGTTGCTTTAAATTGCTAAATGCATATGGGGATTTACCGGATTTGTTGTTTTTATATCCGGCCCCATTTAAATTGTTTAGATGGTATAGCTTTTGTTATGCTTCACCTCTCGCCATGTTAACCAACATTTAATCTTGTCTTGTTCATAACCGAGAGAGAACTAAATAATTGATGTGGTGTTCCGTCAATATGCAACTCGTTGCATATTGAGCTCCACTTAATTTGTAAGATAGTTTTGTGCACTTTGCCATGCCATGCTATTTAAAGCGGACATGCATCATACTTGTTTGCGCATCATGCCACGTTTATGTGATGGTTGTTTACTATGTTGTTTGTTTCTTTCCGGGTTGTTTCTCTCGTTAGCTTCGGTTTCGTTCCGGAGTTGTGAGGATTCGTTCGACTACGTCCGTTTGTCTTCTTCATGGACTCGTTCTTCTTCCTTGCGGGATTTCAGGCAAGATGATCATACCCTCGAAATCACTTCTATCTTTGCTATGCTAGTTTGCTCGCTCTTTTGCTATGCCAATGCCACGATGCCTATCATTTGCTTGTCAGCCTCCCAAATTGCCATGTCAAACCCCTAACCTTTGACACCTTTCCTATGCAAACCGTTGTTTGGCTATGTTACCGCTTTGCTCAGCCCCTCTTATAGCGTTGTTAGTTGCAGGCGAAGATTGAAGATTGTTCCTTGTTGGGACATGAAGATGTTGTTCCTTGTTGGAACATGTTTACTTGTTGGGATATCACAATATATCTTATTTAATTAATGCATCTATATACTTGGTAAAGGGTGGAAGGCTCGGCCTTATGCCTGGTGTTTTGTTCCACTCTTGCCGCCCTAGTTTCCGTCATATCGGTGTTATGTTCCCGGATTTTGCATTCCTTACACGGTTGGGCTATAATGGGAAACCCCTGACAGTTCGCCTTAAGTAAAGCTTCTCCAGCAATGCCCAACATTGGTTTTACCATTTGCCTCACCTAGCCCTTTTCTTTCCCTTGGGTTCTGCAGACTCAAGGGTCATCTTTATTTTAACCCCGGGCGGTGCTCCTCTCGAGTGTTGGTCGAACCGAGCTACTGCTGGGGCCACCTCGGGAAACTTGAGGTTGGTTTTACTCGTAGCTAGTCTCATCCGAGTGTGCCACGAGAAAGAGATATGTGCAGCTCCTATCGGGATTTGTCGGCACATTCGGCGGTGTTGCTGGTTTAGTTTCTGTTGTCGAAATGTCTTGTTGTACGGGATACCGAGTCGATCGGAGTGTCTTGGGTGGAGGTCTATTCCTCCGTTGACCGTGAGAGCTTGTTATGGGCTAAGTTGGGACACCCCTGCAGGGATTTGAACTTTCGAAAGCCGTGCCCGCGGTTATGGGCAGATGGGAATTTGTTAACGTCCGGTTGTAGAAGACCTGAAGTTGACCTTAATTAAAATACATCAACCGCGTGTGTTACCGTGATGGTCTCTTTCGTGAGTCCGGAAGTGAACACTGATGTTGGAGTTATGCTTGGCGAGGTTGCTATAGGATCACTTCTTGATCATACTTTTATCGACCGTGCTTTGCCTTCTCTTCTCGCTCTCATTTGCGTATGTTAGCCACCATATATGCTAGTAAACTGCTGCAGCTCCACCTCATGCCTTTACCTTACCCTTAAGCTTAAATAGTCTTGATCTCGTGGGTGCGAGATTGCTGAGTCCCGTGGCTCACGGATACTTCAAAACCAGTTTGCGGTGCCTATGTTAATGAAAGCGGTGGCGCATTCCAGCTCAAGGAGGAGCTCGATGAAGATCTTGCCCTTTGTGTTGTTTCGTTCTAGTTGATCAAGAGTGGAGCCCGGTTGGGGTCGATCGAGGTCCTTGTCGCTTTTGGGGTTCTTCTTTTATTTTGGTTCCGTAGTCGGACCTTGATTGTATCTGTGTGGTGTAATGCTTTATTCATGTAATTGTGTGAAGTGGCGATTGTAAGCCAACTATGTATCTTTTCCCCTTATGTATTACATGGATTGTGCGAAGATTACCTCACTTGCGACATTGCTTTCAATGTGGCTATGCCTCTAAGTCGTGCTTCGACACGTGGGAGATATAGCCGCATCGAGGGTTCTGATGGTTGGAAGGATTTCGTTCACGAAAGCGGTTGCTGCAATGCCATACGAGCTTCTTGGCGGGTTTTGGGGTATGCGAAAATGATGCACCCTGTCGGTGTCAAAACCGGCGGATCTCGGGTAGGGGGTCCCGAACTGTGCGTCTAGGCGGATGGTAACTGGAGATGAGGGACACAATGTTTTACCCAGGTTCAGGCCCTCTCGATGGAGGTAATACCCTACGTCCTGCTTGATTAATATTGATGATATGGGTAGTACAAGAGTAGATCTACCACGAGATCAAAGAGGCTAAACCCTAGAAGCTAGCCTATGGTATGATTGTTGAGATGTAATGTTGTGTCCTACGGACTAAAGCCCTCCGGTTTATATAGACACCGGAGAGGCTAGGGTTACACAGAGTCGGTTACAATGGTAGGAGATCTACATATCCGTATTGCCAAGCTTGCCTTCCACGCCAAGTAAAGTACCTTGGGACACGAGCCGAGTCTTCAATCTTCTATCTTCGTGGTGCGGGAGTCCGGCGGACATTGATAGTCCGGCTGTCGGACACCCCCTAGTCCAGGACTCCCTCAGTAGCCCCTGAACCAGTCTTCAATGGCGATAAGTCCGGCGTGCATAATGTTCGGCATTTGAAAGTGCAACTAATCCCCGGGTGGTTTTGGTAATTAATAACAACATATATATCATTGAACTAATAGTTTCTTGAGAATCATTTCAGAAAGTTCAGTGATATGGGTATGGCAATGATGAAGAAGTGGACCCCTCAAAATGCTAAGGCAAGCATTGGCAAAAGCTCAAGACTCCATTTTTGGTTTAGTGATCCAAGATCACATTGAGTCCATAGGAAAGCCAATACTATTAAAAGGGGATGAGGTTATGTTAATGATCTGGTTGCTCAAAGTGCTTAGTGATATATCTCCCAAACTATCAGCAATCTTTCATTCTGTAGGATCGAAAGTATGTCTAGAGGGGGGGTGATTAGACTACTTGACAATTTAGAAGTTTAGCCTTTTGATTAAGACAAGTTTTTGGCAAGTTCACAATGATGATCAAGTCAAGTATCACCCTACACATGCAATTCTAGAGTATTTGCAGCGGAAAGTAAATTGCACATGTAGTAAATAGAGGTGGAGAAGAGCAAACGCAATTTGGAGACACGGAGATTTTTCTCGTGGTTCCGATAGGTGGTGCTATCGTCAATCCACGTTGATGGAGACTTCAACCCACGGAGGGTAACGGCTGCGAGAGTCCACGGTGGGCTCCACCCACGAAGGGTCCACGAAGAAGCAACCTTGTCTATGCCATCATGGCATACGCCCACGGAGGACTAGCCTTACTCGGGGTAGATCTTCACAAGTAGGCAATCTCCTTGCCCTTACAAACTTCTTGGTTCAACTCCACATCTTGTGGAGGCTCCCAAGCGACACCTAACCAATCTAGGAGGCACCACCCTCCAAAAGGTAATAGATGGTGTTGGTGATGATGAACTCCTTGCTCTTGTGCTTCAGATGATAATCTCCCCAACACTCAACTCTCCTCACTGATTTGGCTGTGGTGGAAGAAAGGATTGAGTGGAAAGCAACTTGGGAAGGCTAGAAATCAAGTTTCATATGGTGGGAGTGGAGCAACTTGATCTCAACACAAGGGTAGGTAGTTTTCTTCTCAGAAATGTAAGGTAGGAGTGGTAGTTCTTTCTGATGGCTCTCTCCACGAATGAAGAGGAGGTGGAGGGGTATTTATAGCCTCCACACAAAATCCAACCGTTACACACATTTGACCAATCTCGGTCAGACCAAAGTTGACAACTCGGTGAGACCGAAAGTTCAAATCTTGTGAACGTTGGGATTTTCGGTGGGACCGAAAATACAATCTCGGTGCGTCCGATTCTTCCAAAGACTAGGGTTTGCCAATCTCGGTGGGACCGACTTTATCATCTCGGTGACACCGATATGATGACAGAAGGTTACAGAAGCTTGGCAACACTAGTTTCGGTGAGACCGAGTTTGGAATCGGAAAAACCGAAATTACTAGGGTTTGGCTTTGTGGCTGAGGTGGTTCATCTCGGTGTGACTGAGTTTATGGAATCGGTGGGACCGAGATTACTTATGAGTATATGTTGGAATGAAAGATTGCTGATAGTTTGGGAGATAGATCACTAAATAACCTCATCCCCTTTTAATAGTATTGGCTTTCCTATAGACTCAATGTGATCTTGGATCACTAAACCAAAAATAGAGTCTTGAGCTTTTGCCAATGCTTTCCTTAGCATTTTGAGGGTCCACATCTTGAGTCATTGCCATACCCATATCTTGAACTTTCGAAATGTTCTCAAGAAACTATTAGTTCAATGATATATATGTTGTTATTAATTACCAAAACCACCGTGGATTAGTTGCACTTTCAATCTCCCCTTTTTGGTAATTGATGACAACATATAGATCAAACTTCGACAAATGATATAATCAATGAATAATATAAATCGCTTTGAGAAGTATGTGATAAGCAAGAGCTCCCCTAAATTTGTGCATTATTTAAGATTTGCGTTTGAATGCAAATGCACAATCGATTAGGATCATGGGTCACTCTTCCATGTCACATACATCTTGGTGGAGCGCACAAAATGATAAGAATGAATAACATGCACCCAAACACCAAGACATGAGTAAATGATCATACAAGATATGAATAGCATATGATAAGCATTAAGCACACATTAAGGCATAGTATGATCAAGCACTCATCAAAGTAGAAACAAACGTAGTATCAAACACACAGATGTCTTGGAAAACTCAAAAGTATCTCAAAGAAACGCAAAAAAAGCGAAAGAGCAAAAACGAGCACTCTCTCTCGAAGTCCTATGATCTATACAATTTCTCCCCTTTGGCAACAAGTTACCAAAAGTTCGAAAGGTATAGAGCTAAGCGTCATTAGGGACTCTGTTGGCGGCTCTATGCAGGTTGATGGAGTTGAGATAGCTGCATCTGCAAAGGCTTGGCTGAAGTCTGTGGAGCTGGAGGAGTGGACACTTGAGTGGAGCGAGGAACCGATGGAGCTGTGGGAGGTCTTGATCACATTAGCCCTCGGTGTCATCCTTTGGAATAGCAGCTGATCTGGGTCTTGTGGGAACTCGAGCGGGCTGCTCATAGTCATCTGGACAAGGTCATCTGCATCTCCTTCATGAGCTCTTCCTTCTCCCTCTTGGCTTCCTCGATATTTGCCTCAAGCTTGTTTCTGATGACTTGCACTTGATCGACTTGACATCGAGCATGGAACTTGTCTTCAACTATCCTCTCAAGACTCTCCCGAGGCGCACTATCTTTGGCAGGCGTAGTTCAATCCTCAGGTAGCTTCAAGGAGCTGTTCTCCAACACTCTTGGGTTTAGCTGCTGCTGCTGCTTCCTTCTCGACTTTAGCTTGTTTGGCAGCAGGACTTAGCTTGACCTTCAACAGACGTGGGATCATCCTCGGTCATCACAACTTCATTGTCCTCATGCTCAGGCTGTAGTGGCAAGTGGGGTCTATCCAATAAGTAGGTGCCGTGCCAAACTTGGCATTGATAAGCATCTGAATGTGCGGGCAAAACCACATGACCTCTTCAGTCTGCTGCAGTCCTCTTGATAGTCTCAACTATCGGGTCCATCACCTTGAAAGGTGCCTTCGATCTAGTATATGCAGCATGTTGATAGAATAGCCTCTTATCATGCGATGATATCGGACTTGGGCATCAAGGTATGCCTCGAAATTGTGTTAGTGGTAGGGAGACTGCACTGGAGATGATACTGAGCCGAGCTTCTAGAACTCTACATCCTTATTTGGTACCTCATTGTACATGTTCTTCATAGACTCATGATATTTCTTGGGAATTCCATAGACATCAACATCATCTTGTCTTGACACTGGAGCATTCAGCAGTGCTGCCCACTCTTCAACAGTAGAAGAGAATCTCTGACCTTCAGTCATCCATACAATCCTGCCATCTGGATAGAAATGAGCTGTGGCATAGAATTGCATGATCATCTCATCATTCCAAGCTGTCAGTTTATGACCAACGAAATCAGCAACACCACATGCAGTGAAGCTCTCATGCACATGTGGGAAGTAGTCTCTGTGCTCTTCACTGTCAATATATGCCCAGTCAACATATCTAGTGTCAGCAACAATGGGCTTCTTGTCCATAAGCACATCTCATAGAAATCTTCTTTGCTCTCGGTGTGGAACCTTGAGTCAACAGCAGTCCTTCTCCTTATGGCATATGGATCAGCTTGTCTCCATAGCACGAGACCTTTGTCCTTTCTTTCCTTCATGTTTTCAGCTCGAGGATGAGCATCATTGTGGAATGGCGGTCTCGGCGGAGTTTTGAATCTGGTGCCTCATCATCGACTCATTGGTGGCACATTGTCTTTCTTCTTCTCTGAAGCGGGAATGTTTCTCCACAGTTTTCTTTGGCTTGGCGGCAGGCTTGGCTTGAGCTGCCTTTCTTTGGAAGCGAAGGCTTAGACTTTGTAGGTGCTCCACCTTACGATGGCATCACCCATCAACTTAGGCTTCGAGGAGGTGGGGTGCTTCCTCATCGAATCATCATCATTTGCTTCATCATGCACAATCCTCTTCCTCTTGGAAGTTTTCTTCACTTTGCTCGAGGTTTCTTCTTCCATGCTCAACTTCTTGGCAACAGTGGACTTCTTCACTTTGCTGGTGCCTTTCTTGGTTTGTTGCCCTTGATGCTCTTTAGAAACAACTTTCCTCTTAGGCTTAGATGAAATCTCTTCCTCAGCAATGAAATCAGAATCCTCTTCATCAGAATTTCTCTTCTTCACAGCCTGGTGGCGGCGAGGCAAACCACTTGGTGTGCTCCTCTCACCATCATCGGAAAAGCTGCTGGCCGGGACTAGTGCTGCCTCTGGAATCTCAATTGGTGATTCAGATCATTACGGTCATCCTCGGCATCGACATGGCTGTCAACCTATGAATAGATAAGGTATAGGCAGAATGGAAGAGTTATCACAAACTGCAGAAGATTTTGCAAAAAGAATGAGTTCAAATTTTAGTTTTAGGTTTTCACAGAATGCATTTCGGTCAGACCGAGTCTAAAATTCGGTGAATCCGAAGTGTCTAAACAGAACCTTTCACACCACTATCGGTTGGACCGAAATGGGTTTCGGTCTAGCCGAGAACACTAGGGTTTCACTAAATCCTCATTTGGTCGTACCGATTTGCACAACTTCGGTTGGACCGAAAAGTCTTGATGCAATGGCGAGAGGCCAAATCGGTCGATCCGAGAATGTAGAATCGGTCTCACCGAGATGTGTTCGTGAAACCTAACCTAAAACTTTTACTCGAATTTCGTTCTAAGAACAAATCTACTGGATAGGAAGATCTCAAACGTGGCAAGAAGCTAGGCAAACCAATCGTGTATTGAATCGTAGGTTGAAACACGATAGGGATCGAAACTCACCCTAACTTGGTGGAGTTTCTCTACGGCGGCAACGGCACGGAGAGATTGTCCGTTGACGGCGACGGAGACTGCGGCGGCGCCTGACGACAACGGAGGCGATCCGGAGACCACGGCGGCGGCAGCAAAGGGTTTGGGGCGAGACATTTTGAAGAAAGAATCAGCAGCGCTGCCCTCGGTATATATACCCTTCCGTTGTCGGTGGGACCGAGTTGTAAAACTTCGGTGGCGAGATGGTTAGCGCAGCGATTACTCACTTGATCACGCCGAAATTTGCAACTTCGGTTTCACCGAGGTGAAAACCTAGATCAATCCAAGTGCTTTCGGTGCATCCGATTTTGAGTGGGTTGGTCTGACCGAAAATACTTAGAAGGTTTTGGAATTTAAGCTTTTGACGGATCGGTGGCTCCGAGTGCTCCTCACTCGGTGTGTCAGAAAAAGACTTGATCAAAGTTTGTGATATAAGCATGAATAGAGTTTGAGACAAGAAAGCATAGATAGCTAGGGGAGGAACTTAGGCATTCTTGTCCATCCATTTGGTCAAAAAGAAAAAAAATCCAAAAGACCAAAGCAACAAATGGATGTCCTCGAATGGATAAAATTATGCATCCAACATGCTCACACAATAAGATAGCAAATGAAATATGTGTCAAACATGCACAAACAAAACACTAGCTACTAGCACACAATTTGTCGACGACTAGGTCATCTATATATGAGTATATTGACTTAGGAGTCAAATGAGAACATTTGATCATAGGTCATACTCATCGTTTAAGCACAAGTGGGGTTACCACTTTTACATAAAGCATTAATGTGTTCACATCATTTGAAGATGCTTTAGCCCAATCTTTAGAGCAAAGCTCCCCCTTGATGTGAGAACCCCTTTTAAAGGGTCAAACTAACCTTGGGTTGTCGTAGAAGACTTCATGTAGATGTTGAAG